>OW386285.2:110102803-110450585 GCA_936432065.2 Rutpela maculata
TTATGAGTGTGAAGAAAAGTGGGAAGAGGAAGGTAGCGTAAAGAGAAAAGACGGTTCAGGCCTATCGAGAAGTTCAAATCTCGTTCAAGATGAAGCACTCCTTGGCTATTTGAGGAAAAATCCGTTTCAAACAGTAGGAGACGCTGTGTTCATGACACATTTTCTAGTGTCGAGGTCAGCAGCTAGCCGAAGGATAGGAAAATCGAAAATAAAAAACTGTACAAGTGCCAAGAAGACCATATTAACAGAAGAACAAGCAAGCCCACATTATGTTTTGTTTAAATTGTGTCTATCGCCCGTTGGAGTTTTGGACCAATGTTGTGTTTACCGATGAAAAAGTTTTTCAGTCTTGTAATGACGGACATGTACAAAATATTAGGTTACATTATTTACATAATAAATACAATCGCAGCTATGTGCAGTCGCATCGTATCTGTGAATTTTTCAACATCAGTTTTTACATTTGTTATAAATCGAAATCATTCCCATCGAATGGTGTAAAAAAGTAAAAAAAAACAAAAATACGTATGTTTTCTTCTGGATTAACATTATTCAAATACATTACTTATGACGTTTCACAATCAATGTCAGTTTTTTGTAACCTATATGATAATGAAAAATCTAAATTCCAAAAAGACTGATTCACACCACTTAATGTTAGTAAAGGACGTGAAAATGTATATTATAGTGGGTTTATACGTGCATGGATTTAGTGGCGCCAGTAGATATTGGCACGCTAGTAAAAAAATATTACACATATAAACAGTTACTGACGAGCAAGCTTTTACCTTGCATGCATTGATGCATGCTCGCCAGTAACTGTTTATACGCGCAATATTTTTTTACTGGCGTGCCAATATCTACTGGCGCCACTAAATCCATGCACGTATAAACCCGCTATTATTTAATTGTATTACGGGTATTTTGGTACATTAGTTACTTTAACATTTTACTTATTTCAATGCAGTTTCAACATCTTAATACTTTTGTAATAATTTTACTTACATTAGTTACTTTTTAAATGTATTTTTAAATATTATTGTATTTATTGTAATGATTTTTCGTTAAATTAATAAATGATCAATTTCTAGTTTTGAAATGATTTATTTAATTTTAAGGCCACTGTTAGACTATAAAAGTTCTTTGACAAAGATCTTTTATAAAAGATATTTTATGAGTAATTTGATAGATATTTTATATCATAAAATATCTTTTATAAAAAATCTTTGTCAAAGAACTTTTGTAGTCTAATGATGGCCTAAGCATTTGTTTGAAAAATCATTTAAAATTCCCGCCTATGCCAATCCCGCCTGTATCAAAAAGGCGGGAATACGGCGCTACCCACGACGTAAGTTTTGCTGTTTAAAAAATCCCTGAGAGTTGCCTATCTATATCATATATAATATTCTTTAATCTATGGTTTTAATATCCATTATAAACAGAATTCTTCGAATAAGGTAATTGTATTCAGCCTGTGTAAAGTTTGTTTATAAACATGCTGTTTAAATTTTCCGTCAAAATTACCAATAACAAAATGGCGAAGATCACAAAAAAACATCAAAGGCGGTGCTGAGAGTGCCGCTTCTGGTAGTTCCTTATTCTGTGCTAATACTGCCTGACTGGCCTAATCTAACACGAATAATTTTGAATATCAATTTTGCTTCTTACATGAATTATTTTCTATTTTTCTGCATGAATGATTAAAAAGAAAGAATGAAGAACCGGACAATGTATTCATTATCAGCTGGTTCAAAATTTTACAAACAATAGTACTAACCGTTTGAAAGCAGTGTTATTGGCATTCAGCCAAAACATTAGAGTTAAAGCTAATGCAAAGATAATTTTGAAAATCCATTTTGGTTTTTACATGAATTATTTTTTATTTTTCTGCATGAATGATTAAAAAGAAAGAATGAAAAACCGGACAATGTATTCATTATCAGCTGGTTCAAAATGTGACAAACCATAGTACTAACCGTTTGAAAAGTAGTGTTTGGCATACAGCCAAAACATTAGAGTTGAAACTAATGCAAAGATATCATACTTTACTTGTAAATTTGTTGTAAATTGGGCTATGCGTTCTGAATATCATAATGTCATCGTATTATTTACCTATAATTTCCCAATCTTTTCTGTTGATACTCTTCACGGTTCTTTTTTCTTAACTCTTCATAACTAGTTGCATTTTTTTGCACAGGAGGCATTTCTTCCTCATAAATTGGATCTGAAAAAATAATAAATTAATTAATGCAGGTAGGTCAATCCCATGTAAATAGAGGTTCAATAATAAAAGAAATCATGACCTTTTTTCACAAAAATTCTTTTATTTGCTACTGGTTTCGTGAATAAATATTTCTTCACATTTTCAATCAAGAAGACTACAAATAGGAAAATTATATGAAATACAATGTATTAAAACAAATCAAAATTTTGAGGTAAATACTTGAATTTTTGATATAAGTTACTTTGATATGTATTAGAACACGATTAATGAAAGAATTTTTTTTAACCCCAGGGAAGGGGTGAAAAAATATAATAAAGTGTTTTTTCAAAATTACTCAAAATGTGTAAAAGCTACTAAAGAAAGTTTCAAATAAAAATTGTAAAGCATGAAATTTTACATAAAAATTATCACTTGACTTTTTTTTGATATTATTAAAATTAACAGGGTGGTTAGAAGTTAAAGGATGCTTGATATGTTAACCTTTAAAAAATCATAGTGTGCTGAGAAGTTAATTTTTTTTTTTAATTGTTAATAAAAGAGAATGCGTACGACAAAGATAAAATAGTTTCATAGCTGCTGTGTTGCCTACAAAACGCGTATGCGTCACATCTATAGGGCACGTCACAGCTAACCTCAAAAATATGTGTTTCTTAAGATTTAAGAGTATTACGCAGCTATTATTAAAATTTCTGCCTGGTTTTCAACTAAAATCTAGTTCAGTGTAATGTTCATGAAGTTCTAAACACTTTGTCCTTATAAAATAGGCCTCTTTTTGTAGGTTGGAAATCTAACCTGTAATTAGCAGTCTATTTCTATTAATCAACAATATTGAAAAATTATTTACGTAAGTTTTTAAATATTTGCTTGGAGCCAGTACCGGCTCCAATCTAAAAATGCGTATACAAACATTAAAAATGAGAATAAACTTGAAACATTTAAAATTTAAGGTTATGTTAGGTATATGATGCAGATGCCCTATTAGACTAGTTCACAAGTTCAATGCCGTGTTAGTGCTTGATAAAGCTCTTAAAAATATTAGTGAGGGCTCATTGGATTCGGAATGACGCCTAGAAAAATGTGCACAAGTTTCAAATCCGCACATAAACAGTTGCAAAAGTTATAAACAAATGAAGATTGAAAAAATAACGAGTTTCGTTTTTTTCAAATAACTCGAAAACTATTAATATTTAAGAAAATTGAAAGAAAGATTCTTAAAGAGGAATGAATTTACCAATAAAAAAGCCGAACTCCCGAAACTCTATCTCTATTACTCTATTATTAATAATTTTAATTTAATGTTGAAAATAGAGCTCTGCGCGCCGAACAGTAAGCCGTTACGATGCTCTGAAATCGGCCGTAATAAGTAAAAATATTTTTTTATATCATTAAATATTAATTTAAAAATTTATTTAGACACTTAATGGAACAATATCCCGTTGAAAAAAAAACTGTTTCACCGATTTTTCATAAAATGAGCCTATTGTTAATTAACAAATTTTTTTAGAGTTTGCGTTTATACTTCAAGTCGGACAATTGTTAAACAAAAGCCACTAAAATTATTTCAGTTCATGGAGACCTTATGTCAACTACATTTTATGGGATTATGACATTGCGATGTTTTTAATTGTTATACTCTATTAGTTATTAATTATTTAACCTAACAAAAAACTAAAAAATGAAAAAGACAGGGCGAATTTTTTTTTTATTGATTACTTCCACGTCCAGTGAAAGTATAGTAACGACAAAAAAATTTTTAAAAATTTTTATTGTTCAAATAGGCTTAGAATGTCATGAAACGTCGAGATCTTAAGTTTGAGCGAAAAAAAAAAAATTCTGTCTGTCGGTCTGTCTGTCTAACATTTTTTGTGCGCACATTTACTATGCAACCGTTTGAGATATTGACTTGAAATTTAGTACACATATGTACTTTAATGAGATCTAGAACTAGATTATATTTTCGTCTTGTTCCGTCGAAAGGTTGGGGGGTAAATTTGGGGTAAATAGGTAAATCAAGCAGGTAAGAGTCCATAAAATTGGTATTTAGTATATAAAAGAGGTGAGCGTAGAGGCGACTTCAATGTGAATATCAGTCAATATTCCGTTGAAGCGACGTCGAGCGCGGTTAGTACTTGGATGGGCTCCCATCTTGGGAAATACAGCGTTCTCGTCCCACCTTCTAGAGGCTGTATATCAGTGTATACTCGGAAGTTACGTAATTTCAGACGAGGATTACTTAGTGGATATACCATCCTTCGGAAGGGATGTAAAGCAGGCGGTCCCTTGTCTATTAAATGTTAGGCAAGTAAAAGATCCCTACTCTTCTTAAGGGAAGAGGTTCGGCAAAATTTCCAGGTTGGGGGTAGCTCGTCTCCTGGCGTCGGTGATAGGCCCTGGTAGCGGAAATAGGCCGACGTTAAACAGTTAAAAAAAAAAAATAGTATATAAAAGAGAAGCTAAGGTCTCAAAAATATTTTTGGCATTAGCCACCCCCATTACCACCCCCACCCCATTATTGAAGGGAATGAAAAAAACTGTGATTTAGTGACTGTACAAAAACCAGAAATCTCAAAATATTTTTTTACTTCATCCACCCCCACCCCCACCCCACTACCGATGTGGGGTATCGTTTTATGGGTTTCTGTGGTAGAGGATTTCAAATATATTATTGAAGTTCCATAAACAATTATTTCCACATACAAAATGTTTTCGTTGTGAGTGACTTGGATAGAAAATTTGGATGTGGAAGTAGTGATTCCTTGGGTAGCGGTTTTTTAATTTTATTATTATTACTGTTTTTAAGTACTGCAAGATTACATAAACTTTAAATTTTGATTGCTATTTGTTTAAACACATTTTATAAACAAATAGATAAATTACATATTTTTGAAAAAAAAATTTTTGCCATTTTATTTGTTATAAAATATTGTGATTAAAAAATAAAAAAACTTCTTAAATATATTTTTTTAATTGTTTATATTTTTTTTTTCATTTAAACAAATTATTAAGAAAAAAATTTATTCTTAAAATTTATTATTTGCAATTCTCTATAAGATGAAAAAAAGAAAAATTTTTGTTGTTAATTTATTTGTTTATTTAATAAAAAAATTGTTATTAACAATCGCCGAATATTTTTAGATAGAAAAAAAATAACAAAAACAATCGTATACATAAACATGTAAAAAAAGGTTGTTTTTGTTATTTTTTTTTTCTATCTAAAAAGAATATACACATTCGGCGATTGTTAATAACAACTTGTTTATTAAATAAACAAGGGCGCAATGCTTAAGGTGTTAGGCTTGCGACCACGGGGTCCCGGGTTCGAATCCTGGCTAGGGATGGATGTGTAGTGGCATTTTTCACGTGTTACCGAGACGGTAAGTGGGCTAGACTGCGGTTGTGTGAGAGACAACACTGTCTAGCCGCTCTCCTCTCCTGAGTTCGAGTCTCAGCTGCGGCAGATGGCAATGTCGCAGGGAATGGGTGTTGTGATGTTGTCTATGTGTGTGTCCATCCTGGTTGAGTGGTAGAATAGCCATTGGCTAAACTCCGCCAGGACATTAAAATAAATAAGACGATTAAAAAAAAAAAATAACAAAATTTTTTTTTCTTTTTTCCATTTTGTAGAGAATTGCAAATAATAAAGCTTAAGAATAAATTTTTTTCTTAATAATTTGTTTAAATAATGAAAAAAGGGAAAAAAATATAAACAATTAAACATTTTTTTTTAAATTTTTAATCACAATATTTTTAGGCTATTGTCTATGTCCAAAAAAAGTGAGTTGAAAGGAACTAAAACGTTAAAGGGTTTTTATTGTTTCTTATGTTCAATTGACCCCAAAGTATGAGAAAACCGCTGAGTGCTACCATTTGAAGGAGTGCGTTTTTGAGATCGAAGTAAAAAGGTCCACTTTTCACATTTTTGAGTTTTACTGGAAAACTATGCATTTTTCCTATAAACAATAGAAGTCAAAATTTTTTTTTTTACAAAAATACGCCCAGAAAACAAAACAAAAAAAACCCGAAAAAATGCAATTTTTTGTTTTTTTTTTAATTTTAGCCTGTAACTTTTTTTCGGGTACATTTAGGCATAGACATTCTGCATAAAAAAGGCTGGCGTTTTACCCGTTAATAATCATTTTAACGGTAAAACGCCAGTTTTTTTTATGCAGCAATGTCTATGCCTAAATGTACCCGAAAAAAGTTACAGGCTAAAATAAAAAAAAAAAATAATACAAAATTGCATTTTTTCGTTTTTTTTTGTTTTATTTTCTGGGCGTATTTTTGTAAAAAAAATTTTTACTTCTGAAGGTGCTAATTCGATTGGAAAATTAATTCTCTACAACTTTTCTATTGACGTGTTTATAGGAAAAATGCATAGTTTTCGAACAAAACTCAAAACAACAATAGACTCATTTTATGAAAAATCGGTGAAACAATTTTTTTCCAACGGGATATTGTTCCTGTAAGTGTTTAAATAATACCATAAATTTTTAAAATTTTTAAATTAATATTTAATAACATAAAAAATATTTTCACTTATTATGGCCGGATTCAAAACATCGTAACGGCTTAGTATTCGCCGCGCAGAGCTCTATTTTCAACATTAAATTAAAATTATTAATAATAGACACAGAGTTTCGGAAGTTGGGACTTTTTTATTGGAAATTCCTTTAAGAATCTTCCTTCAAATTTTCTTAAATATTAATAGTTTTCGAGTTATTTGCAAAAAACGAAACTCGTTATTTTTTCAATCTTCATTTGTTTATAACTTTCGCAATTGTTTATATGCGGGTTTGAAACTTTTGCACATTTTTCTAGATGTCATTCTGAATCCAATTAGCCCTCACTCATATTTTCACGAGCTTTATCAAGCATTAACACGGCTTTGAACTTGTGAACTAGTCTATATATCTCAATGCAGAGGTGGTGTATGTTTTGGTGAACAAATGCTCCTACAAATTGTTAACAAATTTGTTTTTAATAATTCTTATTTTAACTTTTCATAAGATTAATTTAATATAGAATGGATCATACATTTTGTTTTAAGAATGAATTATTTTCTTCTAATTGTTATTATCCATTAAAAAATGGTTCAATTATTTATTATTTAATTTATCCAATTTCATTTTTTAAATTGTTTATTTTTATTTAGATTAGGAATAGAATAATATCAATGATCTATTTTAATGGAAATGTATCCATCATTTTTTTAAAATGTCATTTTTTTTTCATTTAAAATTGAAATTAATGTTCCAAAAAAAAAATTGTTGATTAATATATTTCTGTTTACACAATTTTTAAAATATATATACAATTATAATAATTTTTATAATAATTTCTTATGGTCTTAAAAAATAATAAATTAAAATAATTGAAATTTTGTAATTTAAAAAAATAAGTACATAATGTAAATATTTGTAATTGTCAATTTTTTTGAAATTAAGAAGTAAAATTATTTCAATTGTTAATGTCGAAAAAAAAATAATTTTCACTATTGTAAATATTCATTTTTGCAAATAATTTTTACTTCTACATTACGGATTAGTTTATTAATTTAATCGAAAATGCATAAAAAAAAAACATTTTTTGCAACCTTGGTTAAATACGCGAATTTCGACTAATTTAAAACGATGTTTCAAACAATTATTTTCAATACTCCAATAATTCGTCTGCAAAATTTTCTTGCAAAAAAAAATTATATTGTGTACTTTATTTTTAATTTATATTAATAATGTCAAACAAATAATTCTAAATTTAGTAGAAATCAGCAAGTATTGACAGTAATAATAATTTCTTCTTTCATTACAATTCAAAAATTAATTTTAAAAATATTTAGACCACGTAAACCAAATTCCACGTGTCTAATACCTATAACCAAAATGTACATAAAACGAAGCGTGTATAAGTATGTAGATTTCGCAAAACATGGAGAAAAAAAAAAAATTCTTATCAATATTTACTTTTTTCCGATTAACAACAATTACCCTCAGGGGCTTACTGCGACAGTAGTAAGTACGGGCCTGGCAAACCCGAGGTACCTGAGCCCGTCTCCCCGACGCAAAAGGGGCGGAACCCAAAGTGTAATCCGGGCCGTGCTAACGGGTGAATGGCTACACGAAAGCGAGTCGCAAACGGCGGACACTGGATACCTGGTCACCTCCGGTGTTAAGTAGACCTTGGCATGGTAAGGGCGCACTGCCATGTTCGACCTATACTTCGTCCCAACTCGTGGGAACAAAATGAAATCATTAATTTTAAATAAACCCTTAGGGGGTAGTGGAGAAAGCAGCGCTGCCTCTTTAAAACACACTGCTACAACGATGAGCCAAGAGACGGCGGATAACCCCCGGTTCTTGGTCATCAAGAAGATAGATGGAACTGACTTTTCCAGAGTCAGTCCATTCTTAATACATAAAACTGTATATGGTTTGATTGGTGAGGTAAAAATGATGAAAAAGACCTTTGAAGGTTTACTAGTAGAGACAACATCTAATGCTCAGAGTAAGAGACTACTTAAAGTTGAACGACTCGCGGACTGCCCAGTTACTGTTAGTCCTCACATCTCTTTAAATTCAAGTAAAGGAGTAATTTACTGTCGAGACCTCTTGAATTGTTCAGTCACAGAAATTGAAGAAAATCTAAAAGAAAATGGTGTAATTGGCGTTAAGAGAATTCAAGTTAGAAAAGAAGGAAATTTAATTGATACACCAAACTTGATACTAACATTTAATACTTCTAAATTACCTAAATACATAAACGCCGCGATGTACAGATTAGAAGTTAGACCATTCATACCAAGTCCAATTAGATGCTTCAGATGCCAACAGTTCGGCCACACCTCCTCTAGATGCAACAAAGATGAAATTTGTTCTTGTGGGAAACCTAAACATGAAGACTCTCCATGTGAAACTCCAGTGTGTGTCAATTGTAAAGGAGATCATTTTGCAAAAGACAAGGGATGTCCGAAGTATAAGGAGGAAGCAGCAATACAAAGAATTAAGATCATAGAAAATATTGATTATAGGGAAGCCAAAAAGAGAGCCGCAGTTGTTACTCCCACACCTGGAGTAACCTATGCTCAATCCGTACAGTCTACCATAAAAGAAAACATAAAAGGAGTAATTAATGAACTTATACCTGAAATAGTTAAAATATGCACCTCTCTTATCAAGGAAGAAAAACAATCTACTCCAGTGCTTCCAACTAGGAAAACACACAGTGGTAGTTTAAGTAAAACTACCTTGTCAAAATTTAAACCACTGGGCCCACTTACCCGATCTGTAACTTCTGATAAAAGAACTGCAGAAGACTCCGATGAATCTGAAGATATTCAGTCTTCATCCTCCCAGGCAACTAAAACAGTAAAGCGGAAAGCAGGACGTCCACCTAAATCTAAAGCTCTACGCTTAAATCCCAGAACGGATTCTGAAATAGAATCCATAGACCTTTCACAAGGCACGAGTAGAGAGAACCCAACGCCCAGCCATTTATGTAACTAGTCATACTCTATCTAGTCATATTTAATCATTTATTTATTTATTTATTTATCTATTTATTTATTTATTTTAATTTAATTCTTTGTTTGTCTAATCAACTATGTATTTACTTGTTCATTTGTCCTTTTACACTTAACTGTCTTATACACAATCAACTTTAGTCTAATTACTTAATTCCAATGAGTAAAGAGAAACTACTAAACATACTACAATGGAACTGTAACGGACTGAAAAACCATTACCCAGAAATTAAGACAGTAATCACAAGATCTTTACCCTTTTGCATATGCTTACAAGAGTCACACCTAAAACCAGGAGAAAACTTTCAATTTAGAGGTTATAATAGTTTTAGGTACGATGTAGAACCCGATAGAAGAGCAAGGGGTGGTGTAGTAACTTTTATTAAAGAAAACATTCCCTCACAACTAATACCACTGCAAACAAACCTACAAGCTGTAGCCATAAAAGCAACTTATCCGTTTAATTTAACTATCTGCAATGTTTACCTGCCTGACTTTCTCTGGAATAGAGATGATCTCAATGCGCTAATCCAACAACTACCAAACCCCATCCTAATAGTAGGAGATTTTAACGCTCATAATCCCCTATGGGGGTCCACTAAAATTGACGCTCGAGGCAAAATTATCGAACAATGGATGGATGAAAATAATTTAATTCTACTTAATAATGGGAAAAATACTTACATTAATTCGAGATCCAATAACTTCTCTGCGATCGACCTTTCTTTCTGCTCTCCATCGCTTGGACATAGACTTCAATGGGACACCGAGGAGGATTCTTCTTCTGACCACATACCCATTATTATCGAATTTGCCAATCAATATCAGACAAACACTCAACCCCAAAAATGGCGACTGAAAGACGCCAACTGGCCTTTATATCAGGAGAAAGTTCAGCAAATGCAAATTCCAGATCTAGATATTGAGGGGATAGTTGAATATGTGTCCGACCAAATGATTAATGCAGCTGAATGCTCAGTTCCACATACTTCAGTTAACAGAAAACATAAGATAGTGCCATGGTGGAACCAAGAAGTTGCTAAAGCAATAGCAGAAAAGAAACGGGCGTTTAATACATTCAAACGTAATTCTACCCAGGCCAACCTCATAACCTTTAAACGTCTCCGTGCAAAGGCGAGAATTGCTGTTCTAAAAAGTAAAAAGGAAACCTGGGAAACATTCGTTTCAACAATAACCAGAACAACACCAACTTCTGAAGTATGGCAAAAGATAAGATGCATATCTGGGAAAAGATTCCCCCAGACATCACTTACGTTAACTGTAAACGGATCGACCATATCCACCCCTACTGAAATAGCGAATGAGTTAGCTAGACACTTTTACACTGTAAGTTCCACAGGAAACTATAATCACACCTTCATAGAAATAAAAAATTCTAATGAGATAGAATTAGACTTCGATACGGACGAAGAGTACACATATAATGAAATCTTCACAATTGTGGAACTAATAGAAGCACTAGAAGTAACTAAAAATTCCGCACCCGGGCCAGATCAAATTGTGTATGAATTTCTGAAACAAATGCCCGGAAATAAGAAAACTCTGATTTTGGACTTATATAATAAAATATGGCAAGAAGGTGTCTTTCCTAGTAAATGGAGAGAGGCTATAATTATAGCCTTGCCAAAGCTGGGGAAGGATATAACACTCCCATCGAGTTATCGTCCAATTTCACTCACAAATTGTTTGAGCAAACTACTTGAAAAAATGGTAAGCAACAGACTCATTTGGTTCCTAGAAACAAACAACTTACTTAGCGAATCCCAAATGGGCTTTCGTAAATGGAGGTCCACTACGGACCAATTGATTTCTTTAGAACATTATATCCAAAATAGTTTTGCAAACAGACAGCACACACTGGCGGTTTTTTTCGACTTGGAAAAAGCATATGACACCACATGGCGATACTCGATCATAAAAAGTCTTTATGAATGGGGATTACGTGGTAACCTACCTAAATTTATTAAAGGCTTTCTTATAGACCGCAAATTCAAAGTTAGAATTGGAAATACTTTTTCAGAAAGTCACCCGCTAGAAAATGGTATTCCACAAGGATCAACATTAAGCGTTGTTCTTTTTACCATTGCTGTAAATTTTTTAGCAAATAATGTAGACTATAGGGTACAAAAAAGCCTGTATGTAGATGATATGGCCATTTTTTTATCTGGAGAATCCATGGAAGACATACAAAACACACTTCAGGAAAGTATTAATAATATCGTAGAAGCAGCAGAACAAAGGGGATTCCGTTTTTCGACGAGCAAGACAACAGTCGTGCATTTTTGTCGTCTAAGAAGAGCTCATGAAGACCCTATTTTAAAGATTAAGGGAAATACTATAAAGGTAGAACAAACAATAAAATTCTTGGGACTAACCTTTGATTCTAAGCTAATATGGGATAAGCATATAAATTGTCTGGTGGTAAAATGTAAAGCAGCTATTAATACTATGAGGTGTATGGCGAGTATTAACTGGGGCTCCCACAGAGATGTCCTCATCAATATGTACAACAGCCTTATACTCAGCAAAATCGACTATGGTTCGGTAGTATATGGAGCAGCTAGAAAGTCGCACCTAAAACTCTTAGACTCTATACAGAGGACAGCACTCATCCTGGCTCTAGGTGCATTTAGAACAAGCCCTTACACTGCATTGTGCGTTGAAGCAAATACTCCTCCTTTAACCCTAAGAAGAGACCGTCTACTTCTTAATTATGGAACCAAGTTATGGGCACAACAATCTCACCCAAATCAAAGACTCTTCTTTGAAGACGAATTTGAAATATACGACGGGCGTGCTACAATAACAAAACCGGCAGGATATCGCTTTAAACAAATTCTTAGAGGTGCCCAATTACCTGAAGTTGTGGCATACAAATACTCGACAATACCTCCATGGAGATTACCGCATCCAATAATTGATACTCATATGAAATGTTTCAGAAAGGGTGATATTGGAAACGGAATATTAAGGAAAACATTCAGTGAACATCTGAGTAAATACAGACAATATAAACAACTGTTTACAGATGGATCTAAAACAGAGGATGGTGTAGGAAGTGCACTAGTTACCCCAGGTGGAAACCAATCATGGTCTCTACATCCTGATGCGTCAGTGTTTACAGCTGAACTGCATGCCATCCAAGAGGCTTTGATATACTGTCAAAACTCTAATGACTTCCATTTTATTATATGTTCAGACTCAGAGAGCAGTTTAACTTCGATAAAAAACAGATTAATAAAAGATCCATTAGTCCTAAAAATATTAACTTTGCTGCACGAATTAAAAATAACAAATAAAAATATAATCTTTATGTGGATACCGAGTCATGTGGGTATTCACGGAAATGAAGTGGCAGACCAAGAAGCACGACATGCAGCTCAGATGGAATGGACACGAGAGATAAAAATCCGCCCAGAAGATTTGATAATCACATGGAAAAAAAGGCAAAATTTTGAATGGCAAAATGCCTGGAATAGGGAACACACGGCTTTGAAACACATCCAACCATCAATAACTCCCTGGAAAATACCTAGGAACTTAGAAAGACGTGAACAAGTCACTATCGAGAGACTAAGAATAGGGCATACGAACTTAACAGCCATGCATCTACTACGAGGAGAACCACCTCCCAGATGCCAAGAATGTGACGAACTTCTTACGGTCGAACACTTTCTTTTGACCTGTCCGAGATATACAATAGAACGAGACAGAACGAAGTTAAAAAATACAATTAAAGACATACTTAACGACATAGAAATACAAAAATTACTTACGTACCTTAAAAATTGTGACCTGTTCTATAAAATCTGAAACTGTAAACTACAAGGCGAAATAATACAAATGTTTCAAAAAGCAATATAACCACGGCTAATGACCTTAGCAGTCGATGCCGGGTTCACAAAAAAAAAAAAAAAAAAAAAAAAAAAAAAAACAACAATTGTTGGCTAATCAATATTTAAACGGAACACTCTTATTATACTTGTCCACAATTAAAAATTTTGTTAACAATTTGCAGGAGCATTTATTTACCAAAACATTCACAACCGCTGCATTGGGATATAGGGCATCTGCATCATGTAACCAACATAACCTTAAATTTTAAGTTTTTCAAGTTTATTCTCATCTTCAATGTTTGTATACGAGCCGGTACAGGCTCCAAGCAAATATTTAAAAATTCACGTAAATAATTTTTCAATATTGTTGATTAATAGAAATAGACTGCTAATTACAGGTTAGATTTCCAACCTACAAAAAGAGTCCTATTTTATTGGGACAAAGTTTTTAGAACTTCATAAAAATTACATTGAACTAGATTTTAGTTGAAAATATGGGAAGCAGGCAGCAATTTTAATAATAGTTGCGTAATACTCTTAAATCTTAAGAAACACATATTTTTGAGGTTAGTTGTGACGTCACGCGCGGTTGCCCTTACTGGACGTCATAAGGTGAAAAGCCGCATCTAGATATTTGTTATAAATGAGATTCTAATAATATATGAGCACCCAAAAGTTCTGCAGTTAAAAATATTATTAAAAAATTCTAAAGTACAAAAACTTAAGTGCATAAAAAGCAGCTACATGATTTTCTTAATTAATATTTACTAGTTGGGAAAAATACAAACGCACACAATACTTTCCTCGTCAACCGACAATTTACAGATGGGCTATTCTCCTTATGACGGCAGTATAGATGTGACGCATGCGTGTCTTGTAGGCAACGCAGTAGCTACAAAACAATTTTATCTTTGTTGTACGCCTTCTTTATTTCTTTTCAGTTATAGTGACGTCACAAGAGCAGTGTCTTACGTTTGGGAAAACATTAAACAGGTAAATAAATTTATACCTGCTTGAAAATGATGGGTAAAAAAAAATTTCAAAAGCAAATGTTCATTATATTAAATGATGAATAGAATGGTATATAAAAAAATTCGTTTCACCGTTTTAATTGAAAATAAAAATATTAAAATTTTTATAACTTTTTTATTAACAATTTAAAAAAAAAATCCATTTCTCTGAAACTAAAGTTTATATTTTTCTGAGTAAACATAAAAAAAAAATTAAATTCATTAACTTTTCAGCACGCTATGATTTTTTAAAGATTTACATATCATCCCTTAACTTCTAACCACCCTAACTGTTAATTTTGGTAATATCAAAAAGTCAAGTGATAATTTTTATGTAAAATTTCATGCTTTACAATTTTTATTTGAAACTTTTTTTACTAGCTTTTACACATTTTGAGTAATTTTGAAAAAACACTTTATTATATTTTTTTTCACCCCTTCTTCCCGGGGGTTAAAAAAAAATTTCTTTCATTAATCGTGTTCTAATACATCAAAGTAACTTATATCAAAAATTCAAGTATTTACCTCAAAATTTTGATTTGTCGACTTATTTAATTGGACTATAAGTTAAAAATTTAAACCTTAAGTTCAATAAACGATACATCACTGTAACATTATTTTCTGATCTTGCCAGCTTCCAGCAGCTTCCTCTGCATCATTTGTATGTGAAAATTTTGTTTTGTTTTATCTAAGAACAGTTTAAAGACATTTCTTAAATAACGAAACCAGTGAACAATAAAATAAAGCGAAGAAAAAGTCTTTTGGTATTTTTGTTTAATAAATTAATTAAGGAATGCAACATATTATGCACAAGGTTTTGCCGGTTTCCATTTCCTTAGTATTATCAAGGCCTACAGCCTAGGTAGTGGCGGATTTAGCAATAGGCATAGTAGGCACGTGCCTAGGGCAGCAGCAAGATGGGAGCAGCAAAATGCAGGTCTGGAATATAAAAAAACTGTGACTGCAGCGGGAGCACAGAAAAGATAAACTATACAGAAGCGAAAGCTATAAGGCTCATGATAGGACCGAATTTGAAGGCGTATGTCCCATATCCGCCATGTTATAACCGCCCGTGCTGTCACAACTCAGGGTGAATTAAATAATAATACACATCTTTTTGAATTTGTAAGAAATAATTTAAAGAAATTATCTATATTTTTGCGACACCGATTGGCAAATATATAATACTATGGTGGGGATTTAACCACCACATACCACTTTTATTTAACCCGGTATGTCGCAAAAATGTACTCATTGTTTACATTTGCGATTGACTCTTCAGGGGCGGCAAATTTAACCATGCCTTGAGCGGCACAAAACCCAAATCCGTCGCTGGGCCTAGGGGTATTTACCTGCGTAATAATTTGATGTTTGTTTGTTATTCCAGTTTAATACGGATTATTTATTTTTGAGGAACAGTTAAATTGTTTCAATGAAATTCTATTAATTTAAATAATTAATAGAATGTAAGAAAAGTAATAACCTATACTACTGAATAGGTAAAATGAGGATATAGCAATTAATGCAAGTGATCAGTCCATGTAACGAATCCTATTTATATTTGAATTTGGAGGGGATGTAATTCGAAATAAGTTGAAGTTGCAAGGCAAGTCAACGTTTTTTTATGTTCATTACTTTTTAAACATTATATCCAATCTTTAAATATTAGTTAAGCCAGTTTTTGGTAATGAGACTTAGTTTGAAAATTTGAATCATTACTAATCCAGATTGTTTTTTTTTGATGTTCAAAAATGTATTTTTATTACCTTTCTTGCTTGAAATTGTTGAATCACTAATATATTTTTTTAAGAATAACATCTTGAAGTAGTGAAAATATGGTCATAAACCAAATTTTGGAGTAATTTGTATCATACTAGTGGATACTGATGTTATAACAAATAATGGTTTAGAAAAAACAATTAAGCAAGAACTTACTATCCATTGATGGCCTGTGATATTCATCGAGCCCGGGTGTTTCTGGTCTGGTAGTATCAAGATCCAAACTGTTGTTAGGATTTAAGTCGCTATATGTATCAGACGGATTCATGCTACCAAATGGTGCTAGTGACATTCCTGGTCCAAAACCAGTATCCAAGCTGAAATAAAAAGTAATTAGGTACAATTTAAGGGGTAAGTTTATTACACAAGTACAAAAAAAACCATTTAAGGGCAGTAAAATATTAGTGCTACAGTGGTTTCGATTTTATTCGATCAATAGAAAACAGGCAGTGAAGTTTGGTAATAGTACTTCAAGTTCAGTACTATATAGTGTACCACAAGGCTTGGTTTTAGGCGCTATATTATTTCTTGATCGATATTAAGGAAAATAATATTTGTGAACGTAGAAGCCCAGGTAATATAAATATTCTAGGTTTCCCTAGACATGACGGGGCAGTGACATCTTTTTCAAATATTATTGGAAAAAATCTTGTTATGCCCTTAAATACGAATTATATTTTGAGCTTTTTATTTAATTTATAAAAAATGTGATATTCAGATATAATTAATAAAACTTGTGCCTTTAGTTATTTAGGGAAATTGTTTTGTGATCTTCTCTAAACCTGTGCTGATTAAACCTTTTTATCCGATGTCTATTTTCAGTACTTATATTTAACAAGTTGACTGCCGCACCAATTCAGTGATTGAGTCTTCAGGGCCATGAGTATAATGATAATGATAAACTAGATTGTGTCTTCTAATACATACACGTGGCGTGGCACCAACACATACTAAATCACAATGTTATTTTTTTTACCCTCCTTTAATAATGGAGTTCAGGGGTGGTACTGTGGGTAACTGACATCAAAAGAATTTTGAGGCCTTTGGTTCTTGTACACACACAAAATCACAATTTTATTTTTTTTTATTCTTTTGTGGCGTTGGCTTCTTGCTTCTTGTACATACACTATATCCCAATTTTACGAACTCTTACTTGCTTGTCTTACCTATTCACCCCGCATTTACCCCACAACCCTTCTACGGAAGAAGATCAAAATGTAATCTAGTTCCAGATCTCGCTATAATACAGAAGTGTACCAAATGTCAAGTCAATATCATAAGCGGTTCCAGAGTACTGTCTCATTACAATTTTAAAATTGTGCATGATTAAACCATCATTCGCTATTTTGTATTTGTTTACACTTTTGGCTTGAAATTCAAGGTTTGAAATACAGACAGATTAGATGTAGTTGATTTTTTTTACGTTTTTTCCTTAATTAAATTAACTCTGGCGGCATGATGCACACCTCTGATTAAGAATATTTTTATCTTTAATCGGAGATGCACACAGACAATCAAATAGGCAATGTTACTTTCTATATTAGAGATATTAGCACTTCGTATGGAATAAAAGTAATATTTTAGATTATTACTTGAAAAACTTATATTTTTACCTGCTTCAGGTACCCTCTACCTCAAACACAGAGAGGACAGAGCGCCAGAATTGCGGCTTCTGAAATAAGTGACTTGCACACAGCTATCCCCAACAAAACTTCGACTTATGTAGACACTTGATGAAAACCGTTGCCAGCTCTTAGACTATAAGGGAATGGGCCAAGATCGGCACGTGCCTTATATATTTTTATCAAAGTGATGCCTACAAGGATAGTGTACAGGACTGACCAAAAACGATTCCCATCGTCAAGAAAGCAAAAAAAAAAAACAAGAATATTTTTTTTTCTAAAATGCTTCCTAAGTGTTCTACAATGCTTTGAAGTATAACCTAAAACTACTTTTTAAATAATTACTTAGTGATGGTTGAAAGGAAAAGTATTTTCATAGTAGTTCCGTACATGAAAAGTTTCACCAAAAACTAAACAGTGGCATTGGGCTGATAGAATCCAAGAGAAAAATGTTATTTGCAACTGAGATTTTTATTTTATTGATTTGGATGTACCATCTACATTTAAAACTTTCATCCTCCTTCAGCTTCTTTCGTAAACGAGTAAAAATTAAAAAACTATCAAATACTGTGAGCATCGTAGAGCGCTTAAGAAGCATTTTAGCAAAAAATATTTTTCCTTGGTTTTTTTGTTTTCTGACCAGAGAAATCACCCTTCGAAGTTTGTCATGACATCACTGAAACCGCCTATAGTTTGATAGTGTATTGCTTGAAAGCTATTATGTCTATCAGTAATATGAATAGGACCTGATTTGTAGTAAACGACCCCGCACCAAACACATGGGAAAAGTTTTGTAACTTTGGGAAAAGGGAGTTCCCGTTGTCTCGATCAAACTATCAAATGTAACCTGGGTCTGAAAACCCGCCGTTTCGGAGTCACTGGCAGTCGAAAAATGTATAAAGTAGGAATTTTCACTACTCGGGAATTGATCGACAGTGGATCATAATAATAATTATAAGAACAAGGTCTACTTTATATAGTGTTCTCGTAAGGGTTGCTTCTCAATTGCCCCTCATTTGCCCCCTTATTGCGATATATTTATACAGTGTGTCCACGTATGGATTTAACTATACTCGTAAACATTTTTATTTTCTGCTTTTCGAAAAAAAGTAATTCTTCATCATTTCTTTTACGTGTTTTATAAGTACGATTCACGTTGATAAACTTCGATTTTGTTGCACAAGGTGCGCGAAAAATATAAAAATATAGATTTTCAAAATTAATAATTTTTAAATCAAACTAAAGCGCTTAAAAGGAGTAATCGAAAAGCCAATTTTTTTTTTCATGTTATGTTACTTAGTTATTGTTACTAAGATATCTGATATTTAAAATTTTTGTCCATATCTTATTACCGATTACTATTTTGGTAAACCTTTCTGAAGATATTAGTTGACAAATGTTAATAGATAATAATAAGCATTCCAAAAATAATACGATGTTAATTCAAATCTAATTAAGATAGGACCTCAATCGAAAAACTTTAAAACATCCTTTATACCTAAACTTACTAATAATAGTTACAAACAATATTTCATTACAAGTAACACACAGTATTAAAAAAATAATAATCGATATGGAAGAAAAATCAACATAACTTCTAATATCGAATATCTTAGTAACAATAACTCCCATGAAAACAAATTATTTGGCTTTTGATTACACCTTTTAAGCTCTTTAGTTTTATTGCTTCAAAAAGTTTGATTTAAAAATTATTAATTTTGAAAATCTATATTTTTATATTTTTTGAGCACCCTGTACAACAAAATCGAAGTTTCTCAACGTGAATCGTATTTATAAAACAAAGCAAAAGAAACTATGAAAATAACTTTTTTCTTCGAAAAACAAAAAATAAAATGTTTACGAGTATATCTAATCCATCCATTGACACACTATAAATATATCCCAATAAGGGGGCAAATGAGGAGCAATTGAGAAGCATCCCTTACGAGAATACTATATAAAGTAGACCTTGTTCTTATAATTATTTTTATCCACTGTTGATCAATCTGCGAGAAGCAAAAATCCCTACTTTATACGTTTTTCGACTATCTGCAACTCGAAAACAGCGGGTTTTCAGACCCAGGTTACATTTGAAAGTTTGATCAGGACAACGAGAACTCCCTTTTCCCAAAGTTACAAAACTTTTCATCGAGACCCATTTTCCCATATATTTGGTGCGGGGTCCTTTTATATATAGCAGTGTATTTATGGCACTTATGCTGAGTCGTTATTCTAAACTTTACCGATAGAACCTTTATTGCTATTATGTAGCAGATATAGCTTGTTAACTTTATATATTTAGCATTATTGAGTCTATAAATAGGGGCGAGCGTAGAGGCGTCTTGAGTGTGATTGTATTTCGATACTCCACTGAAGCAACGTTCAGCGTGGTTAGTACTTGGATGGGTGGAATCCATCTTGGAAAACACAGCAATCTCGTCCCACCTTCTAGCGGCTTGTATATCAGCATATACACGGAAGTTATATAATTTCAAGACGAGGATTACGTAGTGGATATACCATCCTTCGGAGGGGATGTAAAGCGGGCGGTCCCTTATCTATTAAATTTTAGACAAGTAAAAGAGCCCTACTCTTCTTACGAGAAGAGGTTCGGCAAAATTTCTAGGTTGGGGGTAGCTCGTCTCCTGGCATTGGTGATAGGCCCTGGTAGCAGAAATAGGCCAAAGTTAAATAAAAAGATTAAAAAAAGTCTATAAATACTTGTTTGTTTCAATTACACCACATATGTATTGCAGATTGTAACGTGCACGTTTTGTGCAATAGACTATATGGCAATTTCAACAAATAGATTTTCATTTTGGGGTTACGTTAAATTATGAAAGTGAATAAACAGCACGGGATAGCGACAGATGTTTGGACTCTAGCAGGGGGCGAGATGGAGAGCGAGGCTGGTATTCGCAAAGCAAGTAGAAATTCTGGAAGCGGAGATTCAGTATGGGTACAGAACGAAAGTAAGGCGTTTGTGGGAGAGTTACCGTCATGTGAATTTTATAAGTTTGTATCCAAAAATAAATAGTGAGTTGTTCCGAAAATTAGCGTAATCCTGAGTGATTAATTTTGAGAACATTAGAAATTTCTAACATGTGGTGCCATTCCATATAAATCTCTATTAAAAGCAGCAATTTTCCGTTTTTCTGGTGTCTTTAATAAATGACTGCCTGATTATTTTGATGTTTTGTGTTGGAATAATATAGTGCTGTTAAATTCTGTTTAATGAAGAACTATTCCTGCTCTCTTAGTGTTTGCAACATAGAAAACACGGTTTTTGTAGAAGTTATGCCGTGTTTTGTAAAGTACCAGACAAAGACAATAAGTTAGTAACAGGGGACCAAAACTGTAAGTTTTTTCTTGTTAATTACTTTGTTACAGTAGCCGAATGCGACCTATATATTACAGTCTGGAACTATACAATATTTACATAATCCCCTTTTTTATCCATGTTAATAATAAAATACAGAACTCTTACTTAAAATATATGAACGAAATTACCATGTCCGTATGAAACTATATGAGAACAGGTGAGCAGTTGACCACCAAGAGTGGTGTGAACTCACACTGCCTTTTCGCGTGATCTATTTTCATTATTTATTTTGAGGGAGAAGCACTTGAAAAAAAAAAATCTAATATTTTGCACATTTACTAACTACAAGGTAATAAATAAGAAAGTGTGTAAGTTGTGATTTGCTTAATACCTAAATAATATTCTTTAGTCTACAAGGTGTACTTTCGAAATATAATTAAAAAAAAATGCTAAATGAGCTCATTATAAACGAAAATATATGGCAACAAAACCTAAAGAATCTCAAAGGCTATTTCAAGTGTTTCAATTTTGTGAAACTTTGGAATCGTGCATCCTCCCAACCGACTGGGTTAAAAAAGACGAGATATGTATATACCTAGCTGTTTTATACAATTTCTAGGTTATAGTGTAACAGCATACAATCGTATAGGTAACCGCACACTTGATTGTAACTATTAAGTATAAACACTGTTTTTGTATAGAGGACAATAATAGCCCCGTGGAAACGTACTCAACTGCCACTTTAAAGGTCGACAGATCGAAACCTACTTACTGCTGTACATGAGGTAAAGTGTTGTTTAAAATATTGTACTAGTGTGTTTATGTGTATTTATATAATCCCATTCCTTCAGCGTGTATGTTAAGGAGATGTAAAATAGAAAAAAAAAGTTAAATATTAAATAACACACTCTAAAGCGAAAATTTATACATATATTTTTTATGTAAAGGTTTAAACTAAGTTACACAGCACCTGAACCTAGCCGATATAGAGTCTCATTCATATCTCTAACGAATGTATAAAGTATCTTTGCCGAATCTTTATCGTACATATACATTATGTGATGTCCATAAAGTTCTATTTTGTACCTGTACTTCAGCGTTACTCTAGCAATATGGCATATGTATGTCTTTCCCTTAAAATATAGGGTTTAATCGACATTCTACATCTATTTATTTGATAACTGCAGAGCAGAGCTAAGCCAGTATAGATTAGAGATTTGGATACAGATACACTAAGGGCCAGTTGTACGAACTAAGTTGAGCCAAGTTCAGCTTGAACCAAGATCAAAAGCCAAGGTTACGATTGTTACAATATAATCATAACCATGGCTTTTGATCTTGGTTCAAGCTGAACTTGGCTCAACTTAGTTCGTACAACTGGCCCTAAAAGTTATACGGGTAGCAACTAAAGAAAAAGTTAACTCCAAATTTCATAATATTTCACCACTTGTTTTTGTGTTATGGATAATGTCGTTAATTTTTATCTTAGTATCGACATTTAAATTGAATGAATTTGATCATAAAATGAGATAAGTAGGCAAGGTGGAAAATTAGTTAGCCGAACTTTGCTCTTTATTACAATTAATTATTTTTTATTTATTTGCTTTCATCATAATTAGAGAATATTATTTAGGTATTAAACATATCACAACTTACACACTTTCTTACTTATTATGAAATTACCTCTGACCTTGCGTAAAATTACATACCATTATTCAATAAGTTGCACATTAAGATACACATTATTATAATTAGAATCTCAATTGCCTCTTTATAAACACGTTAATTACTTACAATGATTTGAAGCTGCACATTTTCTTACCTCTCTTTTAAGTTGCCTCTACGTCGTTGCCGAAGCATTTCTCCTATCTGACTATTTGGAAGCTGCATAAGCTTCTCTGCACATTTTGATTGATAAGAAAATTTACCTACAAAATATCCTACGATTACTGCAGCTGCAACTTTGGGGGTTGCTCCAAACCTAGGACTAGGTCTGAGGAAACCTAAAAATATACTCAAATCAGTAATATATATACTATACTAAATACTTATCATTTCTGAGTAAGTGAAGTAGGTAACCTGTTTTAATGGCATAGAAAGTGGAGCCACCCAATAGAACACCTAACGGTAAACATCTTTGATAAAAGCTTTCTTTGTTGCATTCTTTTATGACCCGCAATTCCTCAGGTGTAAATTTGTACTTCAAAATAAAGAAATAAATGTTGTTTTAGGAGAGACAATTTAAGAAAAAAGTACCTGTTGTTTATTCAGCTGATTTCTTGCATTTGGACCCGGGAAGGATCCTCTCGGTTCTCTGTCACCTCCGGCACCATCATTAGGGTTTATCATTTTTTTTTAAATAGTTATTTTATACTCATTTATAATTATTCATTACAGTACTCAATCCAGAGGTTAGGATTTTGCCGATTTCATCGACCTACTATAAATAGACTGCGCGTCCCAAAAAATTGTGTTGTCAGCATCTTAGGCAACCAGCAATACAGATTGAGGGCATTAAGGGTAATGTTTATTATTCACACAACCCTCACAAATAACTTATTTATGTTTAATTTCGGGGACTAACTACAAAATATGCCATAAATTTAAAATTAGAATTTGGAATTAGTAGGTATCTTTATTTTATTTTTAAATGTACTTAATTTTTTGTAATTTGAACAATTGTTGTATTTCTTCTATATTTGTGATAAACAATTATAACTAATATTGTTTTCAATTAAAAACCAGTCAAAAATCGTATTTGTAACAATTTGTAGTATTCTCTTTAACAACACCTTGTGTTTCTAATAGAATTACGCAGATTTTTGCCCTTAATGCGTAATGTGGGTTGCCTAAAATGACTCTATTATGTTGACAACATTCCACTTGCATTCTAACATAAGGAACGCGCAGTCCATTGTGTAGTATGTCAATGGCCGATTTCGACTAGGGTTAGGGTTTTTTAGTTCCCTTTCCAGTACTTTCTACTGCTCTCTGGTGCGCAAGTCATCGTATACGTCACTTTATTATCTCATGTCTCCTGTCATCTCATGTCTTCTAAACATTGTACATCTACATGTATATTGGGCTGCCTATAGATGAATCTCGTCTATTTTTCCAGCATATACGCCAAGATTTGTAGACTATGAAGCTTTTAGGCGAAAAAGTCAGTGCGGGTGTGAAAAGTCGGACCGGACCATCTTTGTTCTTCGAACGCGCAGTAGCGGCGCAGTTATCTCACTCTAGAAGAACCGTCCGTACTGGCCCAAAATATGGTCTGACGTTCCTATGATCTGTAGTGTTACATTCTACAACTTATCCTCATTACCAGCATGCAGAACAGTGACTCAAAATGCGAGGATAATTATCACCGACCTCACTGGCGCAGCCAGAAAATTTATATGGGGGGGGGGGCAATAGAACTGGCCTCCCCAGATTAGGAAAATTTTTCAGAAAATGGTTGAAAACGGATGTGTATGTAGATTCCTCTATTAGATAATATTGGCATTAATTACAAAATATTTATTTCAAGGGATAATTTAGATACTGCTTTGTACTGCTTCTTGATTTTTTGGCTCATGGAAGACGGCTTGGGGGGGCCCGGGCCACATGGCTCCCCTCCTGGCTGCGCCCATGACCGACCTCAAAAGCGGGTCATTGCGAGCCCGTTCCAATTACGAGTTCTTTGCTTAATTAATATTACACAAATTCTTACAATATTTTGAATAAGGTCCTGCATCTGGTGTGATTTCACACCAGCTGTTCATTGGCTAATGCCATTTTTTGGTGGGGATTGTGAGTTATTAGGCCACCTTATAGTCTACCAATCTTGCATTAGAGCAGTGATTTCGTAAGCCTATCGTTTCGTTTTTTTTTTGGCGTAGAACCAGGTCAAACATGTTAGGTTCCTTTGAGTATGTCACCGGGCATATGAAATCATATTTTACATTTTTTTTGTGGTCTCGAACTTTTTAAATCAATAAAAAGTGAAAAAAATGTTTCCACCGCCATATCTTTAAAGCTATTAAAGGTAGGTACCGAAATTTTTTTTGTGTCAAATTAAAGCAAACTGTAGCGTTTTTACCAATATAAACGGTTTGGGCACAATTCGCACTTTCATTTCTCTAAAAATCAGATAAAATAAAAATATATATTTTATGTATTGAAATCTTCACCAATCGATAAACTTTTTTATTTTTGAAAATATTTACATACATGCAGCGAAGAAAATAAAGCCTAATAATCAAAAAAGTTTTTGAAACAATATATTTTTTCCTAAAGTGTACCGTTTGGCAACAGCGATTTTTTTTTATCAGCGCTAAATGCGACATTGGGCCGCAATTAATACACCTCGCATGCAGGGTTGGTCAGATTAGTCGCCTAGAAGTGGCGGTTGACGAAAGTAGTGCGGTTAGAGTGTGCTGTATGTACTTATTTAATTTTCTAAAACAACCAAAGCAACATTCAAAGTGATGGGAACTGGCATCTGAGGCATCGGAACTTTAATATAGTAGGAATGACATAACTGTTACTAATCTTGCGATTTCAGGATAATATTCACTTTGTGGTATGCATTTGTAGTGACAATTATGTAGATTCTACTGAATTTAGGCATTGTATAGTTATAACACTTTCAAGTAACTGCTGGAGAATCTGCAACGTCGCGGATACTACTCTGCATTACTTTGAAGCATCCTCAACTGCAAAGTGGAAATTGGCAGTAATGCCGACTGCACAACTTTACCAAAAGACCACTTCAAAGTAACGATAACTTCAAGTGTGCAATTTTAAGTCCCCGGTACGTTGTTGGGAAATTTTTTGGAACTTCAAAGTTGTCTAACTTATTAGTGACATCTCGAGTAAAAATGAGGTTATTTCTACGAACACAGGGGCTTTGAAGTCATTTTTACTACTCCCCACTAATTGAAAATGACTTAAAAGTTACGTATACCTTGAAAATCTACTATAAAGTAATATTAACTTTTAAGAAAATTTATATAATTATTGGCATTGAATAAAATGGCGGTATCTGAAATGCTCAGTAAAAGCGAAATAAAGTTTATCGGCACTAATCCACGTTTTATAGAAAACTGAAGAAACATTTAAACAGTAGTAGAAATAGTGATTCTTCAGAATATGATGCAAACATGAAAGATTATTTCGCCACAGCAAAACCAACATCTTTGGCAACAAGTACAAAAGTGTTCCCATCAACACAAGGGGAAAAGTAATCGAAAACTATAACAGTCTGCAGTGATATTAGTGATATTGTGTACTGCACGAAAGTTACAATTTGTCTTTAAAACACAGATTGACCCATAGTTCAGTTAGTGATCCACTGAGCATATTAAATGAATTTGCCGATTAAAAACTCCAAATTTAATAAATATTGTGTCAATGGGAACGGACAATTTCGGTATAAGACATTGTGTACAATAAATTGAACTGAATATATATACAAAAAAAAATAGCAAAAAAACTATATTTCTTTTCTAGAATATCTCAAAAGTTATCAGTGACGACAAAAATAACAGTTTACAACATAGTGGAGTGCAATTTAATTTCTATCTTTCAGCCCGTTGGCACTTTTAGAGAAAAATGTATGACCTTGCCAGATATGTACCTGACACCCTGTAGATTAGGAATCCACTTGTAAAAAAATCGTAATGAATATAAGGGCACAAATCAAAATTTTGTAACTAACCACACCACGTGATAGAGCCGATCATGAAGCATATCTTATTAAAAAATCATTAAATTCTCTGTAGAATTTCTATTTTTAAAATAAATAAAGAAACGAACTTTTACATTGGTTTATATGGCAGTAAAAAACAAAAATCCTCATTTTCTCCGTTCGACTACAGCTGAAAATTAATTATTTTTCGAACAATTTTTCTTTCCCACGACGATATCTCCTAAACTATTATATTTATTTAAAAAAATAATTCTTTACAAAATGTTTGTTATATTTTTCAGATTACAATGGTTCTTAAATCAGATTTTTTGAGTATCTAATAACCAAGATATTTAATAATGTGTAGCGTGATGTCAATTTTCGAAGCTTATCGGCGGATTGAAATTGTTTACGGCTTCGAGCCCCCACTCATTGTTATTCTGTTTCAACAACCCCCTCTAACTCCGGGAGCACCCAAGTTCCACTTGGGTGAATGAATACCTACACAGGAGACAGGACTGTGAACTTTTCATCTATAGGTAAATTAACGTGTACAAATCCAAATTTCAGATTACGACGAAATGGACTTTCTGAAATATTTGACATGAGATCTGGGAGGTTTAAGGTAAAACGTTGTTGAATATTATTGCAATCGTTGCACCAGGGCGGCTCCAGGGAGAGCCTAAAAACAATTGTCGGATCTAAAAATATTTCAAATAAAAATTGTTTAGAATGAGAAGAATCACTTAAAAGCGTATCTTAGTGCACTCGGAAAGGAATTTATAGTCATATGTGATGAAATAATGTTGAGGTGAATCTAACCGAACCTGATTTGTACTTATCTTGTACCAATTATTGATTTATATAATAATGTGTTTAATAACATAAATGTATACATATTTCAATTGATTTTCAAGTTTTATTAATTTTAAAATACAATGTTGGCAGATAACATAATCCATATCAAAATAAAAAAGTTTTGAAAAATGAAAGATAATATAACAAAATTTATATCTCAATTAAAGATATACACTATACACTTTCTTCATCTAATTCAAATATATTTTTATTGATATAGTTGACTACACAATTCTTATGCGTGTAAAAAATGTCGGCGTCTTTGATCTTTACCACACCGCCAGAGAAACAGACATTTTTTACACGTATAGGAATAATTGTGTAGTCAACTTTAAGTAGTTCTTTATTTCTTGTGAACGAGGAGTTCTTGCAGTACTTTTTCCCCATGCAGGAGCATAAATAGATGCATGACATGTTCTTTTTTTTTTACAAGAACAAACCTTCTGCCTCATTCTAAAAGAATGGAATTTTTAAAACATCAAATATCTAACGACTTGTATAAGTTCGTAATACTGAATTAAGTGTGCGAGTAGCGTTCTTTTATGTACCTATATGTATATTTTCCTTTCCTTTCCTCTCCTTCCTTTTCCTTTGTCAGTAAATGTATTTTTAAGTAGTCTACTGATCTGTCTCTTGAACTTACATCGATCCAATTCTAAATACCTCTCATACTTTTCATACCATACCCTTTATGCTTTAAAAAACCTTTCTCAAGAATTTTACATATTTTGGTAAATGCCAGATCTCTTCTGATTTTACGTTTTCCACTTTTATTTTTATTGTTAGATAGCATTTTCTATTACGACTTAAGAAACATGAAACATGATATTTAGTCTCCGTAGCTATTAAATCGTTAGCACAAATTCTTTCGAAAATTATTGGATTTTATTGAGCTGTTATTAGTCTTATTTTTCTTTCTCTATTCGTGGTTATTACTTTAGAGACCTTATTTACTGTTGATGCCTTTTGACAAAAAATACATTCCTCTATAAAAAAAATTAGTTTTACGCAAGGGCACACCTGAAGAAGTTGATGGACAGGCACTGGATCCATCTGAACTGTTTTCAATTTCTTTCTCTTTTACTATTTTTTTTTTCCTTAAATGTTCTATATTTTTTTGCTAGTAAAACTAGAATAGTAATTTCGGTGCTAAACCAAACCGTCAAAACTGTTTGTTTTTCGAAATGATATGGTTCGAGAATATATCTCGTCTTCTCTTTGGTTGCTTATTATTTTTTTTTTTTTTGGAATTTTAAACAATCAAAAAATGTTGCAAATGATTTGTCAGAACCTTTGATTACAGGGGCCGGTTTCCTACAAAATTTCTTACTACACTAAACTATATTTTTGTCTCTACCTCACTTTTAGAACTTGTGACGTCAGTAGTACTTTCCATTTTAATTTCTTCTGAAAAGCACATACATCATAAGGTCGAAAATTTTACTGAAAAAATACATACCAGCTGAAAATATCTTGCAAACAGTAAACTAAGGAGTTTCTTATAACGTGTTAATCTATTACATACAAATTGTATGTAGGTCAATATAACACTAAATTAATATAATCAACAAATACTTATATTTATTCCATATTAATCATTTTCAAGACAAAAAATTTAAAAATATCACAAACCACAAGTTACAATGCGCGTGTCTATTTAAAGTCAAGCCTTTGCGAGAAGCAGCGCGGGTTGTTGAAACAGCTTTAAACTCTTTAAAGTAGTGGGACAGCGAATATCTCCAGCGAACGTGACGCTGCCGATATGCTTAGAAAATTGACATCACACTACATATTATTAAATATCTCGGTTATTAGATCCTCAAAAAATCTTATTTAAGAACCTTTGTAATCTGAAAAATATAGCGAATATTTTATAAAGAATAATTTTTTTTGATAATTATAATAGTTTGGGAGATATCGTCGTGGGAAAGAAAAAGTGTTCGAAAAATAATTAATTTTCTGTTGTAGTCGAACGGAGAAAATGAGGATTTTTGTTTTTTACTGCCATATAAGCCAACGTAAAAGATCATTTATTTATTTATTTTAAAAATAGAAATTCTACAGAGAATTTAATGATTTTTGGATAAAATATGCTTCATGATTGGCTCTATCACGTGGTATGATTAGTTAGAAAATTTTGATTTGTGACCTTATATTCAATACGATTTTTTTACGACAAGTGGATTCCTAATCTATAGGGTGTCAGCTACATATCTGGCAAGGTCATACATTTTTCTCTAAAGGTGCCAACGGGAACAAAACTAAGCGACTTTTGACAACGCGAGCACTCCACTAACACCATTATATGTGGCTGAAGACATGTGGCTGAAGACAGCAACGAAATCAGAAATGAGAAACGATTATTTAGAGTGGACCAACGAAATAATGCACATGAAGTTAAAATCTTCGTAATTACAGAATTGAAAAGTATTTTCCTATAAAACCAAACATGTATGTTGAAAAGGGGTGAGCAGCTAAAGTTATCTAAAGCTAACATGGATTTTAAGAGGGCGAAACACCCCAAAAACTGTAAACTGTAAAAATAAGATAACTAAAAGGTACCTAACTATTGTAAAAAAGTTTTTAAGACTTTCATATTTTAGGGTGTGATAGAAAAGAGCATTTCCAATATTGCGTAATTTTGATTTAATAAAAAACAGAGTTTAAGAGTGTAAAACACCCCAAAAACTATCTAAAAATAATGTAACTATTGCAAAAAAGTTTCTAACACTTTCCTATTTTAAGGTATGTTAGAAAAGAGCATTTTCAATATTGCATAATTTTTATTTAACGAAAAACAGGGGATAAGGGGGTGATACACCCCAAAGACTATATAAAAATTGTAAAAATTTTTAACGCTTTCAGGTTTTGGAGGGTGATAGAAAATACTATTTCCAAGATATCGTAATTGGGATTTAATAAAAAACAGAGTTTAAGGGGGTAAAACACCCCAAAAACTATCTATAAATAATGTAACTATTGCAAACAAGATTTTAACACTTTCCTATTTTAGGGTATGTTAGAAAAGAGCATTTCCAATATAGGATAATTTTTATTTAACAAAAAACAGGGGATAAGGGGGTGGTACACCCCAAAATTTTTTAAAAATAATATAAAAATTGTAAAATTTTTTCACGCTTTAGACATTGGAGGGTGATAGAAAAGACTATTTCCAAGATAGCGTAATTGGGATTTAATAAAAAACAAGAGTTTAAGAGGGTAAAACACCCCAAAAGCTATCTAAAAATAATGTAACAATTGCAAAAAAGTTTTCAACGCTCTCCCATTTTGGGGTATGTTAAAAAAGGCATTTCCAATATTGTATTATTTTTATTTAACGAAAAACAGGGGATAAGTATTTCTAAAAGTAATTACTATGATAATATATTACACAAAAATGGAAACACTCCAAAGACTTTCTGGAATATCATAAACCAAAATAGGCAACAAAATAAAAAAATCTTTAATACCGAGTTAAATGTAGAAGTCATGAATAACTATTTCATAAACGTAGCTGAAAATATTACACAAAGCTTACCTGTAGTAAATAGTGTTTATACAGATTTTTTTTCAAACAATGATATTGAAGCAAATGTACCAAATTTCAAATTTAATGCAGTTAGTATAAATACAGTACGTGATGTAATTAATAAAATGAAAAATAAAAGTAGTAAAGATCACTACAATATGTCAATAAATATAATGAAAAACATTAAAAATCTTATAGTTGTACACCTTACTAGTCTAATCAATCAATGCATTAGCGCAGGTGTTTATCCAGATGTCCTAAAGGTCACAAAGGTGGTACCAATTCATAAAGGAAGTTCTTTAATTAACAATAACTTTCGACCTATCTCTCTTGTTCCTGTAATATCAAAAATTTTCGAAACATGTTTAAAAAATCAAATAACACACCATTTTGAAGATAATAATTTATATTATTGTAAACAATTTGGTTTTCGAGCAAAAATGACCACAAATGACGCAATTATTTACTTAATAGACAAAATTGTCAAAGGAAATGAGAATAGGGATTATATCGGGGTAACCTTTTGTGACCTTCAAAAGGCTTTTGATTGTGTTTCTCAGCAAATTCTAATAGACAAACTAAATTTTATAAATTTGACATGATCAGCTGCAACTTAATAGAATCATTTCTAAAGCATAGACAGCAGTACATAAGCATAAGTAATACTAACTCGACATCCCAGTACATAAAGAGCGGAGTGCCACAGGGATCGGTCTTAGGACCAACCCCATTTTTAATTTACGTAAATGACCTAAGTAAGTCTGTACCTGATGTTGACTTGGTATTATTTGCAGACGATACCACACTCCTGGTATCAGACAATAAATTGAATGCTGTTCAAAGGCAAATAGATGGAGCTAAGTTAAATGCTTTAGAATGGTTCTCATCAAATAAATTGTCACTAAACGAGCATAAAACTACAAATATGATTTTCAGTCATAGGCCAATTGAAAATTATAATAACCCAGAAAAAGTAAAATTTCTAGGCGTTTTTCTAGACCCAAATCTCAACTGGTTCCACCATGTTGATTACACAGCAAAAAAAATATCAAAAAATATATTCTTGCTAAGAAACTTAAAAAACATTGTAACTTTTAAAATTTTATTAACGGCCTATTACTCGCTAATAGTGTCTCATATGACTTATGGTCTGATAAACTGGGCCCATGCCCCGCGAGCTAACAGAATTTTCGGGTTACAAAGGAAAACTCTCAGGATAATTACAAATCGTGGATATAGAGAGGATGTAAGAGATAAATTTATTGAGTTGGGAATTTTAACATTTTCGTCATTATACATTTTTCATTGCCTGATATATGTTTATAAAAATATAAACCAATACAAGAAACATGAGGATATTCACAAATACAACACAAGGACTCAACATAACTTAGTGATAGATTTTAATAGGCTTAAGTCAAGTGATTGTGGCTTTAATTGTTACGGCAATAAATTTTTTAATAAAATTCCAGATTGGGTGAAGGCCTTACCAGAGGTGAAATATAAACAGTTAATAAAAAAATTTTTAATAAAAGAATGTTTCTATAGTATACATGAATTTTTAAATTTTAATGGCACTGAAGCCAAAATAATGGGCAACAATTTTATATAAATTTACAGTATATTTTATTGTGTATATTTGTGTATGTGTACAAATATTTTGTGTGTATACTTGAAATATTTTTAATTATTTATGTTATTTTACAATTTACTTATATTATTGTATCCTATATTATATATTTTATATGTGACATTGCATAATATTATGACAATTTCTATATTTCTATATTTGACTTGTGTAAAACTGTATTGTTAAAGCACCAATAAACTTGATACACCACAAAAACTATTTAAAAATAATATAAAAATGTAAAATTTTTTCACGCTTTTAGACATTGGAGGGTGATAGAAAAGACTATTTCCAAGATAGCGTAATTGGGATTTAATAAAAAACAAGAGTTTAAGAGGGTAAAGCACCCCAAAAACTATCTATAAATAATGTAACTATTGCAAAAAAGTTTCTAGCACTTTACTATTTTAGGGCATGTTAGAAAAGAGCATTTCCAATATTGCATAATTTTTATTTAACAAAAAACAGGGGATAAGGGGGTGATACACCTCAGAAACTATTTAAAAATAATATAAAAATTGTAAAATTTTTTCACGCTTTTAGATGTTGGAGGGTGATAGAAAATACTATTTCCAAGATAGCTTAATTGGGATTTAATAAAAAACAGAGTTTAAGGGGGTAAAACACCCCAAAAACTATCTATAAATAATGTAACTATTGCAAAAAAGTTTCTAACACTTTCCTATTTTATGGTATATTTGAAAAGAGCATTTCCAATATTGGAAAATTTTTATTTAACAAAAACAGGGGATAAGGGGGTGGTACACTCCAAAACTATTTAAAAATAATATAAAAATTGTAAAATTTGTTCACGATTTTAGATGTTGAAGGGTGATAGAAAAGACTATTTCCAAGATAGCATAATTGGGATTTAATAAAAAACAGAGTCTAAGAGGATAAAACACCCCAAAAGCTATCTAAAAATAATGTAACTATTGCAAAAGTGTTTCTAACACTCTCCTATTTTAGGGTATGTTAGAAAAAAGCATTTCCAATATTGCATAATTTTTATTTAACGATTTTTTGGAGTGTATCACCCTTTTATCCCCCTGTCTTTCGTTAAATAAAAATTATGCATTATTGGAAATGCTTTTTTCTGACATACCCTAAAATAGGAGAGTGTTGAAAACTTTTTTGCAATAGTTACATTATTTTTAGATAGCTTTTGGTGTTTTTTACCCTCTTAAACTCTGTTTTTTTATTAAATCCCAATTATGCTATCCTTGGAAATAGTCTTTTCTATCACCCTCCAAAATCTGAAAGCGCTAAAAATTTTTACAATTTTTATGTAGTTTTTGGGGTGTATCACCCCCTTATCCCCTGTTTTTTGTTAAATAAAAATTATCCAATATTGGAAATGCTCTTTTCTAACATACCCTAAAATAGGAAAGTGTTAGAAACTTTTTTGCAATAGTTACATTATTTTTAGATAGTTTTTGGGGTGTTTTACCATCTTAAACTCTGTTTTTTATTAAATAAAAATTATGCAATATTGGAATTGCTCTTTTCTATCACACCCTAAAATATGAAAGTCTTAAAAACTTTTTTACAATAGTTATCTTATAATTATCTTATTTTTCCAGTTTACAGTTTTTGGGGTGTTGCGCGTGTTGCTCTTAAAATCCGTGTTTTACTTTAGATAACTTTAGATGTTCAACCTTTTTCAACATACATGTTTGGTTTTATAGGAAAATACTTTTCAATTCTGTAATTACGAAGATTTTAACTTCATGTGCATTATTTCGTTGGTCCACTCTAAATAATCGTTTCTCATTTCTGATTTCGTTTCTGTCTTCAGCCACATCTAAGTAATTAGATCTCTTTATGTTTATATGTTTTTGTTGCTGCCATTAAAAATATATTTTCCATTGGATCCATATTTTCAGAGTAATGGCCGTTCGAAGTTATGTTAGGTCTTAATACACACATGGAAAAAAGTTAAGGATATAGACAGAAAGTTTAGGGATGCTCGCATTAGAAAACGTTTTATTTTTCCCATCACATGTCAAATAAAGAAGTTCAAGTAAACCTAACAAAAAGTAAACATTTTATTTATTGACGATGAAGTAGTTTCCATAAACACCAAGACACTGAACATTGCACTCGAATACTATATATGTTTCACTAACCATGTGGGCATCATGAGATAATTAAAAATTTAATAGGTTCTAGTTCATAAATACAGAGATAAAGTTTTAATTTGTTGTCTCTTAGTATTTTATTTTCACGTTTGAAATTTGAATTCCCGCGTGATGACGTATATTTCCCCAATTTCAAATCTCGTACATAAATCGGTCCGAAGTTAATGGCGGGATGTTTATTTGTCAACACCAGGGATGGCTCTAGAATATGTGTCATCACATAAACATTTTCATGCATATATGACAAATGGATAGAAATAGTGTGATGTTTCTGTTTCACTTGACTTCATCCCATTTTGCGCTTCGACCTTGCCACTGTAGATAAGGCAGGGGTTAAATTGACAAGTTAATCTGTTCTTTTAAGAAGTTAATACTTCATCATTTCCTTGTTTTTATATTGTGTGTAAACACGTCATGTTTAGGTACGTTATATTATTATTACTACGTACAAGCAAAAGCCGTCTCTGGAATTTATCGACTGAATACAGAGCAGACCACAGTTTCTAGTTTATCGGCGACAAAAGAGGCAACCAATGAGAAGGCCTCGAGCCTTCTCACTGGCTCGGGACAAACTACGTCACCAGCAGCGCACAGTGGGTCATTTTGAGAGATTTCTGGCCAAAACTCAAACAAATGAACCAAATTTCACAGACTTCCGAGAAATGAGTAATAAACAAGCTTTTTGGTAAGGGTGGACATTATTCTTAGGGAAACGAAAGGCCTTGATCCTTATACCTGGTCAATTTGCGTTCTACAGCTCGAGAAGAAAACACAGATTAAAAATACTCAATTTTAGGATTAATAGTAATTACTGATATTGCAATTCATGAAATCGTTCAATGGAATTTCTTTACCATTTTGCCCCGAATTTGGAAGCAATATTCTAGTTAAATCCAAAGTTTCACAATTTTATCCAATTATTTCAATTTCCATCCCCCGAAACCTACCCTTATATATCGGTGGAATTTTTTAAACATTTTTCCTAGAATTTGAAGGCAATATTAATATTGCCTTCAAATCAAAGTTTTACAAACTTATTTAATTATTTTAATTTCCATCCCTTGACACCCACCATTTATCGATGGGATATTTTTTTTGGCCAAAAAATTATGCAATATTGGAAATGCTCTCAATTATTGTTTCTCAATTATTGTTTCTATCTGTCCTTTCCAGATCCTTTTTGTTGCTACGGCTACGCTGATGAGGGACAATAATTCCGAAACACGTGTCCGTAGCTGCTTCGTGTTTCCTCTTGGGGTGTAACGCGCTATTTTCCTCACTAGTATTATTTATAGTGAATGATGTGTTTTTGTAAAATATTTTTTTCATTTAATAATTATAATGGTCGACAATAAAAAACCAAAACCATCTGGAGCATTTTATCGGAAAAGAAAGCTGCAAGCTACAATATTCATTAATAATTATAGTTTCGCCATTGGACATTTCGACTATATATATTGAAGAAAATCGCAATTGTAATCATTATTATCATTATTAGTTCCTACAGTTTTATTGGTATACTAAGATAAGGGCGCCAAAATATCGTCCGCTTTCACTTGGAAAATGTCTAGAACCGGCCCTGGAAATAATTGACGAAAAGAGAGTGAATCCAAAATTATTCCGGATGGGGGTTTCAAATCCCCTGGATCCCCACGGAAATACGTCCCTGGGTTGAATAATTGGACACACCCAATGTCCGAGATCAGTGAATAATTTATTATTCCGAAAAAACCCAGATCATTTACATATATATTAGCAAAAAATAATCCTATATTTAAAAAATATATCTTTCTCCTTTGACACTGTCAAATACTGTAGTTCAATGACTTTCTTACAATTTGATGGCGTATTTTAATAACCAGTAAACAGTCGTTTCTGCAAGGAGCAAAAACATCGGCATTTTAACTAATCAAAAGAATTGGGAAAGCAATGAGCAACGAAACTTGTGGTCCTTGACTGAGAGAGTGGTTTTACATTTGCTGACGTCTGCGACATGCAAGAAATATACAATAGGAGAAAAAAATTCTGTTTGTAAATCCCAGTCCATGTTATAGTTGGAGAAAAAATAATAAAAGAAGGGTTTCGATATGTACCAGATAAAAGTTATGCATTATGTATATTTTACGTCTCTGTGAATATACCGATTATATTTCGATCTAAGTATATATTGCACACCCTGCAACCAAAAAGAGCATATGAAATCGCGCCTATCTAGTTTCATAGTTAAATCAATCAGTAAAGAATAGTCATACAACTTTATTTGTTTTCGTAAACAAATAGTAGTTTAATAATCATATCTTCTTGTAACAAATTAAATAGTACAATGACATTTTTTTATGTTCACTAACCATTTTCAATTTGGTCTACAATTAAATAGTACAATGACTTTGTTTTTTTGTTCACCAACTAATTTTTAGGTTGATCTACACTTTATTGTATGATGAAGTTTTTTTGGTTAGCCAAAATCTCAGTATTGAGACATCAGACCACCCAAACCAAAGATTAGAGATCGTTTATAAGATCCATCCAAATATATCGATGATCCCTGAGAGAATTTGAACACTGCAATCATGTTATTAATTTTCTATAAATTCATAAGAGTGTAAGATAATGCATGATTGATTATTGTCAGTGATTTGTATGTGGCGTCATCTGGGAATAATTTCTGTAATAGACTACGTGGCAAGCAAGCAAATTTTTAGAACTTCTAGAAGACGACAATAATATTGGTTTGTCTACCAAGTACAATAGTACAGCGAACTAATACTGGGTTAGAATTACAATTCGATAATAGTTAAAAATAAAATATACTATTATCTAGTTTAATTTGACAGAATTCAACAAAATAATAGTCAGACGAACAAAATAATAGTCTTATTCATCTATTTTTTAAGTTAATGTTTGTTTTGTTGTACGACAACTTTTTATTAATTAAAATAACAATCACCTCTTGTTTAAAAATACCATCAGCATAGTTTGGTTTAACAAAATTAACGATATTGTTAGTTAACCATTTTTTTTTGTTGAATTTACCCATACTATTTCTTTGAGTGTGCTGGGTGTGTGTGCTTGTAGTAGAACCTTCCAGAATCGACCTAAGTCGAAGCCAAAATAAAAATTCGACTTAGGCAAAAACTTCATTTAAGGATATTTTCAAGAGTTTGAGAGACTTCAAAGTCACAGACTAGTCCAAAAGGACTGTTATGAGGTCGATAAGATATTAGGCACAACCGGGTAAAAATTCGAAGAAACACTGAATTTTTACTTAGGAAAATATATTTTGGTCCAGGATATGAGGGTGAAAGTATATATATGGTGGTCATGGAAAAATGAATTACATACTTTTTTAAAAGTACCCCAAAAAAGTACTTTCAGTATTCAAAATAGTTTCAATTTTAATTCCTCTGCCGAAGACATTGGCCATGGAGGTACAGTCATTATATACCTTGTTCTAAAGTATGACAATAAAATTTTAACAAGGAAATGTAGTAGAAAGGCAAAACCGACGAATTTGGCAAAAGCGGCGTAGCGCCTATAAGCAAAAATTGGCAAAAAATCAATAAATATGCACAAGGCCGGCTCGCATAAAACGAGTTTGGATTCACCCAGCGACTCGTAACTTGGTCGAGTGTGGGTGGTCAATACAAAGCGATGCACAGTAGGCTAGAACCATCTTTAAATGAAATATGCATGCACTCTCTCAATTTCTACGGGAAATTGTAGCTTTATCTGAAACAATTCTCGTAAAATCTGAAATCATCCCCTTGGCCGTTTTCTAAAAAATTGACTTTTAATTTTTTTTTTGAAAACTGATTTTTTGCATTGATAAGCTTGTTAATATATCAATCAGGAAAGTAAAATTAAACATTCCAATACAAATTTACAATCTTAAGGCAAGTTTGGGGAAATAACATACAAGAAACCTTCATGCTCGATAACTCCAGACGTTTTGATAATAATCGGGTTATATAAACTTTCTAATCAATTTAGACAAAATCATTAGATCTATTCTTATGTTATTTTGAATGACAGCAATTTTTGTCTACCAATATATCCGTAACCAATGAATAACATTACTATTTGCGTAACTGGATTTGCTAGGGAAATCCGAGCGCCTCTACTGGCCGTCTGAGTAAACTTTCCATAGAAAATGATCCTTTTCTTATACAGGGTGATCTACCATGACAGGCGGAAAACGTAACAATAGATTGTCCCCCCCCCCCCGAAAAGAGTTAAAAAAAATGAAAAATTGAAAAAATATGACCCAAAAAATTACCTTATTTTTTTGTAGAATGCGCCTCCAATGACTTTAACCAATCTGACGTAACGCGGTACAACCATATCACTTCTCCTCTCCCTTTGTCAGACTTGGGATTGACACTATTGACAGCAAAACTGGAAAGGATAGAAGTGACTTTTTGGCTTTAAGCAAATCACACTACAAAAATAGCGAAATAAGTCGAAGAGACATTGACCCTATGCAAGTGAACTCTACAACAACAAGTAGATATAAGACATATTTACATAAATCCGTCAATGACACAAAAACACCAAACTTCGGCAGCACTTTCTACCTGCCGGTGTCCTGATTGTTCGACCTAAAGCAAAAAAACGTGGCACTTTGACCGTACCCGCCAGTTTAACTTTTTATGCCAAGGAAATGTAAACATCTTCAGTATGTTCTTTCACAAGTAAATTCATCGCCATATTATTGGCCACAGACAAGTAACAGTAGCGTAACTTTGCAAGTTTTAATGCAACAAAAATTACTAAATTATCTCGGATCACTCTAAAATTTTGCAGAGAAGACTAGTACACCATTTTATTTTCCGCATGTCATTGTAAATCACCCTGCATAAAGCACTTTGTTTACAGGCAGTTGCAACAACACTGTTTTGACAAAAATTACCGTCAATAGACAAGAATTATTTTTAAAAAATGAAAATTTCTTTAAATTATAGTCTTTATGCATGGTACAATATGAATGCGATTCTTCACAAGACACTGTTACATGGCAATGACATAATTAACGAATTAATACCCTTTTTTATTTCATGAATATTGTCCCCCTTCAAGTCGACTTCCGAATATATCGCCCTTCTCCACCTCATACAACTCTCTTAGCCTCTCAATATGCCAAAAGTTCATTTTTAAGAATTAAATATTTTTGTCGTTCTAAAATAGGAAAAATTGTCACAAGTGGTATTTGTGGAGAACATTTCACGAATAAATAATTCATTAAGTGCATCTTCAATATTATGTTCAGTAATTAATTGCCTTCAGACGTTTCCTTGTTACTTTTTAGAGATTACTCACCTTTATGTTCAATTTCATCATTTACGTCACATAAAAATGCATTTCCAAAGCGACTCATCTAATAAAAAACAAAGTAGGTTTAAATTATGACAATCAAGAAAAACAATATACGTTAAACCATAGGTACTGTAACTTATAAGACTAGTCATCCCAACAAAGCACGCTTCGACCAATCACATTACGGGATAAACGACACAAATTGCATATTACCAATCTATCGCTTTTACGTTCTAAGGCTGCCGACTTAGATGGTATGGTACCGCCATCTAGTAACGCTAGCTTAACTTAACTGCTGGCCTAAACAGTGAATTGAATTATTATATTAAAGTGTTTATTAATATATATTTATGTATTTAATCCTTGTTTCTAATTTGAGAAGTTTAATAGTTAAGTTAAGGTTTGCTTGTTTAAATAGAGAGACTTTAAGTACAACGAATTATAATATATATAGTGATACTGCAGAGTTTTGATTTTCCGAATAAGTGTTAGCTGCTTTGTGATGATTGATGAATTACCATACGTGAGTACCTACATTTGTGTATTTATCATGAAATAACTGATTTGTCTACTTCGTGGATATTTATATTTAATTTTAGTTGTGAAAATTATTTTGAAATTACGTTAGGTATTAAGCCATTGAAAGTTGTGTATAACTTGTCCCCAACCTATATAAGTTCCACAGAGCATTGGCTTTTTAGGTTATTAATACAATACTACAATTTACAATTTACGTTAACAATTAGTAATAAGCTAGAGAAGATATTTATAGATAACATTTAAAAGCACGATTTGTCCTATTTGCCGAAAACATTTGACGACACAAAACGTCAAAAAATTTTCGCAATATTTGCCGCTGCAGCGACCTAAAAAATTACAGCGATAAATTTTGCATGTTGGTACTGTCAAAAGCCGATCTAGCTTGAATTATCACTAATAATGACGTTTGATTGGTGCAATGTTGTGGAAAAACGGGCTCTCATTGGCTATAGCGTTAATGAGTGAAATAATCGATTAAAAAAATTTTGTTTCCGATATTTGCTCACCTTGCACTAGACGTAGCTTGATGATATTATTATGTTACACTTTTGTGACCAGAACTAAAAAGCTTGTCGTAAATATATTTATCCACGACTATCTATAATCATTGCATTATACATTTAACAATTACAATTGACGAATAATGACAATCATAACCAATCTAGCGTATTATGAACATCAACTCATAATAACACACCTTTGACCAATCAGAAACTAGCAATTTTCAAATTCAACGGGTGAGTTCATTTTTTCCATGGGAGAGTCCATGTTTTCGTTTGACGTTTAAAACGTCAGACAAAGTTTTACTGTGAACTAACTTTATATTTTCAATTTTAAACGATTTGAACAGTTAAAATAGCCGTGGGTAAAGTATAGTATTCTGCTCGCATATAATGGCTATTACACTCTCGGATGATTTACGTCACCCTCGCGAGTAATAGCCATCATTATACGCTCGCTATTATTTAACACGAAATTATTATTTCTTGAAAAAAATATATTTGTCTTTATTTGAAAAATTTATTTATTTACATGTTTATCGAATATGATAGACAGATTCTTGAATTAAAACGTTATTTTTATCTGATGCAATATGTACAATTCGTAAATATTTATAAAAAACGGAGCAGTATTATTAAGAAAAGAGCGGGTAAAAAATAATTGACAAGATAACTTCCTCATATATAGTTTACTTGGAAAAACTAGGCCGGGCAAGGTGAATGGAGTCAACATTTATTAAAACAGTAGATAAAAGGTGTGTTGCATTAATTTAATCAATAATTAAATGAATCGGAGATGAATCACAAAGAAATTTAAACCTTGGAGGAACGAGATAAAATGCAGAAATCAAACCTCTTAAATGCCATCGATATAATTTCAACTAAAGAAATGTTTTTTACAATTAATTATTTTTTATTTATTTGCTATCTCATGATTAGAGAATATTATTTAGGTATTAAGCAAATCACAACTTATACACTTTTTTATTTATTATGAAATTACGTACTTTCTGTATATTGTTGCCCTAATCTGGACACGCTAATATACTAGTTAGGTAAATATTTTAAAACACTCATTATTGGAGAACCAATGAAAACAACTACTCTTCTAGCTAATACTGACGAAGTATTGAATTACATGATCATTTATTTAAATTAAATCATTCACACTTTCTTATTTAATATGAAATTATCTACTTTTAAGCGTTTAAATATATTGCCTACAGTGGCAGTAACAACACTTAAAATTTATTTCTGTATGTACTAACATTCCGTCACCTTCAAACATTTACTTTAACATATTGAATCTTGAGCTTTAATTTGGAAGTCGTCATTGATTATCACAAAGCTGCAATAAAGTGACACTTTTAAAAGCAACTATCATTTTGAGTTAATTTTGATGTTAAGAATACGAAAATAGCACCCAATTTTTTCCATCACCTATAATGGTTTTGCAAAATATAAGGAACATTTGAGGCATTTTGTTTTATATGCCTACAAACATTACTCTGAATCGGCTCAAATAATTTCTATGGAATCTTTCTTAAACTTATAGTCGTGGATAAATGGTTCAGCGATGGTCTCATATTAATTTCATCCAACTACGTGTAGTACAAGGTGAGCAAAAATCGGAAATAAGATTTTTCTTAAGTCGTTAGTGATAATTTTTTAATGTTGTGATAAAAAATTCAAATTCCGTCTGAGTTGCATTAAAATTGGTATTTTAGAAGAGGCGGAGAATGAATCTGATGTCAAAAGTTACCAAGCCAGCCAGCCTACAGCCAAGATGGCGCCTACGTCAGATGTTAGTGATGAAGAGGCTAATAAAAAGTCTTACAAATGTTGTAAAAATAAATTAATTTCAAGTGCAGTGTGTGTATATTGTGGATGTATTTACCATAAGTCATGTCTGCAAAGAATTATCTCAACAGTGCAAGTAATTAAGTTAATTAAGGAATTATTTGTTGTCAACCAAACAATCTAACACCAGTAAATGAAGGAGAAATTAAACTTATAACACAAGAAAATTCGGAAATAGAAAAACTAAAATTGGAAAATAGAATGTTGAAACAAGTTATTCATGAAACACAAGAAAATAATAAACTATTACATGACAATAATAAAATCTTAAAAGAAAACAAGGAACTTATTGAGGAAAAAATGAATAGACTACAAAAAAAGTTAGAAGAACTGTCCAATAGTTATGTTCAGCAAAAACACAATAATAAACAAAAACCAGTAGCACCCATGCCAATATCAGTAAAACCAGTGACTTCAAAACCAATTCTTACTACCACCACAAATCATAAATCAGAAATACCAAAACAAAGCACAAGTGACCTAGAAAATATACAAAGAAACATAATGAATTCTGTAATACATTTAAATGCAGATTCTGGATTAAGTAGCAATGAAAATAAAAATGAAACAAGAGACCAAGACACGAATCAAGATGGATGACAGACAGTAGCTAGAAGAAAAAGGACAGCATATAGAAGAAATATAGGCGAATCGGAGGAAAGCACTGAGAATTTTAGGGGGATAGAGCCCAAAGTATGGATATACCTGAACAGAATGACAAAAGATGTAACTGAAAATGATATAAGGAAATTTGTAAAAAAGAAGAATGGAATCGAAGATGACCAAGAAGTTATAGTCAAGCAGTTAACTCCTCAAAACACTCATCGAAACTGTTTTATGGTAGCAGCAGATTTTAAATACAAAGAAATCTTTTATAATCCTAAATTCTGGCCAAAAGGTGTAGGATACAGAAGATTCGATTTTCAACGCTGTAATGAAAAAAATATACAAAACATTGGTGAACAAAAACCAAATTCTTTTTTAGTGATATAGGTTTACACAAGCAAATCAAACAGTTTAAAACAAAAGAAATAAGAAAACAAAACACAAAAAATAACTTTAGTATATTTTATCAAAATATCCAGTGCATTACAAATAAAATAAATGAGATAACATTATTTCTAGAAGAATCACAAAAATGCTTTAGTGCTCTAGCCTTTACTGAACACTGGTTAAAGGATAATGAAAAAAATTCTATGAAAATTAATAACTTCAGTCTCGCTTCATGTTTTGTGGGACAATCTTCATCACACGGTGGTAGCTGTATATACATACGAAGTAATGTGGAATTCAGAGAACTCGTATAACTGAAACAGAAAAGTAAAGAGCTAATAATTGAGTGCAGTGCTGTTGAAATAATGTCATCAAAAACAAAAATCGTTAATATATATCGACCTCCATCTGGTGATTTTGATGCATTTATAAATACTCTTGAAGACATGTTAATATCTGTAATAAAATCAAGTGAATATATTATTATTCTATGTGGAGACTTCAACCTAGATTTACAAAATAAAAAAGACAATAGAGTAAAACTGTTCCTAGATCTTTTGGCAACATTTGATTTAAAACCCTCTATAAATGAACCAACACTAGATAATATATTTCTAAATATACCATATTATGAGGGTAAAGTACTCAAAAATGGACTATCGGATCACTTTGGGCTGGCGCTACATTTTCCTGAGAGCTTCATACAAAGAAATTTAAACTACCAAACAGAACACAGGATTATTGCTAATGAAGAGTTACCACAATTTAAAGAAAAGATAAAAAATATAAAATTGGATGATATTTTAATAAACGAAAACCCAGATTTAAGTACTCTTAAATTTATTAAAATATTTCAAGAGGTACTTGATGATGTATTTCCCAAAAAAATGTATAAGAGAAATATACATGAAAAGGCTATTTGGATAAACGAAGATCTGAGAACACGAAGCAAAATTAAAAGACAGCTGTATGAAGAAATGTTACAGGGGAAAGTATCAAAGGAAATATATAAAGAATACTGTAAAAACTTCAAAAATAAAATAGAAGAAACCAAAAGGAACTCACATTCTAACTATATCCTAAATTCAAATAACAAAACCAAAGCAACATGGGACGTGGTGAAAAACATCACAGAAAAAGACAACTACGATCGATTTCAACTAGAAAATATATGTAAATGTGATGACCAAAACAGTAAAAAGGAAATATTAAACGAAATAAATAACTACTTTGTAAAAATGAGTGAGGATGTTAGTGGAGATTGCAGAAAAAATTTGAGTTATGTTTATAAAAATAATAACACCATGGTTTTGTATGAAACAACTCCATTAGAAATTTACAATATAATTAATTCCCTAAAAGATACTGCGGCTGTGGGTGTTGACGAGATTCCAACAAAATTGTTAAAATATTGTGCTGAAGAAATACGTAAACCCCTGTCAGACATAATTAATATGTGTTTTAGTTTAGGAATATTCCCGGATGATCTGAAGAAAACAATTATCAAACCAGTTTTTAAAAAAGGTAATAAGAATGATATTGGAAACTATAGACCTATTGCTCTGATCTCTATAATCGCAAAAATATTTGAAAAAGCCTTGCTTAATAGGATAGTGGACTTCACAGAAAAGTATAACATAATAACGGAAATGCAAAGTGCTTATATAAAAGGAAGATCAACAGTCAGGGCAGTATATTTGGGAATATGTGAAATATTGGATGCAATTAGCAATAAAGAAAGAGTTGTCGAACTCTTCCGGGATCTGTCAAAAGCCTTTGACAGTGTTGATCATACGATACTTCTGGAAAAAATTGAAATAATGAAATGCATACAATATCATAAAATCATACTTGGAAAATAGAAAACAGTGCGTTATAGTCATGGATTCTGATGAATACCTAAGTTCAGAATGGGAATTAGTCAAGAAGGGAGTGCCTCAAGGATCAATTTTGGGACCAATTTTATTCCTGCTTTATATAAATGATCTACCAAACATCAGTAAACATCTAATAAATTTATTTGCAGATGACAATTCTCTAGTAATAAGAGCTAAAAAAAATGAAGAATTAATAACCGAAGTTTCAGCCTCGATTGACATTTTAAATGAATGGTATACCTGGAATAACCTAAAACTAAATATTGATAAAACTCACTTACTAAAATTCAGTTTAAAGAAGGAGTTACCGCTACTCATTAATTATAACGATCAAACATTAACAACAATGGATCACCCAAAATTTCTTGGCATCGTAATTGATCCACAGTTACATTGGAAGCATCATGTGCAATACCTTGCTACAAAAATTAGTTCGTTTGCGTATGCATTACGTACCATAAGTAACTCCATAAATGAGGCAGCAGCTCTAGCCTCTTATTACGCCTATATCAACTCCAGAATAAAATATGGAATTATCTTTTGGGGCAACTCAGTAGAAGCAAACAGAATATTCAGGCTGCAAAACACTTGTATTAGAAGTATTTACCATCTGAAACGAACTGACACATGCAGCATATTGTTTAAACAAAAATATATACTTACTCTTCCGTGTCTTTATATATATGAATGTGTATGTTTTGTGAAGAATAACTATGAAGAACTATTCAGCAGATATGAAGCAGACCATCTATATAATACACGTGATTGTATGAATGCAATACTCCGCTTACCACAGACACCATACAGTCAAGTACAACGAAATGTTGTGACACAACTTATGAAAATCTATAATCACTTACCTAATGATTACAAAAACTTACCTTTTAACGTTTCAAAAAAAAAATAAATAGTTTTTTAATCGATAAGGCTTTCTACACTTTATCTGACTTTTTTAATTATAAATTTTAAGTTTTAATATGTTATGGTATTGTCTAATTTTAATGAAATGAGTTATACTTATGTATTTACTATATGTTTATTATTTTTAATTATTTGTGTTATACACTACTTTGTAACCTCTGACTTGTTCCACGCCTGTCTGGTATTAAGGAATAAAGTGATTATTATTATTATTATTATTATTAATTCAAAATGGCGAATTCAATATTGCTGCGATTATTGCAATATTTTTGCAGATTTAGTTGAAATTTGATAAATAGTGATTTCAGGATTGCCTGATAACGAGTCTAATGTTAAAGTTTAAAAAGTCATAACTGCGGACATTTTACTGTGTAGAGGCTACATAAAGAGGTCACTAAAAAAGGGAGAAAAGAAATTAAAAACAGATCGCTAAAAACTAGGAAATAAAATTTCACCGTCGCGTCGCCCAATAAATTAAATCTTATTACCTAATATTGATATTGAGGTCGATGTAAAAATAAACAAATAACAAAATCAAATGTATTTTAGGAAAAGACGAAGGCAGAAATAGGTAGGCAGACAATGTTTACTTTTTTTTTTTTAAAAAGAATCTGAAGAGTTTTTTTTATTTCCTACAAGCAAAAACGATAAAAATTCTCCTTCCACCCGAGAAAAGCTAGAAATAATACACTGCACCTAATTTTAAAAAAATGTTTACAGAAATATTATGTACTATCTATCGTTGAAATGTACGCATTATTAGAATAGTCAGAAATTAGTTTTCAATATTCCAAAAGATCCCTAGATGACAGAAGAAAACTGCAATTATATCTGAATTCAGTGAATTATGTTGATACACCATCACCACACCATGAAATTGAAAAGCGGTGGCTAATTTTTTTGGAGGACTTTGTTATGATTAACTTATTGCATAGGGATCTTGCATGAAAATTAAATTTGGAAAATAATACACACAAACGTAAGCCAATATCATTGAAAAATCCTTAGTACACAAAAACCCATTTTTTCAATTCCTTATATATATATTAAATATAAGCTATTAAAATCTGCATAATTTAAACTATTCTTGTTGCGCGCCGCCATTGACTGTGTCAAAAGTGTAAAAATTCTCTCAAAATGACCGCGAAGTTCACGATGTTAAAGCTAGCAAGTAAATAATATCAGTTTATTTTATTATTGTTTTAAAATTTAAATAAACCCGAGGATAATTCAGATGATTAATAACACAAAAAATTAAAGTATCTGCTTATGTATGTATATAAGTTTTTTTTAATTGGTTCAATCTTTAGAAACAAAAGCAATATTTAAATAAAAGCAAAATTTTATACACTATACCCTATCATGAAAAAATGAAATTAAATACAGAAAATTGGTCAATACACAATCGATGTTGCACTTTTAGGCCCGGTACTTTCATCTATAGATAGTGATATTTATTCTGCAGTATAAATTTTATCCCGAAGTTAATAAAAAATCGGTATTTTCACCTACAAATAGTGATATCCACCAGATAGATATGCTTTATTCCTAGGATATCCTATCTGGAATCTAGACTTTTGAATAACGCTTTTATCTACCGGATAAGAATAGCCACGCCCACGAGATTTTAAAAGTTTGTTTTTTTATATTGTGTTTTAACTTTAAATTTATAATTAGATGTAAATAATTATATTTACTGAAACGACATCAGTTCACGAATTTACTACTTATATTGTAATATGCATATTTTAAATACTTTGTTCTAATAAAGTGAGTCTATTTTGTAGATTAGAAATCCACCCTTAGCGGTCTATTTTATTAATAAACAATATTGAAAAAATACTGGAGTGGATTTTTAATTATTAGCCTGGTGATAGCACATATACTGGCTGTATATGTGCTATCAGCTAAAAATGCGATGCAAACATTAAACATGAAAATAAACTTAAAAAACTTAAAATCATTTCAAACAATATGAGTGATAATCTTGAAAATTACGCAAATGTCATAAACCGACAACAAATCACAGTATGGGAAATTTTTCTACATCTATTTGAAGCATAAAACTACTTACTTTATCGTAAGTTGGCAACACTTACTTTGGGAAGTATCTAAAGTCATATCCATGTAATAGTTAACCGAGGGTATGTTTTGAATGAAAGTACGCATACGTACGTTCAATAAATAGGCTGGAAAATGTGGAAAAGTGGTGGACCAGCACCGATTTGAAAAATTCCTTTTTTCACGTATTCCCTAGACCCCCAGGAAGATTTATCAGCATTGATCCCTACATTACCTCCGAAAATGAGAAAGGTAGGGGGGTTTGAACCTCCCCAAAGTGCCCCAAAAAGTAGCTGTCATAAAAGAATTTATAAAATTAATATTTCGCCTCGGAAATGGGCTCTAGAAAGTTTTTTGGGTCGCTGATCACGAATCCGAGGGCCAAATTGAGGAATTCTATATTTCAGTACGGAATTCGTGCCATTTTTGATGAAAATGCTACTTTTTCGGGCGGAAATTTAAATATGAATATTGTGCTGCGGAATGTGCTCAAGGGTTCTTTTGGGTCGCTGATAATGATTTTGAGGTCCAAATTCAAGAATTCCATATTCTGTACTAAAATTTGTGCCATTTTTCGTATCGAATTTCACTTTGAAGAAAATAATTATGTATGAATATTACTAGTACCTATTTCAAAATAATTTTTCAAGACAATTTTACTTTGAAGAAAAAAAATTATATATGAATATTGCAAGCATTTCAAATTAATATACATGGCAATTTTATAAACACTGCAGGAATGCATGCAAATTTTCATAATCTGAATCATATTCGAGGACTGGTAATTCAGGATATGTTGGTTCTTCTCCAGTGTCACTTTCATCTTCCTATTTATCAGATATTTCAGCCGGACAAATCGATTCATTTTCCGTTACGTCTGTAGCTCCAGGTGCCTCGCAATTATTGCAGTTGTTTCCGTAACAAAATTTACAATTTTGAGAGGCCATTCTTGCGACAACCACAAGCTGCTCCGCACCCAGTTTGGCAGCCACACATTATAGCATCCGTAATCTTTTTTGGTGTTGGCGGTTCGGTCATCCTTACGGGATGTAAGACGCCGTCGATCAATTTCCAACCCCAATCAGTTGGATTCAATGTTGTGGTTCTGTTATTTTCGTGGAAAAACGTTAATATTTATATTTTTTCTGAAAAAATGGAATTTTCCATGGCACTATTCCAGTCTGGAATATGGAATTCTTAAATTTGAACCCCAAAATCATGATCAGCGACCAAAAAGAACCGCTAGAGCACATTTTCGTGGAAAAACGTTAATATTTAAATTTTTTCTGAAAAAAAATGGAATTTTCCATGGCACGTACTCCAATCTGGAATATGGAATTCTTAAATTTGGACCTCAAAATCATGATCATCATCATCATCATTGATACTACAGCCCTTCCGACTTTGTGCTTTGGCTTTCCAGTTGGGGGCACCGATACATCTGGCGTCCTGGGTTACTCCATCAGCCCATCTAAGCTTTGGCCTACCTCTTTTCTTGCTTCCGACAGGTTCTGTACTAAATACTTTTTTAATGGGGTTCATTTCACTGGCTCTGGCCACGTGTCCTGCCCAGCGCAGTCTGTTTAACTTGGCAGTCGTGACGATATCTCTGCCGTTCGTTTTGTCCTTGTACATATTGTACAACTCGAAGTTATACCTTCGTCTCCATAACCCATTTGTACATACAGCCCCGAAAATTTTGCGCAGTACTTTCCGCTCGAAACAAAGTAGGAAAGTTTCGTCGGCTTTTGATATGGTCCACGCCTCTGATCCGTATAGCAGTACAGGGGTTACTAAGGTCTTGTATATTCTCAGCTTGGTTGTTTGTGAGAGTCTTTTGTTGGAGAAGTGCTTGGATAAACCATGGTAGCACCTGTTCGCCGTTAATATACGCCGCTTAATTTCCTCCGAGATGTTATTATTTGGGTCGACCTGAGTGCCTAGGTATGTGAAATCTCTGACTGCTTCGAAGTTATGGTTACCAGCTACCAAGTTTTGTCCTGCATTGCCAGTTCTTGTGCGCGATGTCGCAAGCAAGTATTTTGTCTTTTCCCCATTTACCTGTAGCCCCATGGTCTCTGCTGCACTAGATAGGTCGCATATGCCAGGGTCTGGACTGACTTAGTGAAAATTGTTCCCCTGGTTTCAAGGTTGGCATCTCTTATGATTTTCTCCAGGGCTATATTAAATAGCTGACACGCCAGCCAGGGGTGGACTAACAGACTGCGGGGCCCCGGGCTATTAATGCTTTGGAGCCCTTCCCATCTCAGAAGATAACATTTTTTTAAAGATCAGATCAGATCACGCACCACCAAGACACGTTTCACTTTGTTTTGGCTAAATACTGAACTAAACTATAATAATAATACAGTACAGAGAATAGTCATAATCATATCGGATTTGGTTTTTAGCGTTCGGGGGCCCCTTGAGCATCCGGGGCCCTGGGCTTAAGCCCCTAAAGCCCCCCCTTTAATCCGCCCCAGAGTTTCGGCCTAATTATGTTATCATATGCTGCTTTAAAGTCAATGAAGAGGTGGTGCATGACGATATCAAATTCCCTAGATTTCTCTAGGATTTGACGCAGGGTGAAAATTTGGTCTGTAGTTGAGCGGCCTGGTCTGAACCCTGATTGATATTTCCCGAGGTGGGCTTCAACGAATGGTTTCAGTCTTTCATTCAGGATGTTAGACAGGATCTTGTATGACGTGTTGAGGAGAGTTATTCCCCTGTAATTTTGGCAGTCCAACTGATTCCCTTTTTTTGTGAAGTGGGCATATGAGTCCCAGGCTCCCTTCTGCTGGTATTTGTTCCTCTTCCCAAATTTTACAAATGATATTGTACATGCATTCCACTAGTTTCTCTCCACTGTGTTTGAAGAGCTCTGTTGGAATGTTATCGCTGCCAGGGGACTTGTTATTTTTTAACATTTTTATGGGCGTTGCCACTTCATCCATTGTCGGTTGTTCTAGATGTTCCTGGTTCCGGAATTCGAGCTCAAGGAGTTCAGTTGGTTCACCTGCCAGCAGCTCTTGGAAGTTTTCTATCCATCTAGCTAGGATATCTTTTTTATTACTTATTAAATTTCCTCTTTTGTCTTTGCAGATATTAGGTCTTGGTTTAAAGACTTTTCTTGAGGCGTTAAGTTCCTGATAGAACTTTCTGGTGTCATTCCGGTTTCGGAGGCTTTCCAGATGGTCTAAGAGTTGGTTTTCTGTCTCCCGTTTCTTTCGTTTGTGGGCGTATTTCTCTTCCCTTCTAAGATACTTGTATTTGTCTACTGTTGTCCTTGTCCTGCGTTGTGCCATGATTTTGTATGCTTCATTTTTTTTTTGCAGTTATTTCGCAGCATTCTTCGTGAAACCAGTCGGCCCTTAGTTGTTTTTTTTGTTGTTCCCACCACTTCTTCTGCTGCCGTTTTCAGGGCTTCTTTGCACTTGTTCCACATTTCTGTAGTTGTCTGGTTTTCATTTAGAGTCTGCTGCAGCACTGATTCTACGTGGTGTTGATATTGACGTTCCGCATCTTCATTCCTAAGCTTAAGTACGTTGTACTTGGTTTGTTTGGAGCTGCTTCCCTTCTTGACATTGGAAATTCTTGCGCGCAGTCTTATGTTTAGCATAAAATGGTCTGAGTCGATATTTGCACCTCTATAGGTTCTAACGTCAAGTAGGTTTCTGAAGTGTCTTCTGTCAATAATTAAAACATGATCGATTTGATTCCTCGTAAGGCTATCCGGTGATATCCAAGTTATTTTGTGGATATTCCTATGGTTAAAGTGAGTGCTTCCTACAGCCACGTTTTTCTCCGCTGCTAACTTGATAAGTCTAGTGCCATTATCATTTGTTATGTCGTGTAGGCTAAATTTACCAATATACTCTTGGTAACACGGTTCCTTCCCGATTTTTGCGTTCATGTCCCCAATTATCAGCTTAATATCATTTGTTGCGCAGCTGTCATATACATTGGCTAGATCCTTATAGAAGTTATCCTTTTCATTTTCCTCTTTGTGTTCGGTTGGGGCGTGTGCATTTATAAGACTTTTATTGAAGAATTTTCCTTTTATACGTAAGACGCATAATCGCTCACTCACGGCTTTAAACCTAATGACAAGGTGCCTTATTTTCTTTGACAGGATGAAAGCGTTGCCAAACTCGTGGCGATGAGCATTGCAGCTGTAATATACATCAAATTCTGTTGCAAATCCTTAAATCATTTTCCTTAATTCGGTGCCTGAGTCATCGTTCTGGTTCCAGTCCGGCGTTTTCAGAATGAGACTTCGTAACAATGGGTTTTTTACAGGCAGGGGTTGTTAGCTCCTGGCCCAACCCTCCCCCTTTGTCCGGGCTTGGGACCGGCAGAGGCGTTGCGTGGCTACTCGATCCACCACGCAACAGCCAAAGGCGGAGTTCAGAATCATGATCAGCGACCAAAAAAAACCCCCAGAGCATATTTTCGTGGATAAACGTTAATATTTAAATTTTTCTGAAAAAATGGAATTTTTCATGGCACGTACTCCAGTCTGGAATATGGAATTCTCAAAATCATGATCAACGACCAAAAAAAAAATAGCCCTACAGCACATTTTCGTGGAAAAGCGTTAATATTTAAGTTTTATCTGAAAAAATGGAATTTTCTATGGCACATATTCCAGTCTGAAATATGGAATTCTTAAATTTGGACCTCAAAATCATGATTAGTGACCAAAAAAACCCCTAGAGCACATTTTCGTGGAAAAACGTTAATATTTAAATTTTTTCTGAAAAAATTGAATTTTCCATGGCACGTACTCCAATCTGGAATATGGAATTCTTAAATTAGGACCTCCAATTTATGATCAGCGACCAAAAAACCCCTACGAGTACATTTTCGTGGATAAACGTTAATATAATTCTTAAATTTGGACCTCAAAATCATGATCAGTGACAAAAAAAAATAGCCCTACAGCACATTTTCGTGGAAAAACGTTAATATTTAAATTTTTTCTGAAAAAATGGCATTTCCCATGGCACGTACTCCAATATGAAATATGGAATTCTTAAATTTGGACCTCAAAATCATGATCAGCGACAAAAAAAACCCTAGAGCACATTTTCGTGCCTTAAGATCATAATCAGTGACCAAAATAAAAATTCCTAGAGCACATTTTCGTGGAAAAACGTTAATATTTAATTTTTTTCTGAAAAAATAGAATTTTCCATGGCACGTATTCCAGTCCGGAATATGGAATTGCTCAGTATGGACCTCGGAATCGTGATCAGCGACCCAAAAAACCTCCTAGAGCATACTTCCACAGCACAATATTCATATTTAAATTTCCGCCCGAAAAAGTGGAATTTTCATTCCTCACTGGAATATGAAATTCCTCAATTTGGACCTCGGATTCGTGATCAGCGACTCAAAAAACCTCCTAGAGCTCATTTCCAAGGCGAAATATTAATTTTATAAATTCTTTCATGACAGCTATATTTTGGAGAACTTTGGTGGGGTTTGAACCCCACCAAAGTGAGAAAGGTTTGAACCTTTCTCAATGCAGGGGTCAATGCTGATGAATGTTCCTGGGGCTCTAGGAAACACGTGAAAAAAGGAATTTTTCAAATCGGTGCTGTTCCACCACTTTTCCACATTTTACACTTTTTTCCAGCTTATTTACTGGATTATAAGTTATCTTTCAGATAGCAAGCTCCGGTTATCTTATTCATCGAATAGTTATTCAGCGAATAAAGTTCATTTATACTTAAGTAGTTCTAGACCTTACTGTAGTAGTAGTATACGTACAATATCTATACGTAGGCTATTGTCTATGTACGAAAAAAGAGGGTTGAAAGGAACTAAAACGTTAAATGGTTTTTATTGTTTATTATGTTCAATTGACCCCAAGATATGAAAAAACCGCGGAGTGCTACCATTTAAAGTGGTGCGTTTTTGAGATCGAAGTAAAAAGGTCCACTTTTCATATTTTTTTTGCTCGAAAACTATGAATTTTTTCTATAAACACGTCAATAGAAAAGTGTGTAGAGAATTAAATTTCCAATCGAAATGGCACCTTCAGAAATAATTTTTTTTTTTTTTTTACAAAAATACGTCCAAAAAACAAAACAAAAAAAAAAACGAAAAAATGCAGTTTTTAAATTTTTTTTTATTTTAGCCTCTAACTATTTTTCGGGTACATTTAGGCATAGACATTGCTGCATAACAAAAAAAGCTGGCGTTTTACCCGTTAAAATGAGATTTTGTAAACAGTTTTACGATTAATAGTGACCGAGATATAGCGTTTCAAAGTTTGCAACTTTTAACTTTTTTTGCTAATTTTTACTATTTTTTTCAAATTTCGTCCTGTAACTTTTTTCTGACTGAATTTAGGTGTAGACATTATTATATTAAAGTGAAAGCTGACTTTACGCCCGTTGAAATGGTGGCTGGTAAAAGTCTCTACGACAAGTAGAAACCTAGATACAGCGTTTCGAAGAGTGTTACTTTTATTAACTTTCTTCCAAGAGGATGCAGACGTACTAATTGTAAATACTGCAAAAGATAAGGCATCCCAATCAGAAAATGTTGTTATAGTTGGTCAAGATGTCTATCATTATTACCAGAAGAAAATGAAAATATATATTTTTTTAAACCTAGTATAGGAAATGTAACTGCCAAATTATATAACCATAATAGTCAAATTTAATCATCTACAAAAATACCTTGGCTTTGTCCATGCATTCAGTGGCTGTGATACAACCTCTTCCTTTTTTGGTATTGGTAAAAAGACATTCTTGAGTTTCATTAATACGAATATTTTGCTTCTGGAAAAGTATTTAAATGAATTTTTGTGTGAAAATGCAAGTCCAGCAGTCATCGGTTCTGCTTCTGAATGTATTGTAACATTACTATACGATATGAAAATTGATGGCCAAAGCACCTGTTGCTATAAGTTATTTCAGAAGTACTCAGCAGGTGCGAAATTCTCATTGTCCCGATTGCCTCCAACAACTGATGCTGCTAAACATCATGGTTTAAGAACTTACTTGCAAATGCAACATTGGAAAGGAAATATTGTAAATCCTCTCATCTGGGGTTGGAAAACTTCAGAAAATGGACTAGTACCAATTTTGACAAATAAACCTCCCGCACCACAAGTTTTGCTGGAAAAAATTGCCTGTAAATGCACCAAAGGATGCAGAGGAAACTGTGGTTGCAGGAAATTGGGAATGAATTGCTCCATTTTTGCAAAGAATGTATGGGAATGAACTCTGAAAACGCTGATGTACCTCAAATAACGGAAGACGATGTTTACATAGATGCCGATGAAGAAATCGACTTTGATTTTGACAATATGTTAAATCCAGCATTTGAATAATTTCATAATGTAAGTTATTAATCTAAGTTATTTGAGCAAAAAAAACAGAAGTGGAAAAATGTAAAAAGTTATTTTTTAAGTACAATAATCTATATCTAGGCTGTATCTTGGTTACTATTGATCACATAAACTTCTATTGCAGACCATTTAAACAAGAATGCTGCGAGTACATTCCATGTAGCAATATCTGTATTTGACAAATAAGTTATAGGCCGAAATTTAAAAAAGAACGTAAACACTGGAAGAAAGTTAATAAAAGTAATACTTTTAGAAACGCTGATCTAGATTTCTATTTGTCGCCAGCCACCATTTCAACGGGCGTAAAGTCAGCTTTCACTTTAGTATAATAATGCCTACACCTAAATTCACTCAGAAAAAAGTTACAGGACGAAATTTAAAAAAAAATAGTAAAAATTAGCAAAAAAAGTTAAAAGTTGCAAACTTTGAAACGCTATATCTCGGTCACTATTAATCGTAAAACTGTTTACAAAAAATTTCATTTTAACGGGTAAAACGCCAGCTTTTTTTGTTATGCAGCAATGTCTATGCCTAAATGTACCCGAAAAATAGTTACAGGCTAAAATAAAAAAAAATAATAAAAAATTGCATTTTTTCGTTTTCTTTTGTTTTGTTTTTTGGACGTATTTTTGTAAAAAAAAATTTTGTTGACTTCTGAAGGTGCCATTTCGATTGGAAATTTAAATCTCTACACACTTTTCTATTGACGTGTTTATAGAAAAAATTCATAGTTTTCGAGCAAAAAAAAATATGAAAAGTGGACCTTTTTACTTCGATCTCAAAAACGCACCACTTTAAATGGTAGCACTCCGCGGTTTTTTCATATCGTGGGGTCAATTGAACATAAGAAAGAATAAAAACCCTTTAACGTTTTAGTTCCTTTCTACAGTACATGGACAATAGACTAATATGTGATAATAAAAAATAGCTTGTGTACTATTTTATATAAGCAAAAATAATTAATTTAAAATAATGATATCATATTTCGGTGTTATATTATTTTCACATTTGTGAAGAAATGTTTTTTACATTTATTCCGCGTGCTTTTAACCATTTATCATCTATTATTGGGGGTTTCTGAAATGCAAACTAAACACAAAAACGTAAACAGACGTCGCCAATACAGTTTTCAACCTCATTGTTGATGCAAATGCAATGGATGCAATTTTATGTTCCCTGTGCGACACACGGTATGACGTCATAGCCATCTCTGCGCCTGTTGCCTTGTTTGAAATTAATAACTAGCGATTAAAACTTTAATTATTTCTTACAAATTTAATTTTCCATAGCTTATTTTTGTTTATAAATAAACGGTCTAATTTTTCTCTATTCTTATTGGGATGCTCTGCCACATGTATTTTCTTGTAAACAATGTCTGAAATCTACAAAATAATTCAATTAACCAGTATTTTACTGGAAAATAACCTCTACGCCTGTGACTTTTACGTCAAAGAATCAGTTAGAGGGTGGTTTTTGACAAATAATGAATAAGAACAAAAATATAAAAATGATGTATTTTGCTGACGTTTCGGAAAACGAATCTGTTTCGTTTCTCAAAGCGTATTATAATGTTTGTGGGCTGTGTATTTAATATACACATATTCATTATTTGTCAAAAACCACCCTCTAACTGATCCTTTGACGTAAAAGTCACAGGCGTAGAGGTTATTTTCCAATAAAATACTGGTTAATTGTATTATTTTGTAGATTTCAGACATTTAGAAGAAAATACATGTGGCAGAGCAGAAAAATTAAGAAAATGCCACAACCAACATTTAAACAATAAACACTCTAATGAAATTTAAAAAAAAAATCCAGTTGCTTATTGAATTAGAAGATTTATATACTTGTAACGAAAGCTACATGGAAAGAGAAAAATAAAAACTTTACAAAACTATACGTATTAAAAGTACACATACTTAATTTAAATTCATTAAAAATTACATCATATTTAAGGTATTTATTTCATTATAATTAAATTACGTTCTATTCACTCTTAATAAATTCTTTTAGTTTGTTTTTGTTGTGAAATTCTGGTAATACATTTTTATGGAAAACTTTAAAATATAATGTATTCATAGCGTTACGACAGTTCTCGTAATATAAATATTGTTCGTACCACGTGTACGTTATGTACGAATATCTTTGTTGAAAGTAGGTATTGTATTGCTGAAAACAGGGGCGTAGCGAAGGGGTATGGGGGGGTTTCCCCCCAGATTTGTCAGAGTTGGCAAAAGTTGGAAATTTGAGAAACAAGTTGGTAATTTTTATCGAAAAATATTTTAAAAGATTTTCTCTCCCTCGCTCATCAACTTTTAGTGGCAAAAGTTGAAAATTTTTAAAATTTTTTTAGATTTTTTTCCCCCCGGTTCATCAATTTTTATTTCGGCGAAACTTGGCAAAAGTTGGGTAAAAGTTGGAAATTCGAGATGTAAGTTGCCAATTTTTATGGAATTTTTTTTTTAGAATTTCTCCCTTCCGCTCATCAATTTTTTTTTGGAGGAATTATTATTTAATTACTTACAGAGTTGGCTTTTTAAGTCTTATGAAGTTGGCAGATTTGAAAAATAACCCCCCAAAAAAGTTAGCTCGCTACGCCCCACCTGAAAATATTCTGAAGCCATACGATTTACCATTTTAAATATGAAAATCATGATTATAATTGTACAACCTGTTTTCCACTGAAAACCAATTAAGAGATTTCAACATTAATATTAAGGGAACAAGATGATTTATCTTTAAAATTACTCTCATTTCATGATTTCGAAGCATTTGCAGCGTATTTAATATAGTAAGATTGAATAACTATGAAATAGAAATGTGGCTGAATAATAGTATTATAAACCGCGGTGTTAGTTTCAGTCGAGAACTATTGTATTGTGGTCCAGTCAACGAAAGAGTTGTAGAGAACATGGAAGAGGGTAGAATTTTCCTCTTCAGGAATGTGTTGGGGGTAGTTAGGAGGTAAACATACTAAAAGTCCCTGTCCCTAGCCCCTCCGCTTCAGGAGTTAAAGGTTGGGGTTCCTTTTTTAGATTATTCGCCTATAACTCGGAAACGATGAGAAACGATGAAAGAGGTAATCTCAAAATTAAACATAATTAAATTCCTACGAGAATGTCTATATTCACAGTCACAAAACAATATTTATTTTATAACACTCGACGTATTTACTAACGTAGTATTTTATCGAAATCTATACGTTTCCTTAAATATTCAGTGTGACTCACTTAAAATGAAGACACCCTTACAATTTTACTTCCACATCCAGTGGAAGTATAGTAACGACAAAAAAATTTTTAAAAATTTTTATTGTTCAAATAGGCTTAGAAGGTCATGAAACGTCGAGATTTCAAGTTTGAGCGAAAAAAAAATTTCTGTCTGTCGGTCTGTCTGTCGGTCTGTCGGTCTGTAACTTTTTTTGTGCGCACGTTTACTCCGGAACCGTTTGAGATATTGACTTAAAATTTGGTACTCATATGTACTTTAACGAGATCTAGAACTAGATTATATTTTCATCTTGTTCCGTCGAAGGGTTGGGGGGTAAATTTGGAGTAAATAGGTAAATCAAGCAGGTAAGAGTTCATAAAATTGATATTCAGTATAGACAAGAGAAACTAAGGTCTCAAAAAAAATTTTGGCATTAGCCACCCCCATTGCCACCCCCACCCCATTATTAAAGGGGATGAAAAAAAAATGTGATTTAGTGTGTGTACAAGAACCAGAAACCTCAAAATATTTTTTTACTTTATCCACCCCCCCACTCCCACCCCCTGTCACCACCCCCACCCCACTACCAATGTGGGGTATCGTTTTATGGGTTTTTGGGGTAGAGGATTTCAAATATTATATAATTAAAGTTCCATAAACAATTATTTCCAGATACAAATTTTTTTCGTTGTGTGACTTGGATAGAAAATCCGGATGTGGAAGTAGTGATTCCTTAGGCAGCGGTTTTTTAATTTTGTTTCCGATTTGAATCAAATTTTACTCAAATTTTACTCAAGTATAGAACAAATTAGGATCTACTTATGACCAGAAAAACATTCTCCTGCTACAAAGGCGGTAATAAAATATGCTGAAAGAAATTAAAAATCACATTAGTGATTAGTGATTAGTGATTAGTGATTAGTGATTAGTGATTAGTGATTAGTGACGAATTTCACATATTCACCACAAATTGCGGAAACTGAGGATCCCCTTTGCCAGATGAGTTTATGTATGAGAAATCCCCCATCAATAACCAAATCAAAATTTGGTTTATGCACGTTTGTAGCGCCGATCAGATGCATTTTTTAGAATTTTTAACATTTAAATTGTTTTTATTTCTTTCCGCACATTTTGGTACCGCAGGGGGCTTTGCCTTTGTAGAAGGCGAATGTTTTTCTGGTCATAAGTAGATCCTGATTTGTTCTATACTTGAGTAAAATTTGATTCAAATTGGAAACAAAATAAAAAAGTTATAAGGATGTCTTCTTTTTAAGTGAGTCACACTGTATATTTAAGGAAATGCATCTAGATTTCGACAAAATATTACGTTAGTAAATACGTCGAGTGTAAAATAAAGTTTGTTTTGTGACCGTGATTTATTAGCAGACCACGGTAAACCGCTTCGATAGAAACATTCAAGGTACCTAATTAATTAATTTATTAATTATCTATTTTGGCTGGCGACTATCTCGAAAACTATAATACATAGGAAGAAAATGAATATAAACATTCTTGTAGGAAATTTAATTATATTTAATTTTACATAGATTACCTTTTTCCGTACGACGCAGCGTTTCCGAGTTATAGGCGAGGAATCGAAAAAAGGAACCTTTTCACCCCCCTCATGATGCAGGGCTAGGGGCGGGGACTTTTAGCATGTTTACCTCCTAACGACCTCCAATACATTCCTGAAGAGGAAAATTCTCCCCTCCTCCATGTTCTCTACAATCCCCCTTTGGGCAGTCATTGAATGGGCTATTGGTATATTATAGTAAAGACAAAGTTTTTTGATATTCTTTGCTATCAATATAATAAAAGCGAGTATAAGAGATCAAAAAATTATCTATACCAGACGAACATGATATATCTCAATTTTTTCCTTTATTTTTGCAGATAAATTATCGAAACTTTGTACATTGTCATGTCATTACATGATTTTCAGAATGCAATGATACCACACAAGTGACATTTCAAATGTCATTTTTTTTAATTCAATTTTTATTTCTTAGTTTGCCATGACGTCCGAATTATTCCAATTAACCTCAGTAATGCTAGAAAGATCGAAATCACATCGAGAATACTAAATTATGTGATTTATGAGTACACATGAATTATCAAAATTGTTATTTGGATTAAGTATACTCAATTTTTTCAAATGAAACCATATTGTTAACAAGATACTACAAGATACTACCATTAATAAGGAATCTTCTGATATACCCACTTTGCATGTCTGAGTACAGACCATCAAAAATTAAAATATTCAATTCGGAGAAAACTTCATTGCAACGAATGATCCCGTACGTTGACCTCTAAGGTCACCTGACCTAACTCCCTGGATTTTTCCTTTGGTCTTATTTAAAAAATACTGTTTACGTAACTTCCATTACAACTCACGAATAAGACGTGTAGTAAATAGTATAACAACCCAATAATTGGTCTCAGTTATTTAAATTACAGCTATGCGGGTGCCGAAGTGTGTTGACGTCAATGCAGAGCCGCCTAGTAGTTAATTACAATTGCAGTTTAACTACTAACTACAAGTACTTATAGGTAGTTGTTAATACAACTATATTGTTTTGAATATCCACCAGGGTGTATCCGTGGTATTCACTACTCAAATTACTATTTAAAATTAAACTACTAATGTAACTTTAACTACTACCTTTCCTTTTAATCAATAAAAATGGCAATCCCAGGGTCCCAATTTGTAGCATTTTTTTAAGCCCTCAATATAGTAAAGTCAGTCTGTTTATTGACCCTTGAATAACTCCTACAAAAAATTTTTTGATTGCATATTGTACGGGGAAGGAAATTGTTGATTGTTAAAATACGATTTTTTGACAATAAAAATCGGGATTTACTCGAAATCTACGCGGTATAGCCCTGTCAATGAACGTTCAATAAGGGGGTCTAGAGGGAAATGCCGAGATACTTGAGGGCTGTGTTTGGACTATTTAGGAGGTAAACATACCAAAGGTCCCAGATCGTAGGAGGTGGGGGGGATGCAGGGGGGCACGAAGAAGGTCCCGGTTTTTAGTTTTTCGCTCGTATCTCGAAAAAGGTTAGCCCTAATCAAGAAGTGGCTATATGCAAAATTGAAGCTGACTAAATTTTCTACAATAATGTTTCTATTATTTTTTTTCGTATCTGTTATGGTTCAGTAATGAATTGTAAATCTTTTGACTGCATTCTAACTTTATTATAAATTTATTATAAATTGAAAATAAATTTTAATAATCATCGTAGAAAAAACTTTCTTGTACTGATATCCACTTCACAGCAGACTGAACTCAAATATCGAATGAAAAATGTCTTTGCGTCTGTAAATGTGTGTGCGTGTATACGTATGTGTGCATATATACCGTTTCTTGTAAATACGATAACTTCTGTTAAACTTAAAATATGTAAATACAATTTAGAGCATATGTAAAACTGCATATTACAATAATCCCTGTTGAAATTGAGCCATATCTGTAATACATGGTGATAACCAGAGACCTACAAACTCTCATACGTAAAATAGGTTTTATTTTAATTTCAGAGCAAAATATTACCAAGCATACAAAAATAAGAAGATGTATAAGATTTATAAACCGCAATATACCGGGTGTATGTTAGGCAAACCAACTTTATTTAAATTAGATGATATATCAATGTTATCCTAAAACATGGAACATGGTATTTTTAATAAGATTATTATGATGTGAGAGTTTGTAGGCCACTGGTTATCACCATGTATTACAGATATGGCTCAATTTCAATAGGGACTATTGTAATATGCTGTTTTACATATGCTCCAAATTGTAATTAAATATTTTAAATTTAACAGAAGTTATCGCATGTACAAGAAACGGTATACATGCACACTTACATATACACTAGGGTGGGTGGGCCGAATTTTAACAATTTCGGAATTTCGATTTGGAATAGTGAAGGAAAGTTGCGTTTTGGTAATACAAAGAAAATGTTTATTTTCGATTTTTTTGTCAATTTAGTTTTTTCACCCTCTACCGAGGGTTAAAAAATTTGAAAATTTTGAAAAACTGAAATTTGCAAATTTGACTTGGAATAGGGTGGAAAAGCTTCCTTTTGACAAAAAGAAAGAAAATATCTATCTTTAATTTTTTCATCAATTTGCGTTTTCCACCCTCTACAGGGGGTTAAAAAATTAAACACAACGATACAATTCAGATTTCCGAGTTTACCAAAGAATAGCGTGAATTATATTCCGTATTTTTATACATTTGGCTTTATTATCCGTTACCAATCCTTAAAAACGATGTTTGTGGAGCAGCTCTTCGCCTTTTTAACATGTATTAGGCCAATAATAACTATTAAAAAACCTAGAACTCACCGCGGGGAGGTGGCTGCTTAGCGAGTTCCATCCCACCCTCCCTCTTCCTAAACTCAAGTTATTTATTGGTTAAAGTCTTGTTTAGTTTGGAACTGTGGCATTGATCTTCGTGAATCTATATTTGCTTTAATAAAACCATCCCTTTTATCTATGCCAACAACTGAATATGAAGTCTAAAATTTTCTCAGGATCATTTATGAAATGCTTGATATCTTCAGCGCTCATGCTTTGTAATATCGGAGGATAGGTAATCTCATTTCCCTGCCAGTTAATCAAATCGATGTAATCATCAGCGTCAAAATTAAGTTTTGGTATTGTAAAAATCCGAATATTATCTTGATTATCTTCATTAGTTTTTTTTTTCGCATTGATAATCCGTCTAAGAGCAAGTTCTCTAACAAATTGACGAGAATCGCATAACATACACAACAAAATGTTCTCTGGATGTGCAAAATATCAGTTGCGCTGGATCACAGGGTCAATAATACTTTTTAATTTTTGGCTTAAATATAGGCTCATCTTAATAGTTTGCAAAATATGCTTTGCTCCATGTTTAAATGATGGATTAAATTTTATTAGAAACCACATGGGAGCATATACTTTTAAAATAAAAATAGTCAACTGCTTTAAATTTGTATTGGGATTTTCTGTGCCGACATACAGGCGTAAGATACGATTAGCTAAAGTTAGCCATCGGGAATGGCTTAATATACCGGGATTTCGATTGGTTAAGTCCGTGGAACAGACGCCTGAGTATTATTGACCCTGTGATCCAGCGCAACTCATATTTTGCACATCCAGAGAACATTTTGTTGTGTATGTTATGCGATTCTCGTCAGTTTGTTAGAGAACTTGCTCTTAGACGCATTATGAATGCGAAAAAAAAAACTAATGAAGATAATCAACATAATATTCGGATTTTTAAAATACCAAAACTTAATTTTGACGCTGAAGATATCAAGCATTTCATAAATGATCCTGAGAATTTTTAGAATGAGTCATATCCATGTCACACTCAAGCGGTGGAACGATATGTAAAATTAGTGACGGAAGCTTCATGTTCAGTTGTTGGCATAGATAAAAGGGATGGTTTTATTAAAGCAAATATAGATTCATGAAGATCAATGCCACAGTTTCAAACTAAACAAGACTTTAACCAATAAATAACTTGAGTTTAGGAAGTGGGATGGAACTCGCTAAGCAGCCACCTCCCCGCGGTGAGTTCTGGGTTTTTTAATAGTATTATTGGCCTGATACATGTTAAAAAAGCGAAGAGCTGCTCCACAAGCATCATTTTTAAGGGTTGGTAACGGATAATAAAGCCAAATGTATAAAACTACGGAATATAATCCACGCTATTCTTTGGTAAACTCGGAAATCTGAATTGTATCGTTGTTTTTAATTTTTTAACCCCCTGTAGAGGGTGGAAAACGCAAATTGATGGAAAAATTAAAGATAGATATTTTCTTTCTTTTGTCAAAAGGAAGCTTTTCCACCCTATTCCAAGTCAAATTTGTAAATTTCAGTTTTTCAAAATTTTCAAATTATTTAACCCTCGGTAGAGGGTGAAAAAACTAAATTGACAAAAAAATCGAAAATAAACATTTTCTTTATATTGCCAAAACGCAACTTTCCCTCACTATTCCAAATCGAAATTCCGAAATTGTTAAAATTCGGCCACCCTAATATACACGCACACACACACTTACAGACGCAAAGACATTTTTTATTAGATATTTCAGTTCAGTCTGTTGTGAAACGGATATCTATACAAGAAATTTTTTTCTACGATGATTATTAAAATTTATTTGCAATTTATAATTTTATAATAAAGTTAGAATACAGTCAAAAGATATACAATTCATTACTGAACCATAGCAGATACGAAAATAATAATAGAAACATTATTGTAGAAAATTTAGTCAGCTTTAATTTTGCATATAGCCACTTTTTGATTATGGCTAACCGAGATATGAGCGAAAAACCAAAAACCAGAACCTTCTTCGTGCCCCCTGCATCCCCCCCCCCCCCCTTCCTCCTACGTTCGGGGACTTTTGGTATGTTTACCTCCTGAATAGTCCAAACACAGCCCTCTAGTCAAAAATTGTGACCTCAGCATTTCCATCTAGAAACCATTCATTGACTGGATTAGTAGAAAACTTTCTAAATTGAAAATTCGGTTTCAGCACACAAAAATATTTAAGGCGTGATAGGTTTAGTCCTCGAAGCAGAACATTTTTTTTTGACCTGTGTTATTGACCTTACATTCTATTTCAACTCTAGAAAAGTTGTACAAGTTTTTTCGAACTCGTTAGTTCTCATCAGTTGAGTATAGAAACATTCACTCATTATTTATAAGCCTCTTCTTGATTTATTTTTACAATTAATTATTTTTTATTTATTTTCTAATCATGATGCAAGCAAATAAATAAAAAATATTTAATAGTGGTATAAAATGAACAAAAACACTGAAAGAAAAAATAAGTAATGAAATGTGATTAAAAATATTATTGTGAAACCTAAAATTATTTAGAATTTGTTGTTGTCTTTTTCCAGCACCCAAATCAATATTTAGATTTGCACGTACTATTTCAGCTGGTACAGCATTAACATCATCTTCAAATAAGCCAAAATCTATATGCGCAATCTGTATACATAACCCCCAAAGTGTTTGTTAAGAGATTTATCGAACTCCCCGCCAGAAACCCTTGAGAATTTTTTCCATTAATATCAAGAGAAATATTTCCTACAATTTTTTCGAGAATACAATTTTACCTGAATCTCACAAAACCATGTAAAAATAACGTCAATTTCTCAAGAGGATCAAATCTTACGATTTCAAGCATTAGGTTCCAGGGATAGTTAAAATCCCATATATTTTAGTGCGGAGAAAATTTTAATTTGTTCCCCATTAGTATTTAATGTGATGAAAACTATATTTATATTTTGTGGTAAATATTAATGCGTTTATTTTTGTCATATTTGGTTTTAGCTTATTAATATCTATTCAAAGTTATTAAAGTAACATTGGTTTTTTGAATAGCCCTGTTCAGGTTAACATCGCTACAAGCTATTAAAATGTAGTCAGTAAAGAGGATTCATATTCTACAAATTGTTCAATATCATTTATATATATAATAAAAACAATAGGTCCTAACACACTACCCTGTGGAGTCTCAACATTAATATCTATTTCAGTGATACGTTACCATTAAAGTGGAGAGTGCTCTTTGAAATTGTAAATAGTCACTAATATAATTAAACACCCAATACTATATTGTTCTAACTTAGATAATACTTTTCGGTGGATTGTCTCAAAGGCTTTTTTTAAGTTCAAAAGTACAGTAAGCACACATTGTTATTTAAGCTAGTTTTAATGCTGCATAATGTATCCTGTACTTAATGCTGTCTTACAGCAGTATTTTTTATTGATATTGAATTTACAGAAATATGGTGTAATAATTGTTCATTATGCTATTTCAATAAATTTTTCAGGAGACTCATTCGTGTGTGACGCCTCTGATACCATTACGGTATAGTTTTTCCAGAAGTAGATCGTGGTCGACGGTGTCGAAAGCTCTACTCAGATCGAAGTAAAGAGCTATCGGAGTCTGTTTATCATTGAGGTTCGTATATAGGCTTTCGCAGAGTTCTTTGATCGCAGTTTCAGTTGATCTATTCTGTCTAAACCCGTTTTGACAGTTTGGTATCAGTCTGTTTTGTTCTATAAAGCTAGTTAGTCTTGCATTATAGCTATAGTCTATAATTTTTGAAAACTGTGATTGCAGACTCACATTTCTATAGTTTGTGGACTCGTTTTTAGACTCTTTGTGTTTATAGATTGGTATAGATTTGGATTTTTTCAATGCGTCAGGGTACGCACCGGTACAAAATGATACATTTGTTATGTGTGCTACAGGGAAGGAGATTATATCGCTTACTACTTTTAAGGTTTTACCGTGAATTTCATCGATTCCTGGAGTTGGTTTTTGTGTGACCTTATTAATAATATTCTGAATTTCACATGGGATGGTAGGGTGCAGAAAAAAAGTGGGCGCTGCAAACGGCGCCAAACGGCGAAACGAATAACTAAATTCCTAGAAAAATACCATATACTAACAAACTCACAGCATGGCTTTAGGGGTTGTTTTTCTACAGAAACAGCAGCAACGGATCTGGTTCAGACGGTATATGAGAGATTAGATTCAAAAGAATATGTAATCGGTTTATTTTTTGATTTGTCGAGTGCATTTGACACTCTACATATACCGTTTGTTGCAGAGAAATTGGAGAAAATAGGAATTCGAGGAAAGGTTAATGAATGGTTAATATCGTATTTGACTGATAGGAAAATTCTGGTTAAAAACGGGAATGCTCTGTCGGATGAATATGATATATCGATAGGGACCTCTCAGGGTAGTGTACTTGGCCCTTTGATATTCTTACTATTCATAAATGACTTGCCTGAGTCTATAACACATGGAAAAATCTTTATGTATGCAGACGACACTTCAATAATTGTTTCGTCTAGGAGTCTGGAAGAACTTGAAGACATAGTCAACATAGTCCTAGATGAGTTTAATTCATGGTGTCATAACAACAGGCTCATTATTAACTATGATAAAACTGTATGTGTATTATTTAAAACCCATGGAAAAAATATATACAAAAATATAAATATTCATCTAAATAATCATCAATTAAACACACAAAAAGACACAAATTTTCTAGGAGTTATTTTAGATGAAAATCTCGGTTGGACAAATCATATTGATCAACTCTGTGCTAAGCTAAGTCAGTCATGCTTTGCAATCAATATGCTGAAAAATAGTTTAGATCAAGACTCTTTAATAAACGTGTATTATGCTCTCTTCTATTCAAAAATCTCTTATAATATAATAACATGGGGTCAAAGTGTGGATATACAGAGAATTTTTGTGATGCAAAAGAGAGTATTACGTGTAATATTTAACATGGGATACAGGGAATCTTGTCGCGGTACCTTCAAAAACAACAAATTGCTCACTGTTACGTCGATTTACTTATACAAGTTATTTATATAGTTATTTATATATATATATATATATATATATTGATATGTTTTCTGGGTACTAAAGAAATAGAAAGAAATTTGTTAATTTAATTTTTAATTAAATATTAATCTAGAAAGCAGAAATTTTTATATTCGGCGCCACTGCTTCCTAGTTTCCCAGCAAACACACATTTATTAGCATGAGTTACCAATAGGTGTCACTCTATCTCAGTGCAGATTCTTTAGCTCAAATTAATAAAAGGCAAATTAAAATCATAGATCAAATAATAACAATTTTATTTAAGAAAAGTAGATCAGATTAATTTACAAAATTTTAATTTAGTTGAACCTTGGCCTTGGGTTTCTTATATTTAGGAAACAAAATTCTGCCCTTTTATTTTAATTACAAATACTTATTCTAAGAAAATGAAAGAAATCTTTGCTTTATTTAATATCGATAAAACAGGTACCTGTATGCGACGTGACGTCCCGATACGAATCACTGATTTGTTGCACTACACTGTTGTGATCCTGGTTACCTGCAAACTCCCTCGATTTCTCGTTTCGTGCCTTTGTGGTGATTTTGTTCCTTGTGAAATTTGTTCAATTTGATGTGCCTTGGACGACTTTGATGCTAAAATATTGGATTAATACCGTATGGCTTACTTGAAAATCCGGTAAGTCAAATTTGACAAACAGCTGACATTAAGGTTATATTTCGATGATAATTATTTTGTTTTTTAAACCTTGCAACATTGGTTCCTCTTACTTCTCAACTTATCAATGTTTGATTTACATACTTTTCTTCATCTGAATTTAAATTTTCTTTACTATTTGTAATAATTTCTGGACTCAATTTTGAAAATAACTCTCTTCTTTTTATTACAAAATCAACAACTTATAACAAACTTTTCATGGAAACGTTCCTTGTTTCTTGAAAACTTTGTTAATTAATGACTTTTTTCTGAAATTAGATAACTAGACCTGTCAAAATTTCATAAATTTTATTTGGTTATGAATTTAAATTTTTCTTTTAGACCTTCTCTGTCTGTTTTACTGTTTGAAACAGATTCCTTATTTAATTCTGATTCTTTCAGTATCCCTTTTATTTCTCTAGGCTTTATATTTAAGTAGTTCCAAAACGTTGCATGATTTTCACATAATTTCTATTTTAAACAATTTACACTAGATTTGATGCATGATTTACCTTTCTTAATCTTCTTACTAACTAGCTCTCTTAATTCTAATTAACAAATTTACTTTTCAGTATGAATAAATGCTAACTCTATAACTTTTTATTTTCAGAACTCGTAGTCAATGTTTCTTCAGTCCTTGAAGTAGTGTCCTTTTACCTACCGAACTGAAAATCATTTTGAAATGTTCTTTGCAGTGTTTTCTTTCAACTGCCTGCATAATAAATAGGAAAACAATGTTTTTAACAATCTAATATTTAAATAACCAGTGACAGCACACAAATTATGGTTACTGATGGTCAACACTGAAACTTTAAACTACAATTAACATATGGAATTCAGGGATGTATTTCTCAGGTTTAATCTAAGGTAATAGTCTTTGATTTTAAATGTTTATGATTTAAACCCGAGCACTAATTTTCGAGAAATCTTAGATTTAAGTTTTATTTGTGCTCCTTTTCTTTTTAAAGAGTCTTTATGTACACTATAGAATGTTTATTCAGTTTGTTTGTGAATTTTCACTTCCTTTTATGTTTTTTGTCACCTATATTGTTTAATATTTTAGTTTTAAATTATTTTCTTGCTTTAATTTCAAGTTTTAAATTTTCAGATGTGGAAATTTACATTCCCTATTTTGTGGAAGTTTTTCCAGTTTGATGAGCTCCGGATCAACCTATGATTGTCTATTAGCCAGAAACACTCTAACGATGGATTCCTGATATTATTTTTCCACCCTTGGTTTTGTATTTAAGAAGTCTAGCTTCTGAAGATAAAGTGAGATTTTACAAATTTTTAAACCTACTTATTTTAAAATTTAAGCATTTTACAATATTTATTGTTACTATTTAATCTCTGTCTTTCAACTTAAATTTGTTTACTGATAGTATGTTTACTATCGATAATTCATGTTAGTTTTAAAGTTTTTACTTTGTAATCTTTGAATTCTTTGATGCAGAACTGCAAACAGTGGCGTAGATTATTTATTTTGAAAATGAAACTTATTGTCTCTCTCATGAGTCAAGATATCATATCAATATATATATATATATATATATATATATATATATATATATATATATATATATATATATATATGATATAAAAAATAAATTACCAACACACTGCGACAAACATGAACACAATACGCGAAATAGAAAAAAAAAAATATATATATATATATATATTAATAAATATAACCTGACGCTGTATAAAAAATCTCCAATATGTGCTGGCAGCTATTTATTTAATAAACTGCCGACTGATATAAAAATGGCAAAAAATATACAGCAGTTTAAATCTAAACTTTTCAAATTATTATGTAGTAAATGCTGTTACTCCGTGGATGAATATTTAAATGAATAAAATTCAATATGTTTGTTTGAAATTTTAATCTAGTCATATGTGTGTATGTAGATACTATTTTTTAGTAATGTTTTTGTAATGTATTTCTTTTTTATCTATGTTCTTGACCTGTTCTATCCAATGTGTAATTGGCACAAAGAACTAATAAAAGTCTATCTATCTATCTAACTCATCAAAATTAGGTTTATTCATTTTTATATCTAAAAATACCTCGTTAAAGTGGTTACACAATATAATTTGGTCAGTGATAACTTTATTGTTTATTGTAAGTTCTAATGTTGAATTTTTGTTTAAGTTGTTTTTTGCGTCGTTTATAACTTTCCAGCTTTCTCTACTTACATTGCTCGCACTGACTATTTTTATTTATTGTTTTTAGTTCTTTGTGTTTTGCTTTTATTATGTGATTATTTGTTGTTCTTGCAAGTTTAGATAAGTTGCAGAGAGTTTGATTCAGTTCCCTAATCTCGTTGCTAAACCACGGTTTTTTATTTTGCCTGATGGTTATTTTCCTGACGGCAAAGGCGTTTATATAATGAAAATTAAATGTTGTGTAGAAAGCAGTAAATGCCGCATTTACATCGTTGTCATGTTTGAATGTGTCAGCCCATGTCTCCTTTTCTACCAGGTTCCTAAATGTCATCAAGTTACCATCTGAGTAATCACGTCTGTAGACAACTCTTGTACTTTTGGTATTACACTTTGGTAGCTTAAAATTGCAAACCTGAAATGTATGGTCTGATAAGTGTGTATCTCCGACGTAGACAGAGTTAACAATGATATTAGAAAACATTACGTCAATGCCTTTTGTAATATGTGTGGGTTTATCAGTATGATTTTGCATCCCGAATTCACTAAATATATTTAAAATCTTTTTTGCCTCGTTGGTATCAACTAGGAGATCAACATTTATATCACCACATACCACGTAGTAGCAGTTTACATTATAGATTTCGCACATCAGAGCATACATTTCATCCAAAAATAAATTAAGAATACTGTTGGGGGTTCTGTACACCGTAATTATGAATAGTGACTTGCCTTTTGACATGTTAAATGTAGCTACAACTACTTCAAAGGATTTTTCTATACATTCATTAATATGGTTTCAAGTCTAAATGGTTTTTTGAGAAAATACAGACTCCCCCGTGAGCATGTTCTGTGCGACAATAATTATGCACTAGTGTGTAATTATTTAGATTAAGATGTTTTATTTCTTCCGTTGTAAGCCAGTGCTCTGACATGCATACGATGTCCGCTGATATTGTGTCCAAAAGCACTTCGAGCTGTAGTGCCTTACTCGCGGTAATACCTTGAGTGTTTAAATGCATAATACTTCGAATCCGGGGTCTTTTCGCTAGCTTTTGTTTTTTGGGTATATTTGCCATCTGGTTCTTCTCTTCTTGGAGTAGCGTTCGTACCGGTGGTGAGAGAAGTACTGAGGTCGATGTCATTTATTAAAAATCCTTGTTTATCTCGGTTAGGTGTCTTTGGTACGAGTTATATTTTTAAAAATCAAATCTCCACTTTTTGGCCAGGTGCTCGGATTGTAAAGGTCGTTCTTGAGATTGAAATCAGCGCTCAGCATAAAACATTTGTTTTGCGTTTCGGAAGTTGGCAGTTCTTTAACGGTTAATTGTGTATTTTTAAAACTTGGATTCTCTTGTAGGTGCTCCGTAATTTTCCCTTCAGTTATATGTCTTTTTATTCGGTAGAGGTATAGCCAGACTTTCTTCTCAATTCCGAAGTCCTCCGATTCATTTGTAACAAGGGTTTTTTCCCTGACTTGTATTAACCGCTTTTTAAAGGATTTTCTTTGTCTTACTGGGATGAATCCTTGGGAATCTGTATCATCTTGGTCTGCTTCCAGGTTAATTATTTTATCTATGATGTTCATTTCTGCGCTGATCTCCTCGTGCCATTGTTTATTTATGGGGTCGTTTATTTTCTGTTTGGTATTCGAGGATTCACCATGAGTTTCGGAGTTTTTTTGTTGTGGTAAATTGGTTTTTGTTGTAGCTATCAGTTTTTGTGCCCTTTTTATAGGTGTTGTGTTCAGCTTAGGATGTGTCTTATCATTTTATTTTTTTGTTATCATTTTTTTCTGCAGTTATTTTATCTTCTAGTAATCGATTATTCTGTTTTAATAATTTTACGTTTTCCAGTAAAATATTGTATTTTTCATCCTTTTCGGTTAACAGTTTTTTCAAAAGATCACATTCGGCTTTTAATAACTGTATATTAGTAGGTTCGGGTTCTTGATTACTTGGATTAATATTTTCACAGCAATTAATTCTGCTGTCACATATTTTGGAGTATTTCAAATTATTTTTCTACTATTAGTCTACCAAACTTTTAGTGTTGCAAAAATGTGTAAAAAATTAAACATGTTACAAAAAGTTGCATAAATGTATTATATCTACAAGATTGAAATTTTACATACTCACAGATGACATAAAAACATACCTGAAAATAATATTCTATCGCGTCGGAAGCGTTGCCACCCACGCAAAGTGTGGAAAAAACAAACATTTTTTACTTATATCTACAAAGCTGACATTTTTTTCTGGAATAGTTTATTTAATAAAATATCCAAAAAATACAGTCTATCGATCATCTCATGTTGTTGAAGACTCGGTAGACGTAATGGAATGCAAGCGCGTCACCGCGGCCGCTGCGCTCCCGGCTATTGCAGTTCGCGGAGAAGTATTTCAGTTTCCGCCACGGAATATTAATATACAAAGCTGATTTTTTATCTACAAGCAGTTTATGCGCTATTTCGATTAAAAATCACATTCTACCTCCGCTGAAAGGTGGCTAAATCTTTGGTAGACGTTGCCAACATGGCAATACACAGTCAAATCATGACAATAATATTCTTCATTAATATTAAAGAAGTTTGTTATAGATGTGTTAATAATAACTTTTATTTACTTTTTAATATTACTAGTGGTCGAGTTGTAGACGATTGTGTAGCAGCACCAATGACTAATACAGACATATTAAAAAAATAGTTGCATAAGTTTTTGTTAGAAGCTTAAAATTTGTGATTTTTTTGCCGTACATGGCCTATATTTTAGTAGTTATCTCCGAAACGAAAAACAAAATCAAAATTCTGATGGAAGCAAAAAATTCGTAGCGGAAGATACTCGTTCGACTTTATTCTTTATTTCGAGCTAACTCCCACCGTTTCGGAGATATCTGTGAAAAATAGCAAAAAACAGCTTGCACTTCGGAGCTGAAACAATTGCAAAAACATGCAATCTTGACACATTCATATTTTTCGAAAAACCCCATTGGGACGGCCGTACGATGTCGCGACGTAAAGAAGAAGTCTTCCAGATAAACCTGATCGTAAATTGCACGGCGAATCAAAAGTAGCATTTTGTGACATTTCAGAAAATCGATATCTCTTTTTGCAACATGTGCTTAATTTTTTACTAATTTTTACAGCACTTATAGATTGGTAGAATTGCACTTTCATCATTGATACTGTCTAAGCTGTCATGGGAAAAAGCTAGCTTTATAGATATTAACGCAAAAAATCTGTCCCTGGCTATTCCTAGTGATAGCTACTTTTGGATTAGAAATAAATGTACTGAGTTTACCAGTACTAAGACACATACTCGGACATATATTTAATAGTCTTGGTGTAACTTGGTCAACTGTTTCGATAACTTATTTAATCATTCTACAGTTTATTATTTTATACAAAGACAATTTGTTATCCAAACTGCTAACTGTTTTTCGCAAATTGTTTATACAAAGTTTTTAAGTTTTAAATATAAATTATTGCTTAAATTATATCAAATTTCAGTCTACTCATACTTATATAGATATTCCCAAGTCGACACTGACAACTTTCTGCTCACCATCAGTTCCAAAACTGATACAATTTGGGATGTCGTGAGTAGTATTGTTGACTAATGCTTTAGAATTTTCCACATTTTAAACCGGTCTAGTTTACCAAAGTGTTTAATATTGAATCAAGACTGTTGATTTTGAAAACCAGCGTCACATTTTCATACAAATCATTGGTCCTTCTAGTCGATGTGTGAGCTTTGAGTGAGGTTTAGTAAGAAGACTTTCAGTGTGCAGACAAAAATTATTTGAGACGAGGCAAAATGACTGAGAAGAAGGAAAGCAAATTGGAGATAAATCGTAAATCTATAAAAGCTAGTTTATCAAGAATCGAAAATTATGTGAAACAATTTGAGGACGGTGATATAGAGCAGTTAACTATCCGCTATACAACTTTAAAGGAGTTAATGGAAAAATACGATATGTGTCAAAATTCTTTAGAGGAAATAAATTATGATAAGCACTCTGGGGACAGGGTAGAAGTCGAGGAAACCTGTTTTTCCATAAGGACAACAATAGAAAAAATAACCAAGCAATATGAAAAACAAAACCAATCAGGCGATACTAGGAAAACACTTTATTCGAGTGATAACGACAGTCGGGTGAAGTTACCACAACTTGATATCCCAAAATTCTATGGAAATTACAAATATTGGCTGGGATTCCGAGATTTATTTACTTCATTAATTCACGAACATAAAAGATTGTCTGCCGTGGAAAAATTCCATTATCTAAAAACATCTTTAAGTGGAGAGGCTTTACAAATAATAAGTTCGATTAATATTTCTGCAGAAAATTATTCTCTCGCATGGAAATTACTTACCGAGCGTTATGACAACAAATAATTTATTGTAAATTCGCATTTGGAAGCTATTTTTGACCAACCACAAATTACCAAAGAATCGGTATCTTCTCTAAGGAATTTAATTAGTCATACTAAACAAAATTTGCGATCTCTAGAAGCTCAAGGTTTGCCTGTCAAACAATGGAATACTATAATAATTTTTCTGTTAAAACGAAAATTAGATAATGCGAGTAGAAGAGAGTGGGAGTTAACAAAAAATTCTGAAGGTACAAGAAGTTTGCCAACATTAGAAAAACTTTTAAAATTTTTAGAGCAAAGATGTTTTTCTCTTGAAGCTATACACGGCATATCGCATTATTCCGAGCAACATTTTGAAGACAAATCAAGGAAACCGATGAGTCATGTTGCGTCCGAACAATACCAACAAAATGTTTGCAAATTATGCAAATCTCTGCATACTTTATGGCAGTGCGATACTTTTTTAAAGCAAAATGTGAATAAGATGATCGATAGCGTCAAGAATTTGGGAGTATGTTTTAATTGCCTTAAAAGTAACCATTCTGCTAATCAATGCAAATCAACGTTTACGTGTAGAAAGTGTAGACGAAAACATCACACTTTAATTCATATTGAAAATACGTCCACAAGAAATGCAAGTCAGAATAGTGTTGAAGAATCGTTGGAAAAATCAAGTGCCGAGCAACAATCCAATGTTGTATTGCACAATATGAGTCAACCAAGAGAAATATTACTAGCCACGGCAGTAATCAAAATTCAAGATTCTTCAGGTCAGTGGCACTTATGTCGAACTTTGTTAGACAGCGGAAGTCAAACACATTTTATTGTAAAGACACTTTTTGAGCATTTAGGCTTCAAACCCAAGTCTAAAAATCTTCCAATAAACGGCATCAATCAAATACAGACTAGAATAGATGAATCAGTTGAGTTACGATTAACGTCACGAGTAAGTACATATCAAAGGAGACTAGAATTTTTAATTTTAGAAAACATTACAAATGAACTGCCCACAAGATTCATCAATTACTAGAACTGGATACTACCTCAAGATATCTCGTTAGCCGATCCACAATTTAACATACCTGGGAAGGTTGAAATGCTCTTAGGAGCTGAAATATTTTTCGACGTACTATGCAATGGGCAATTGAAACTTGGTAAAAATTTACCAATTATACAAAACACCGAGTTCGGCTGGATAGTTTCTGGAAAAACATTCAGCGATCAAGGTAACAAGATATCAAGATCATGCTACCTGTCAATTGATCCTCTTGATACACAATTACGCAAGTTTTGGGAGCTTGAAGAAATACAGAATGATAAAATTTATTCACCTGAAGAAATCAGTTGCGAAGCACACTTCGAAGCTAACACTACTAGAGATGAGACTGGCAGGTTCATGGTCAAGTTACCCTTCAAACCTAACGAGAAGATATTAGGAGAATCGTACAATACTGCACTTAAACGATTTAATTATTTAGAGAAAAAATTCACAATGAATTCAGCATTGAAAAAACACTATATTCAATTCATTGACGAGTACCTGCAATTAGGACACATGCGAGAGTCAAATGTAGATGACAAACAAATTGGCCATTACTTACCACACCATGCAGTTTTTAAAGAGAGCAGCTTGACGACTAAAATTAGAGTTGTCTTCGATGCCTCAGCAGCAAGTTCAAACGGAGTTTCACTAAATGATAAACTTTTAGTTGGGCCTACTATTCAAGAGAATTTGTTTTCCATTTTGACAAGATTCAGGACATATGCATATGTCCTAACTGCGGACATCGAAAAAATGTACCACCAAATTAGATTGCACGAGGTAGATCAGATTTATCAAAAAATTCTATGGAGGAAAAATCCAGAAGAGCAAATTAAAACTTATCTTTTGGGCACTGTCACTTATGGTACCGTTCCAGCACCCTTTTTAGCTGTAAGATGTCTACATCAATTAGCCGATATCGAGGCACTCCATTTTCCCCAAGCAAGTGCTATATTGAAACGAGATTTTTATGTCGATGATCTTCTCACAGGAGGAGATGACCTTAAGGAGATATCGCAATTGAAGACAGACTTGGAAAATTTATTAGAGCGAGGAGGATTTAAACTAAGAAAATGGTTATCTAATGAACCCCTATTGTTGAGTGAAGTACCTGATGAGATGTCAGAAGATCCACTATACCACTTGGATATATCACAAACCGTCAAAACTCTTGGACTACATTGGAATGCCGAGTTGGATGTCATTTTATACACAGCCAATTCAAACACCGAAAATGTTATTTTAACAAAACGTTACCTATTGTCCCAAATTGCCAAACTATTTGATCCGTTGGGACTATTAGGGCCAGTCATCTGCAAAGCTAAAATTTTAATGCAAGAGTTATGGCAAATTAAAACAGGTTGGGATGAACAAGTCCCTGAACATATATCTAAAAAATGGAAAGAGTACAATTTACAGCTAAATTTTCTATCGAATTTGAAGATACCTAGAAGGGTACTGATTGACATGGCAGTGGATCTACAAATTCATGGCTTCTGTGATGCCTCAGAGGTTAGTTATGGAGCAGCTATATATATTCGTTCCAGTGATATACACAATAATCATAACATGAAACTCGTTTGCTCCAAGTCAAGAGTAGCACCCTTGAAGAAGATTAGCATACCTAGGCTAGAATTGTGTGCTGCACTTCTTCTTGCAAATCTTTACCATACTTCAGTTAAAGGATTTAACCTCAAATTTAACAAAACAATTTTGTGGTCGGATTCTACTATAACGTTATATTGGATCAATACACCAGCACATAAATTAAAGACATTCATCGCTAATAGAGTAACTGAGATACATAATCTAACAGATATAAACACTTGGAGACATATAAGCTCAAATGAGAATCCAGCAGATATCCTTTCTCGTGGTTGTCTTGCAGAGCAGTTAATTCATTCAGAACAATGGTGGAATGGTCCCATCTGGATAACCAGGGATGAACATTTCTGGCCCACACAAGAATTTAAAGAACAAGAATTTCCAAATGAGATCTATGAATTTAAGACACGTGGCATTAGAGGGAGTTTGTGACTTATTCAAAATATTCTCCAATTTCAATAAACTTCAACGAGTTACTGCGTACTGCCTACGGTTCATCAACAATATAAAATCCAATCACGAGTCAAGAAAAACGGGTCCTTTAACTGTTATCGAATTACAATCATCCCTTTATTTTTTGATAAAGAAATCTCAACAAGAAAGTTTTGCTTCTGATATAAAGAGTCTTCAAAAAAAAAAAATAATATGGTCATGCCTGGAAGTCAACTGAAGTCATTGTATCCATTTCTTGCACAAGATGGTGTACTTCGAGTTGGAGGAAGATTAGAAAATTTAGAAATATCGTATGAACAAAAACATCAGATAATACTATCACCAAAACATATTTTTACCAAACTTCTCATTAAAAATGAACACATCAAACTTTGTCATGCAGGACCTCAGGGAGTTTTAAACAGTCTTAGGCAAATATTGGCCAAGTAATGGCAGAAATGTAATCAAGGCAATCATTCATAGCTGTCATAAATGCTTCAGATTCCGTATGGCTCAAACAGAACAAAATCAACTAATGGGAAATCTACCTAAGTGTCGTATTCAAGTAGCAAGACCTTTTTTAAACAGTGGAGTAGACTATGGTGGTCCTATATATGTCAAACAAAGTACTCACAGGAAATCACCCATAGCAAAGGCATATATTGCTTTATTTATATGCATGGCAACGAAGGAAATTCATCTAGAATTAGTATCCAGCTTATCCACAGCAAATTTCCTAAGTGCATTCAGGCGTTTTATTTCACGAAGAGGTAAATGTGCCAACATTTACAGTGACAATGGCACCAATTTTAAAGGTGCAAACCGTGAACTTCGTGATCTACAGAAGTTTTTGAGTGACAGTCATAGTACAGAAGAAATATGTAATTCTGCCGCCACAGAAGGCATCCAGTGGCATTTTATTCCACCCAACTCACCTAATTTTGGAGGCCTCTGGGAGGCAGGAATAAAATCTGTAAAATTCCATATCAAACGTGTAATTGGAGAGACTAGACTTACATTTGAAGAAATGTATACACTATTAGTGCAAATAGAGGCTTGTGTTAATTCCAGGCCTTTAACCCGGAAGACTACGATGACCCTACAGACCTATCTCCACTTACCCCTGCTCATTTTTTAATTGGGTCGCCATTAACCCAACCACCAGATCAAAATGTGACTGAAATTCCTATCAATCGGTTGTCACGTTGGCAAATTGTTCAGAAAATGAGCCAGCATTTTTGGAAGAAATGGTCCATGGAATATTTACACAATTTACAACGAGTTAAGTGGACACAACAAACACCAAACTTATGCATCGGAGATATGGTTCTCATCAAAGAAGACAACTTTACACCACTACAATGGAAAATAGCACGAGTTGTGGAAGTTCATCTAGGAAAGGATAACTTAGTGAGAGTAGCTACCGTTCGATCGTCTTCCGGGTTACTGAAAAGACCAATCACTAAACTGTGTCTCATGCCTAAGGACGTGTAATATTAAAACGTTGTTTCAAGGGGAGCCGGCATGTTTAATATTGAATCAAGACTGTTGATTTTGACATTGATATGAAAAATATTTTTGAATTTTGAATTTATATACTTCTTGTCAACATAATGTCAATCTTTGTAAAGTTACTTATTAAATAAATCTATTGAAAACCAGCGTCACATTTTCATACAAAACACAAAGTAATACTTAATATTTCTTTGTTTTAAAAGACTTATTACACAACAGATATCTAGAGTTGTTATTTTTCTAATCCTTATATTTTCCATCATATTAAACTACTTCATATATGTAAGTATACAAAATGCTTTAACCATGAAATAACAACTATTATTGACCTATTTAATTGCCAGTGTTTATTATTTAATGATTTTATCTTTTCTCAAGTAGTGTATGTGTGTCAGACTGCTTGTTAGAGGTAAATAGATTATAAAGTAAATATAGTAGTAATTTAATTTAAGTAGTGGGGTCGGCATTAAATGATAAAAATTATTCGTTTAATATGGGCACCCTGTAAGCCTTATCGAATGATATTAGAAGAGGAGCCAAAAGAAAATTCCTTTAGGACAGTACCTTCAAAATGGCAAACGTTTAATATAAAAAACAAGCGTTTCTCAATAATAATAACTAAAGAATTTTTAATTTTTTTTTCAAAACATTAATAAAAGGTTCCATTGTGTATAATATATTCGAGAAATGTGAAATTAAGTGTTAAGATTAAACTTAACGTCCTACTTTGTCTCACTGTATCCCACCTTGTCCCATCGTCACATAATTACCCTTACCAGCTAATTACCCTCCCACTAATTACCCCCTTAATTACCCATTAATCCACCTTAATTACCCCGCCTCTCACTAATTACCTGCTAATTACCCCCCAGCCCCGCTCCCCGTGACATCTCAAAAAGGGTGGAGGGAGGAGGCCCGCGACCTATTCCGATGAACATTCGAAAAAAATTTGGTGTACTTTCACAACGAAAAAAAATCAGATACTATATCTGAACTCCACTATGTGGAAATAATTGTTTAAAGAACTTTAATAATATAATATTTGAAATCGTCGACCCCATAACCCATGAAACGATATGCTACATCAGAAGTGGGGCTGTGGGTGGTGGTAAGGGGTGGTAATGGGTGTGGATGAAGTACACATGTACCAAATTTCAAGTCAATATCTAAAACGGTTCCAGAGTAATCGTGCGCGCAAAAAAAATTACAGACAGACCGACAGACATAAAATCTCGACGTTTCATGACATTCTATGCATACTTAAACAATAAAAAAATTTCAATTTTTTCTGTGTTATACTTCCACTGGATGTGGAAGTAATATATTATAACGTTATTTTTTCATCGCAACCAATAACTCTCGAAAACACTTATGGTTGGCGAACTTGAAAGTCGTCAGATCAGAGTTTGGGATCCAAATAAAATTCTATGACAAATGGACTAAAAATAACACAGGTCTGCTCCAAGGACAAACCTAGCATGCCTTAAGTATTTTTGTGTGCTGAAATCGAATTCTCAATTTAAAAAATTCGGATTCGGCACACAAAAATACTTAAGGCATGATAGGTTTGTTCCTTGGAGCAGATTTTTTTTTTTTAGATCTGTGATAGACCGTATTTTGGCGAAAATTTTTAGCTCAAATAGCAATCCTATTAAATTCGTCCATTTCTAATCACATGTGCTGAAACAACCAATCAGAACAGAATTACACTGAAAAGATCCCTGAGGGATCTTTTCACTTATGTCACACAGTTTGACAGTAATGACAGTTCAATAATTTAAAATTTATTTTTTGACAATATCGATTTGGAACTGCAAATAATGATTTAATGAATATAATAATGGAGGAAAACACACCAAATAATACATAATACTTTCTACATTTAATTTTACAAATTGCTCTTTTAATAATTATGTTTTTAATAAATAATTTTGAACAAATAAATAAAATAGATTGCAAAAAATTTTCTATGCGAATACCCTTCGAACGTTGATAAATAGCTCATAATTTTATCACAACTTCCTCAAGCACGTTGCTTTTAGGTAATATCCGTCCGCCTCCGGCGTCGGGATATTACCAAGCAAGTGCTTTCGGAAACTGTGATAAAATTATTTCGTATTATCAACGTCCTTGGGATATTATAGCTGACAAGAACCGGGATTTACTTGAAATCTACACGGCAGAAAGTTTTTTAAATTGAAAATTCGGATTCAGCACACAAAAATACTTAAGGCATGATAGGTTTAGTCTTTGGAGCAGATTTTTTTTTCTTTGTAGACCTGTAATCGCTCTCACTGAATCGTGGAATTAGTTTGAATTTTATACTCCAAGATCTGTCGTTCCTCAAATTCTGCCACCATTTATCTCAATAGTTCAAGAAAGGTTTCATTCATCTTGCGTAATATATTTTAAAAATATTTTAAAAATATTGAATTAAAAATTTTAGAAAATGCGTTTAAAATATTTGGAAAAACATGTTGAAGAAATATTTTTAAAATATAGTTTTGCTGTCTGGAAAGACAAACATACCGGGTACCATTGCTCTTTGCAGGCATCAAATATCAACTATCTAGTTTTACTTCCGGGTTTTGATGTGAAGCCTATAAGTGTGACAAATCTCAGCTTTATCTAGAAGTGGATTAGAATTCAGTGAGAGACAAATTTTCCATCTGTCTGTCTGCCCGCCCATTTGAAATTAAACTTTTACCTGGCGCTCGGCGAACTTTCAATCTTTACTTTCTTACAATAATAAGTGGAGTGTCCGATTAAACCAAATTGAACTTTGTCAATCATGTGAAAAAATTAGAAGGTACCTACTTACACAACACTTTTAGTGAATTTCAGACTTGAGGATCGAGATGATTTTCAAAACTTTCATACCAATTTAAAACCCCCTCGGACAAGAGTTTCAGAAAGTCTCTTCTTAATGAGTGTTTACATATTGAAAGCAACATCTTCATTGAATTGCAGACTACTAGAGCTAGGACTGTGTGTTGGTAAATCATTGAGTGACAATAAACTATACTTTATGTACATTGTATATAGAGTAGGGTGGCCCATCTTTTTCGAAATCGAAATTTTTTATTTCTCACCCCTGCAACTGGTTCCATTTGAAGAAAAAACAGTCCCCTCAAAATATTATTGAGGCAAATTGAAGGCAAGGGGTGCCGCAGAATGCATTATTATGCAATAATAAAAGTAAATGGAATTATTTACATTCTTTGGTTGATGCATTGTTTTTTTTTTTTAATCAGCAACATTTATCTTTAGAATGACTAATCAAGTCATACAAATATCAAAGACATTATCTGTTGTGACTATGACATGTGTCATACTACTGTAAATTCGTAGTCTAAGAAAACTAGACTAGAAGTTTTTGAAATAAAACTCTCGTTTTATCTTTGTGTATTTTATTATGAAACGTTTTTTTCATACATAGTACCAAATATTATCCTAAATCTACAAGACATTTAGTAATAAAAACAATATTTTTTGCACTAGGCCAAAGCATGCGACAGGGTTTCCTTTTTTACATTTGGAAACTGTGATTTATAATCATTTACAACTTGGAGTAAAAACTGTTTTTGGTCTTAATTTTTTGTTAAAATGTCATTATAGTCAGTAATAAGTTTGATTCCTCTCTCAGCGGCATCATTTACAACTTTAATTTTGTTTACAATATTGAAACATCGGGCATAACTTTCATTTTCCCTCCATGTTGTTGGATCATTTTCCAAAAATTCCATAGACAAACCTAATTTTTGAAAAAACTGTTTAGTGTTCTCGCATATGAAGTCCTGAATTTCCTTGTTTTCAACGTCAGTAATGTTACTAATCATAAGTCGTTTGTTTAATACCCTCTTGATTTGGTGCTTTCCTATTCAAAGCTTTAACCATTTCTCTTTTAGTGGTAACTGAAATATCGTCATCAAAGAAAGATAAGCCAACATTTACTGAATTAAGGTACCACAAATGGTTCACTATTTTCCTACTTGCAGCTTGAGATATTTCTTTGTCAATATTTTGATAATTAATGAGTTCTTTACAAAAGTCTAAGTCATGAAGCGGTGCTTTACTAGCAAATGACGCTGTAAACCAGGCCTTTACATAAACCTTTACAATAAAGAGACATATATCTTCAATACCTATTTTTTCTTTTTTAGTTAGTTGGAACTGATCTTGGAAAAAAAATATTTTTAGACAGTAAATGGCTTTGGCCATCCAACGTGCCTGATGAAATGCCCCTGGTTGATAGAATGTCGTGTGAGTGGGCTCTTCTTCAACAAAAAGTTTAGAAAGCATTAAAAATTCTTTATAATCATCACGAGGCTGTTGCAAAGTTAAAGCTGCATTTAGAAACTTTACAATTTCGGCTTTAACTGGTTGTAAAATGTGTTTAATTTTTGATACCTGAAATCCAGTTTTTAGTTTATTTTGATCTATTTTAGGCCAAAATTCCCTAACACGTTTAAATAGTGGCACATTTGGACCAGATGAGGAAGGCATTTTTGTGTCAAACACACTTCTCAAAACCACTTCAAAAATATGATGTCTACAAGGAAAATATAGAATATCTCTTTCTAATTCTTGTTGCAATAGTGTGGCTGCCCCATTTATATAACCCATATTTGATGCTGTTGTATCACAACACAAAGCTATTACCTTTTCGTCCAAATTCCATTCACAAAGCACATCATAAACTGCTTCAGTCTGTTCTCGTCCAGTTGAATTGGGCAAAGCTGGTACTCCAAGTAGTTGTTCAATATCTCCACTAGTAACTAAGATAGCAAGTCTATCGATACTTCCCACTCCAGTGAGAGAAGGTAAAAGTTTTCCATCCCAATGGATGACTGGGGCCGGCAATTCAGAATTACCGAAGGCAGTTTTTAATATTTCAGCTCTTTCTTCGCGGATGCGTTGTCTAGAGCGCTGAAGTGTGGTTCTGCTGATGGACAAAGATGTGGTGTCATGTCCTAGTGCTTCTGCTACTGCCGTCAAAATATAGACTCCTTACCTGTCGCTTATTTTGCAAGCATCAAATGCAGCGGCTATTTTTGGTGTGATGATGTTACATGTTCCATACAATCTCCTCTTTTTTGGCTGTGACGGGCCAGGCTGGTCTTGTAACAACTCTTCTTGGGCTTCGATTATTTCATCTTCATTTTCGTTGGAGTCGGCTGAATTACTACTTGATGATGGACAGGTGACTGTTTCCTCTAATCTAGCTTTTTCTTGTTGACTTCGTTGCATTCGTTCGGATAATTTCTGTAATTTCTCCTCAGCTGATTTTTCTTGAGAAGCAAGTTGGTAATCAATACCATGCATAAATCCAGGACGTCCCTTTTTTCTTTGGTTAATTAAAAACTGCTTATCTTCATCTATTTTCATCAACTCCAATGCATTTGCATGAGAAATGTCAAAAAGATTGTCCAATTTTTCAACGAATTTTTTTTCTTTATCTCCCGCACTGGCCCTTTTAGCCGATTTTTGTAAGTTCCTCCACTCTGCATAAAGTTTATCTAGTTGTTTAACACAATGAAAATCCTGACGTGTCAGAATGCGAGCTCTATCCCAAAAAACTGACACCTCCTTTATTGTTAATTTAGCACTTTCATGTACACTTAGCTTCACTTCACGAATGTTATAAAAGAGCACTTGTAATACTTGTCTATTAGACGGCAATTTATTGCCAATGATTTGTGACGAATAGTGTCCAAGTACGTAAATGAAAGTATCCTTTCGTAAGGATCTAACATCAGCCATCGTTAAATGTTTTTTCAAAAAGGAACGTATGCTAGAACTTATAATGTCACCACAGTAAAACACAATTGCAAACTGACATAAAAACCTACCGTAGGTGCATTATACTTCCAAACTTCCAAAACAAATAATTTCTAGGAAATAATTACACCAATAAAACATTATGAGAAAAGAGGTAGATATTTGTATTTTAAGTAAAATTTAAGTGTATTACCGTAATAAAATCTTATCTACAAATTTCTACCTGAATGCGGCACGGGTTACCGTTCACCGAATTGTCTGAAACTTTGACATAAATTATTCCTAGTATAATAGTATATTTTCGTGGGGTGAGACTTAAAAAATACGCAAAAAAAATTCACCTCCTATAGAGATGGGCCACCCTAATATAGAGTGTCGCATTTAAAACTCCCGGAGCCAATTTCTCGATAATAAAAAAATATAAATGAATTTTGTAAAGGTTATCCGTTAGAACATATAAATGACTTCAGTTTTGGGTAAAAAAGGTAATTTTACAAATTGAGGTACCTATAGATGGTGTTGCGAGGCAAAGAAATTATTCGATCCCAGAAACCCTTGAAAGAGGTACATCTGATGGGATGTTACATTCTAAGCAACATGCACCTCATTTCGAGGTTTCTAGGATCGAGTAATCTCCTTCGTGCTATCTATCTATATCTCAATTTGTAAAATAACCGTTTTTACTCAAAACTGCAGCCAGTTATGTACTATATATATTCTTACATATTCCTTTACAGAACTCAAGTATCTGTTTTAGTTATCGAAAAAATGGTTGCGGTAGTTTTAAGTGTATATACGTCATTTATTACATAATTGCATAAATAACTATCCCAAAAATGAATGATGTATATAGTTTGAAATAAACCTGTTCCACTAATTTATGTGACAGACACAACAAATTTAGCAATAACTATTTTGTTTACGCTCCAGAGGTGTGTATTTATTTTCTGCAGAATTATTGTTGTTACCTCACAACATTAAAATGCATCCAAATGCATGCAAATGTTATTTCAACGTGATAAAAAATTTTGAATAGTCGTGCGCTCACTTATGTATTTCTAGTTAGAATTAGAAACTATTGTTAAAGCAGTCGCCGTAAAAAAAAATGGAGAAACCAGCAAATTACCGAAAAGAAAAAGAAATAAAAAAAAGCAGTAAATGAATTTTATTTACAAATCTTTGCATACAAACAATTATTTTTAAATATGAATTTTCTAATACTATTTCTTGTAAGGAATGTCAAGGATAACTATTATGTAAGCGTGAGTTCTAGCGAAATCAAATCTAAATCGCAGTGAATAACGTAAAATAGGTACTTACTTCCATTAGTATCAATAGTATCATATGTGTTTAAAATAAATCTAATTAATGTAAAAAAGTCACATCGCATTGCCGAATTTAGAACTGTGTGATCCATGGGCAAAGTTAGTAGGTGGGCTCCACGTGATAATAATAATGTTTCTTTATTTTCCTTGACAAATAAATAGTTATATACATGTTATGGATGGATTTTAGTTATCTGAAAAAAAGGCATTTATAAAAAAATGGAGGAGGAGGAGAAAAATGGGGAAAAAGGGGAGTTTAGTCTACTACTGCTGAGTGCCGAGAGGGTAGAAGTGAGACAACACGGCTAACCGCTGCTTCCTCTCCTGAGTTCGAGTCTCAGCTGTGGCATGTGACAGAGAATGGTTGTTGTGTTGTTGTCTCTGTGTGACAAAAAGAAAAAATAAAAAAATTGGAACACAGGTAGTGTTTCGGACGCAACTAAAGGGAACAATTTCAAAACCTCAACTATTCAATAATGAAAACAGGATTTACAATGGGGAAAAGGGAGTAAAAAGTTGGTAATCTGCAATTAAAACCTATAGTTTAAACTCAGAACAGACCCAATATTTTTAGCTATAGGAGTACTTCCAGCTTACCAAAAAAATTGAAATTTGGTGCACGGGTAGGGCTTAGACAAAGGGAAACATCTAAAAAAATTCGATATTTCCATCACGAAACGGGGGGAATGGGATGCAAATACGGTAAAATTTTGGTAAGCTATAATCGAAGTTATAGGGTGCTTGTAGCTTATTAGTCGGGAGCCCTCCCTAGCTGTACGTGCACCCCCGCCCGATCCTTGGGGACAATGTTTTTCATAAAGATTGAAGCCTAAGGAACAATTTAAGACATATTCTAAAAAAAAAGAATGGCTGTACTTTCAAAATGGCGGCTATATGTTAAAAAAAACTGTTGCCAATGCTGTTTTTGTCATTTAACACAAAAACTAAAAAAGATGGACAAAAACTTTTTCCACAAAACACAACGTGCATAAAATTTTCTACAATTTTGTACCTATACAATATTTTGATAGGAGTTACCATTTTCCAGATAAATGGGTCCAAAATTAAGAAAACATGAAAATTCATATATCGGTAAATCATTTAGAGGAAATAACTGTGACAATTATTGTAAGGCGTATAATATAACTTTATATTATTAACATAAAAATTTAATAAAATACACTGAAAAAAATCAGCAATAATAATAATATTATAATTTGCAGACATTTATCTCGAAAACGGTAGCAGTGGTATCTGGAAAACGGTAACTCCTATCCAAATATTGTATAGGAACAAAATTGTAGAAAATTTTATGCACTTTGTATTTTGTGCAGAAAGTTTTTCTCCATCTTTTTTAGTTTTTGTGTTAAACAATATTTGCATTTTTTTTTAAACGGACGCCATTTTGAAAGTACAGGCAGCTTTTTTTTAGGACATATCTTAAATTGTTCCTTAGGCTTTAATCTTTATAAAAAACATCGTCCTAAAGGAGGGGGGGGGTGCACGGACACTTAGAGTGGGCTCCCGTAGTATATCTAATTCACAAGGGTTTAAGGCTAAGGTACATAAAGACAAAATACCCCAACTCGTCGATATTTCTGCTGCACATTTCAAAAACAATGAGGAAGACGACAGGGAAGAGAGGGTAAAAAGACAGTGGCGTGGAGTGGTCTTACGGGCGGAGGGAGCAGTATTTTTTGGGGGCTCTGTTTTTAAAAGGAAGTGAATACATAAATAATAAAAATTGAATGACTGCCAACAGAGAACATGAGCCGATATATCTTCCAAACCGACTACGAAATCCGTTGAAAATTTCATCGACAGTGCGATAAAAATACCCTTGTCACTGGTTCATGGTCAGCTCCAGGTGCAATAACAGCTCCAAGTGCAATTGTATAGGATGTACCGTTTCCGAGAATAAGCTAGCGCCATGTATCTAGGGGGATGGTATTTGTGTGCCCACAAAACGAATTCCTGATGGCGAGCTTTCAGATCGAGAATAATGGCAAAAATACCCTTTTCTCAAATACCTAGTTTTGAAGATAATTAATTGAAATTTGGGATATCCTATATACATAATAAGCCGTACTTTCTGACGTACAAGTGATTTATTTTTCACTTCCGGTTTCGCCGGAAGTGACACTAACTTTCGATTTTTAAATGGAACTTATTGCATTTTTGAATTCTGCATAATTTTCTAAATCCAACGATACCAAACATTTCAAACGTCAATATTTTTTATAATATAATTTTTAGTTCTACATTTAAGCGTGCCATGACGGTTACGATTTATTCCAAATGACCCGTGTAATGCTAGAAAAATCGAAATCCCGTCAAAAATACTAAATTACGAGATTTATGAGCAAATAAAGTTCATCAAAATGGTTTTTGAAATCCAAAAAAAACTTTTTCAAATGGAACCATATTGGTACTGTGATATCATTTATTAGTACTATTAATAAGGAATTTATTCATATGTCGTATTAAAATGTGCGATAAATACAAACAAAATTACAGCTAAAAGAAAATAAAAAAATACAATTTTGTTCTAATTATCTTGTTATACATAAGGTGGCATTGAAATATAAAAAATGAACAGAAAACATTACAATTGTTCAAAATGCTGCCCATTAACGTCAATGCACTTCTGAACTCGCATAGCTGTTTCTCGAAGAACGTTCGCCAATTGACCTATCCAGTTAGGGCAAGCGCGCGAGATATATACAGCCTAATGTGCGTTGAGTGAGACAATAAACTAGTACGTGGTACGTTGTGCGCATTCTTGTGGCAACTGGCTGCCTCTGTATCCCAGATACGCATTGAACGTACACACACTGTGCAATAATATACTTATTAAATAACATTATTAAGTAACGTACTATTCCAAATTTGTGAAATGTGTAGTAGTAGTAAACTACACAGGTACTAGCGAAAGCAATCGTCGAACTATTGCCATAAGAATGCGCGCGCAGCATGGTGAGTGACGTATTCTGCTGGGCCGTTATGCTATTAATTGCGTGTCTTACTCGTAGCTCCAGATCTTCCCGGGTTGTAACGGCGGTTGCGTAGACAATATTTTTTAAATGACCCCAAACAAAGAAATCAAGGGTATTAAATCAGGTGACCTTGGAGGCCACTTCACAGGACCATTCGTCAAAATTACGTTTTCTCCGAATCTTTGTTGAAGGTAATCAATTACCATCCTTGAATTATAGGAAGGAGCGCCATATTGTTGGAAATACATTCCCTGTCCTAAGTCCAAAGGTAACTCATCTAAAATGTCCTCAATTTCATTTTGCAGGAATCTGAAGTATCTGGCACCAGTCAGGGATCCTTCAAATATTATTGGACCAATGATTCTACTACCGATTATTCCAAGCCAAACATTGACACCGAACCGCACTTGAAAGTTACCCTCCCGTAATAAATGTTGATTTTCTTGTGACCAATATTTTGTATTTTGTCGGTTAAATAATCCCAAATTTGTAAACCTAGACTGGTACGAAAATAAAATCATTCCCAAAAAATCATTGTTTGGCTGCGCGTTATTCTCCAAAATCCAGTTGCAATATTCCATCCTACGTTCGTAATCATTTTCGTACAAGTGCTGGTGCAATTGGTATTTAAAAGATTTATAATGGTATTTGTGCAAAATTCGGCATACTGTTTGGTGACTGATTTCTAATTCAAACCCAGTTGGACATTGTCTATCAGGATATTGTTCGGCATAAAGGTGTCTAGCCGCTACGACATTTTTTCTACATTCCCCATAAATAATTAACATGTTCACTTTTTCATCTCTTATATAAATTTGCGGCTTTTTGAACACAATTAACAAGAATTTTAAACAATTTTTAAAGACAATAAAAACATCGGTAAACCAACAAATGTTTGACAAGCTAAATATTTCATTGTTTTCAAAGCCACCTTAGTTACTTCTCAACATTTAATTAGAACAAAATTGTATTTTTTTATTCTCTTTTAGCTGTAATTTTGTTTGTATTTATCGCAATTTTTAATACGACATATGAATAAATTCCTTATTAATAGTACCAATAAATGGTACCACGGTACCAATATGGTATGATTATGTTTGTGAATAGGCATTGTGTTTGATGTGTGCGTAGATGCACATTGGCGTGCGAACTGACTTTCACTGTTTAGTAGAGAAATGATTCCAAATCTCGCTATTTTTCTGGATGGTGGCATCTTAAAATGTCTGTTGGAATATAGTTAATATAATAAGTAAGTTGCTTACAAATGTAGGTATCTATAATAATTAAAATGCGCGTATTTGTCTCTATAAAAGTGTGTAAAAAATTATCTCTCCGAATCTCCACAGTGGCAAGACTCATGAGTTCTGACGGTCCTGACTTGGTTTGTGCCAGCAAATGACATCTTCACTCCACCCGCTCATATAACTTTTCAACGCGCGCATGACATGTGGGTTATTAAGTGAATTGTGAGTCATGTAGCTCTTTTGAGTCAACTCACTGAGCCGGCTCGTTTATAGGAGCCAGATGCCAAGAGGCGGATCGGTAAAAAGAGTTACTTTGCCCATCTCTAGTAAGTTGACTCAGTGAGTTGAAGATTCAGCTCATCGAGCTGATTCCAAAAGAGTCAAATATAATGTATTAGAATTGGTAGATTGGTACACATGCGCAGTGTTACTCTATGTTCACGTATTCCCACTTCCTAATACAGAGCCGCAATTAGCCCAGGTTGTCATCGGATTCCGGCTGACTTGCTGCTATTGCTATTTTGAATTAACAGTTTAAATTAACAGTTTAAAAATAACATATTGATGAGAAGTACTGGCATTCGCATACCGCAGCGCGCACACTGAGCGCGCAGTTTGCAAATGTTATTTCAGAGACGTTATTTTAAACCCACCGCTCGTTATGATTAAAATTAAATAATTTAACTCGCCAATCGCCTACCGTCAACAAATAGCCAAACACGTCAAACCCAGCGTAAGTATGCAATGACAATATTGGATTGGAGATGCAGGTAAACGAAAATATACGTATGGAGAAGAAAATATAAAAGCTTTAAACATATTTATGATTAAAAAACAGCTAAAAATCAATATATAAAAGCGGATGGCTCGAGATTTCTACAAAAATATTCAACTCTGGCAGCCCTTCATTTTTAAACTCGGTATGCGGATAATCGGAAATGTACACACGGAGAAGAAAATTCAAAAGATTTGAATATACTATGATTAAAAAAACAACTAAAAAGTGTGTACTTAAAGCCGATGGCCCAAGATACCCACAATAATATTCAACTACATTTTCTTTTATTTCATATAAATCTAAGCGGTTGCGTTGCGATTTCATTATCTGCTACTGCTGTTTTCGGAATAACAGTTTAACAGAGCAGTCAGCAAAAACATTTTTACTACGTCGTGTTTCTTATCTGTTATTTTCGAACAGAAATAACAGTCTGTTAATGCTATTTACAAATAACGGTTATAAAATAACAGGTTGTTAAATAGCAACTCATTTCTAGATTTTATTTTAATTTATTATTTGTTATATACCTAGGTACTACATGTTAAACTATTTTAAGTTCATGCTTTATTTTTTGCAGAACTGATATATATTTTAGTTACTTATATATTTATATTTTTATAAAAAGTAAAGTGCATTTTAAAAAGGAAAAGGTCCGTAAAATTGTTTTAATATGTTTATTTTTTTTAATTTGGTAGGTACCTACTTCAGTGGCGCAGCCAGAAAATTCATCTGGGGGGGGGGCCAATAGAACCGGTCTCCCCAAAGGACGAGAAAAATGTTCAGAAAATGGTTGAAAAATATTATGTTGCTTCATTTTTTGGTTCATGGAAGAAAGCTTGGGGGGGGCCCGGGCCCCATGGCCCCCCCACTGGCTGCGCCACTGACCTACTTTATAAATTTATTGGTGTACTATAACCTTGGATATACTAAAAATATACCTACTAAATAACTATTATTTAATGGTAATAAATATGACTAATTTTGTACAATATAAAATAAAAAGTACTGAAGTAAATAATACATATAGCGACTATGGTTAGCATTTTTTTTAAATAATATTATGCTGCCTTGAATTTGTTGAAGTATTTTCGTATTCTATATCTTTCTGTCATACGTATTATAAAATTAAATTAAATTCATTATTGGGTACGGCATTGGATTGAGCTCATTGAAATCCTTCACGATTTGTGTCTATAACAGAGGATTCGGTCTCACAAATTCACCTGAATCCGCTGCTGGACAGTCATCGAATCCTTACTGAATCGACTCTTAGAATCAACTCTCCCAACTCACTCTCGGAATCAGCTCTTCGAGTTGAATCACTCGCGAGTTACACATCTCTATCCCAGATACGCATTGAACGTACACACACTGTGCAATAATATACTTATTAAATAACATTATTAAGTAACGTACAATTCCAAATTTGTGAAATGTGTAGTAGTAGTAAACTACACAGGTACTAGCGAAAGCAATCGTCGAACTATTGCCATAAGAATGCGCGCGCAGCATGGTGAGTGACGTATTCTGCTGGGCCGTTATGCTATTAATTGCGCGTCTTACTCGTAGCTCCAGATCTTCCCGGGTTGTAACGGTGGTTGCGTAGACAATATTTTTTAAATGACCCCAAACAAAGAAATCAAGGGTGTTAAATCAGGTGACCTTGGAGGCCACTTCACAGGACCATTCGTCGAAATTACGTTTTCTCCGAATCTTTGTTGAAGGTAATCATTTACTATCCTTGAATTATAGGAAGGAGCGCCATATTGTTGGAAATACATTCCCTGTCCTAAGTCCAAAGGTAACTCATCTAAAATGTCCTCAATCTCATTTTGCAGGAATCTGAAGTATCTGGCACCAGTCAGGGATCCTTCAAATATTATTGGACCAATGATTCTACTACCGATTATTCCAAGCCAAACATTGACACCGAACCGCACTTTAAAGTTACCCTCCCGTAATAAATGTTGATTTTCTTGTGACCAATATTTTGTATTTTGTCGGTTAAATAATCCCAAATTTGTAAACCTAGACTGGTACGAAAATAAAATCATTCCCAAAAAATCATTGTTTGGCTGCGCGTTATTCTCCAAAATCCAGTTGCAATGTTCCATCCTACGTTCGTAATCATTTTCGTACAAGTGCTGGTGCAATTGGTATTTAAAAGATTTATAATGGTATTTGTGCAAAATTCGGCATACTGTTTGGTGACTGATTTCTAATTCAAACCCAGTTGGACATTGTCTATCAGGATATTATTCGGCATAAAGGTGTCTAGCCGCTACGACATTTTTTCTACATTCCCCATAAATAATTAACATGTTCACTTTTTCATCTCTTATATAAATTTGCGGCTTTTTGAACACAATTAACAAGAATTTTAAATAATTTTTAAAGACAATAAAAACATCGGTAAACCAACAAATGTTTGACAAGCTAAATATTTCATTGTTTTCAAAGCCACCTTAGTTACTTCTCAACATTTAATTAGAACAAAATTGTATTTTTTTATTTTCTTTTAGCTGTAATTTTGTTTGTATTTATCGCAATTTTTAATACGACATATGAATAAATTCCTTATTAATAGTACCAATAAATGGTACCACGGTACCAATATGGTTCCATTTGAAAAAAATGAGTTTTGCCCCAAAGACCATTTTGATGAACTTTATTTGCTCATAAATAACGTAATTTTGTAATTTAGTATGTTTGACATGATTTCGATTTCTCTAGCATTACACGGATCATTTAGAATAAATCAGAACCATCATGGCACACTTAAATGGAAAACTAAAAATTATATTATTGATGTTTGAAATGTCACTTATTTAGTATCGTTGGATTCGGAAAATTATGCAGAATTCAAAAAACGCAATAATATACAGGGTGTTCCATCACTTCCGGCGAAACACAAAGTTACAAATTCATTAATATACATAATTTTCTTTTTCGGTGCTTTCTTAAACCTAAACCTAAAAAGATTTCCTTTCTTAAATGGATTTATCTACGTATACCACTATAAAAATGTCGACTGCGCACACGATATGCAAAACAAAATGTTGATATATCTGTCTTTTCAATAAATATCGATACGTCCAGTACCTTTCATTTATTTTTTGCTTCTTTATAGAACAATAAACTGTGAACAAATGCTCCTCAACCTTAAAGAAATAATAATGGAGGAAATATATTCTTCGTGTAGGTGTGGTTACAGGAAATTAATACAAAATTGATAAATCACATCAGAAAGCACAAATACTACTTGATAAACAGAAAATTTTATGATTATATACATTTATTATGTAGATAATTTGAAACATTAAACAAACGATATTCATATTATTATTTATGCGAAAAAGAGAGTAAAAAGAGCTACAATAGTAGATTCACGGCCGACTCTAGTTAACGTAGATTGTAATACAAGTGTGGCAAGGGCTTCATTGCAAAACGATGTATGAAAGTAGGAACACGAGCGCAGCGAGTGTTCCTATCATAGTTTTGCAATGAAGCTTGCCACATGTGTGTTACATACCTACTATTTTTTCTACGGTTGTGAAGTTATTTCCCTTTTTTAAAGTCTTTCCAAAATTTTAAATTTGCTGCCTGTCAGATTTTATTTAAAGTGACATTTTCCGCAGTAATTCTAAAGTTAGAAAATTGACTTTGTAATTGCAATTCATGCGTAATTAATGTAGTAATGTACATTTATACAATTTAATTGTTATTACCAGTAAGTAATATAAAAATTCTTTAAGGTAAACTATTTTATTCCGGTGTGTGAAAATGTAATCAAGGCGTGTGGCAAATTCTTTGCCGCACGACGTGCGGCAAAGTGATATTTTCTGCAGTCAATTTGAAGTTAGAAAATTTGACTTTCATCACAGTCGTAGAAAAAATAATTAAAACCGACATAGGTCCTTTTCTGCATCTTTGCGATATTTAAAAAATCTTAATGTGTCTGTATCGCCAATATTCTTGGCTAAAGATGACGGTCTCGGATGTCTGGGGACGGGCAGGACTATTGCCCTTTACCCCAGTACATCACTGCATACCTGGGCCGGCCTCGTGCAGGGCGAGAGAGCTTACTTTACATCGACCTCACTCACAAATATGAGCGGTGTAGACGATTTGGGCCGACCTCCCTGGGTCCTTGCTTGTTGGACTTTGCTGGCTAAGGCCTTTATCTTCTGTCTTCATGTTCTTTCTTCGCCAGCTTGTAGCCCCCGGGGGTAGTCATCGGTCTGTTAGGAAACTTTGAGGTTTTTTGGCCGGTACACAGGATGTCTGAGACATCCTGTCATCCGGATCATCGGTTAGGTAAGGATGAGCTATGTAGCTCGAGGAAGGGCAGACCTAACTGCTTTGGTAGCATTTTTGGTCTGTCCGGAGCTAGGGTGACTGCAGATACTGGACGGTGTTTTGTCCGGTACCAGCAGGGTAGTGGGTGGGTGGTTGGGTGATCGTCATATCTCTTCTGTGGGTTGGCGTCATCGGCGGTGGTATGGTTCACATACTCACCCGCATCTTCGGCCTCTTGTGCCTCGGAGCGTCTGATGGGTCGTAGTCAGTAGCCTACCTGACCAACGGATTTCCATGCTCCTCGGCAAAGATCTTCTTGGCTCTTTCCTTGACGATTTCGGTGACTAGGGTGTACTCCAAGTCACTGAAGATGTCCTCGTTGCGTACGAACCAGGATGCGTCCACCGCCGTTCGGAGGGCGACCTTCTCCACTCTCTGGATATGCTGGAGGTAGGCGCTTGGTAGCCCCAGGCTACAGAGTGTCTGTATCATTATAAAATCGGCTTTTACATCCTTCGTAGAAACAATATTTATGCACCACCACTTTTACTAATTTTAAACAGTAGAATACTTTAAGAAAATAATAAAAACAACTTTCGAAAAATTTCACAAAAACAAACCTAAGTTGTCCGGTTAGACCATTTAACTCCATATTATAGATCAGCGAGTTAAACATTTAAAGGTTTTATCTCTCTCGAAAATTGTTTTCAACTGTCGTATCTGTCTTTTCTAATCTGTGGTTTTGTATTGTTTTATCAAAAATTTTCTATGTGGGTGATTCCAGCGAAATGGTAAAATTTCATGTAACCAGCGAATATATTAAAATATAAATAACCAATTAAGGATTTAAAAATTGTAGTAATATCAGAATAGCCTTATATTACAATGATGTTAATAATAAATTAGAAGAAAAAAAAATCTTAGAGAAAAAAAATGTTTTACGCCCATTTATCATCTCCATGGACTGTAACACACACGTTCACTGCATTCACATAAACTTTACACAAATAAATCATGAAATCTAAGATTAAATTATTCTGGTCTCTGATAGAATACATGTATAGCAATTCCTAGAGATAAAAATAGTTTTAATTATAATCAGAATTCGTGAGATATGCATTATTTTTACTATGTTACCAATAATATCATCATCACCATGGACCATCGTGTTTTTTAAAATGAATCCATTACAGGGCGCTACATGAGTATACTAAATTAGACGAAGATTTGCCATATACCTCAGTTGTCCATTAGCATTAGAGGTGGTCCTGTGTTTTGCGCTGTTTTGATTTTTTTGAGTGAAACATGTGTTAAATGAGGTACGTATTTTTTTAATACATTAGCACCATGTATCAATCTGGCAAGTAGTTTTTTTGTATACATGTAAAATTAAGATCATATTAGGTTCAAGAAGGCCCTCCATATATCAGATTTTTTTTAGAAAATATTATTTACTTGAAAAATGCTAAAATATTATGTTTTATCATCGCCATGGACATCATCACCATGGACATTAACTGTCCATGGTGTTGATATGTGTCGATGGATATTACCAAAATTATTGTTAATGTTTTAAAAAACTTCACAGTGATTATTGTTTTAGAAAAAAATGGTTAATAATCAACAGAGAGAAAAAAAGACGTAAACAGAAACGTGATTGTGAACGAAGAAGATATCTGATCTCTTATATATAGAAGTTATTTTTGTATAGAAAAATAAAGTCTTTTTATTATACTTTTCGAAAGAGACTTTTTATTTTTTCCAATAATTTACAAAATTTAAACCAATTATATATAACTTCATGAATTGATCAACTCCATGGACATGCATTTTTAATTTTTTTAAATAAAAACCTTAAAACCTAATAACGATCTCAATCTTAAGTGAGAATCAAACATACCTCCTCCCTAGAGCATGATGATACAATAATTTAATCAAATTTCCATCTTTTATTTTTTTAAATTTATAAACGTCATTTTTTACTATTTTGCTGGAATCACCCATGTATCTAGTATTAAGATGACTTTAGGTAATCATTTTCTCTTTTACCGTGAGCAAAATTAATGTTCTAAATGTTTTCCTTTCCTTGCGGATAATTTCCGCTTTTGCCAAATCTCAAATTTCTCGACACAGACAATGTATTTTGATGATTCAGTAGATGAATGGTACCGACATTGATTGAAGGACAAACAATCAAATCAAAGGAATTAGGTACGTAATTTTTATTTTTTGTTTATTATAGATTCATGTATTTGGAATGTAACTCTCAGTAGACAAACATTACATATTTGTATGACAAATTAATATATAATTATGTGTTAATAAATATATATAAAAAAATAAAAGGATGATATATCCGGAGAATGGTGTCACTGAATATTTATATAATTTTTTTAAGGAGGCTGGGAATATAAAAATTATGTAATATTAATGTATCCTTCTTTACTTTAATTCATGTTACTACAAATCTTTCAGGATTAGACGGTCATACGAAGAGATATTTCGGACTAGTTCAAAATTTATAAATATATTTATATTTATAAATTTGTCAGTGTGTACGGATGGAAATGATAAAAAAAAAATTGAAAATAAAAATTGAACCGTCTACAAAAAGTGTCGCTAAAAATTATAAAATAAAATTTTACCATGAACCTTATTGTTTAATATCAATATTGACGTCGATTGAGAATACCTTTTTTGTTATTTGTTTATATTTACACCGATCTCAATATCGGTAATAAGGTTCAATTAACTAGGCGACGCACAGTGGGGCAGGGGACACGAAAATCTGGCAAAAAATCTGAAACTTGGCTAATGATCCAAAAATAGGTTCAGGTTTATAGAAAAATTATTTAATAAAATCATTTCTCAAAAAGGGGATGGAAAAATTATATTAATGGAAAATTACGAAATTTTGTATTTTTACGTATTCTGTAATGCTATAGTGATGGGAAAAATATTTTACAAAATCTAACTTATAAAGGTTTTATAAGTATCGAGAAAAACATTCGAATATAATAATTATTATACAATTTTAAGAGTGAAGGGCAAAATATGGGCATAAATTTCAAACGTAATATATTTATTTAATAAATAAAGAATACACCCATTTAAAAAAAATGTCTTGGTCGTACTTGGAACCAAACTAAATATTTCATTATTACTAAGAACAATTAACATTTTACATTGACGACTTTAAATTGGCATTTACAAAAATATTACCGCTTATCACAAAATTATAAGTACTAGAAAATGTAATACACACCTGAACTTGAAGCCTCCGTAGCAAAAAACTCGAATTTTAATACAGTAATAAACAAATAAATGAGCACAAAGATCTAATAAAACTTTAAAATTCACAACGCACTATCTGCACTACTCGGTTTTGACTGATGTGGGCGCTGAAATGAATCATGTAATGGCCAATTGCGATTCATTTTATTATGTGTAAAGGTTTTGGCTACACATAGTTCAAAAGAGCGATTGTGTTAACCATTACATATTTTGATTTTTGGCCACGTTTTTAGCTGTGTTGTCCCACTATGCGACGCGACAGTCAAATTTTATTTCATAATTTTTAGCTACCTTTTTTGAAGGCGGTCTAATTTTTTTTATTTCTTTTTTTCCTCCTCCGTGGCTTTGTTATTTAGCCTCTACACATAGTGGAGCTAATAGAGGCTGAAAATATGCATTATTTCGGAATAATTACGGGAAGCTTCGATTTTCCTAAAACCCTTTGATTCACTTTTACATAACTTAAAATAATTAATTATAAACATATACTTAATCGTGAGGAAATTGTTTATTAATTATTTAAACAAAAAACTTTTTTTTAACAAAATTATTATAAGTTGAGAAATCTTAAAGCAATTTAATTCAAATTGACATATAAGGTGTTTTCGAGGTCGCTGAAACAGATTATGAAGCTTCGATTTTCCTAAAACCCTTTGAGTCACTTTTACATAGCTTAAAATAATAAATTATAAACATATACTTAATCGTGAGGAAATTTTTTATTAATTATTTAAACAAGAAAATTTTTTTTAAACAAAATTATTATAAGTTGAGAAATTATAAAGCAATTTAATTCTAATTGACATATAAGGTGTTTTCGAGGTCGCTGAAACAGATTATGATGTCAAAAAAGGTAATTCAAAATGGCTGATCAAGTATGGCCGACTTCTCGATAAAAATTTCATTCAAAATGACGCAACTCGATAAATTTCAAACAAATTTCACTGAGTTTGACACTCTGGGTTTTTTTAGGTAGCTGAAATAGATTAGGATGTCAAAAAGTAACAAGCTACACATTCTATAGGATACTCTTCGCAGTTTTCTTGTAAATAATGTTAGTTTTTGGACATCCTAAATTTTGTGATACCATCTTTGTTGTGAAAAAAATTATATGAAAAAAAAAAAAAAAATCCAACCTGTGTGAGATTCGAACACGGGACCTTTGGATTGCAACGCTAAGCTTTGGCCGCTGCGCCACCAGCTATTGCTACAAAAACTGATTGTCTGTGATATATATCTTTCGACAATCATACATAGGTATTTCAACTCGTACTTTTATGAAATATATATTAGTAAAATTCATAAACAAAAAAAAATATATATTAGAAATAATATTTCGCAAGATTTCCATTTTAGTACAAGCGACAAAAATTAAGAGAATTTCTTTTTTTTAAATGAATAATTAATAACTTTTTTATTTACTGATCGATTTTCTTCAAAAACAATAGCTAACACTAACTTACTTTCTAAATTTCAATGCAATCAGATTTTTCTTTCTCAAGTTATCGTGCTTACAAGAAACGTGACGGACGAACAGACGGACGGACAGACAGACGGACAGACGGACATTTTGAACGTTGTTCAGAATTCGTTCACTAACACAATGATATGAAAATTTTTCCTCTACGAGCGATATTTACGATTTTAGAAATGTGTCGATCAAATACAATATACTCTTCGTTTTTGCGAAGAGTATAATAATAGTACAGTACCTAGAGGTAAAAAATATGCAAAACTTCGGAATAATGTAATATTGAACGGATTTCGTTCATTTTTGGCAGCATAATAGTAAATGCTTCACAGAAAAGTTTCTATATTGTGCGGGCACTTGCTAATTCATAGGGGGTGGATGCCACCCCCTCTCAGGGGGTGGCATTTAAAAAATATATATATTTATTGGAACTGAAGTAGAATCAAATTTTAAGAAGAAAAGGTTCTATGCAATTTTTCACATAAATTGATAGTTTTTAAGTTAAAACCACTTCAAAATTGCGATTTTAGCTTAAAAAAAAGGTATTTTCAAACGGCTTTCGTCAAGTATTTCGAAAAGTATTACTTTATCGAAAAAATGTTACAGACCAATTACAGAAAGTACAAACTGGGAATTAATTATATTTTTTGTTTATTGATGTAGGATTAATAATTTCGGAGATATTTAAGTTTACATTTGGCATCCAAGTGTTCATAAGATAATTATTTAGGGTGAGAGTTAAATATCTCAGAAACTGTGACACTTACGACAAGGATGTTAATAGGTAGAATAATAGGTTATTAATTAAGCTTTCAACTATTTTTTTATTTGTTTCTATAGCATAAAAAAGAAAGAAGTTATGACCGAAGCAATGTGCGTCTACACATTTTTTTAATAACAACGTCGCCATTTTGTAACTGTAATTAGCCAGTAATTAAAAAACAGGAATTTCTAACACTGGTTCTCATTAATATATAGCATGGCGTAAATGCTCAAATTTTTTGGTTTGTATACATCAGTTGCTTTAGAAAAAAATACAGTTTCAACTATAAAGGTATTTTCGATAAAACGTAATTTTTTTTCCTTTTCTAAATATCTCAATAAATATTAATTTTATTGAAAAATGGGTAGAGACCAAAAATAAAGCTCATAAACTGATAATGAATTTCGCTTCTTTATTTATTTACATAGATTTAATAGTTTCGGAGATATGAAAATTTACAAATGACGTCCGAACGTTTATAAGACGAAAAATGCAGTTTAAATGTTAAATATTTCAGAAATTGTGACACCTACGTCATGCATGCTAAGAAATGAAATTAAAGACAATTAATTGCACTTTCAAATTATTTTTTACTCGTTCCTGTAGCATAAGAAATAAAGAAGTTATGACGGAAAAATATACGTATTTATATTTTTTTTATATGAAAAGACGCTATTTTGTTACTCTAATTAGCCAGTAATTTAAAAAAATTATCTCAAATACAGTTTTTCATTAAGATGTAGCATTACCTAGATGCTCAATTTTTTTTGCTCACTTAAAGCACTTGCTTTAGAAAAAAATGCATTTTATACATTAAAGGTAATTTCGAAACCCTTGGATACCAAATATAAATTTGAATATCTCCGAAATTATTAATCCTACATCAATAAACAAAAAATATAATTAATTCTCAGTTTGTACTTTCTGTAATTGGGCTGTAACATTTTTTCGATAAAGTAATACTTTTCGAGATACTTGACGAAAGCCATTTGGAAATATCTTCGCAATTTTAAAGTCGTGATAACTTAAAAACTATCAATTTATGTGAAAAATCGCATAGAACCTTTTCTTCTTAAAATTTGATTCTATTTCAGCTCCAATAAATAAATATATTGACCCCTGAGGGGGTGGCATCCACCCCCTATAAATTAGCAAGCCCCCGCACAATATAGAAACTTTTCTCTGAAGCATTTACTATTATACTACCAAAAATGAACGAAATGCGTTCAATATGACATTATTCCGAAGTTAAAACCTCTAGTTACTGTACTATAATACAAAATGGCTAATCCAATTTGACCGACTTTTTGGTAAAAATTTCATTAAAAATGACGTAACTCGATACAAACAAATTTCACTAGGATTGACACTGTGGGTTTTTTTAGGTCGCTAAAATAGATATGTCAAAAAGTAATATTACGAAATGGCTGATCTAATATGGCCAGCTTTTTGGTAAAAGTTTCATTATAAATAACGTAACTCAATAAATTTCAAATAAATTTCGCTCGGATTAACATATTAAAAGTAAAAATCGTTTACGCAAAATAAAAGATTTTTATTAACGATAATAAATATTCAAATTATATTGAACGATATAAATTCATTTTTAAATATCGATTTCTTCAGATAATGGAAGTTCGAACTGCTCTTCTTGTTCCTGCTCTTGCTCCAAAAATATCTGACGGTTTGTGCAATCAGATCTGGTACAAGTAGAGCAGGCTATGGTGCAACGTAAAATCAATAATAAAAAATAAAAAAAAAAGAATCTAAGAAAACGTGATATTGTACACAGCATTATAAGACGATTTGTGAAAAAGTGCCCAAACTACTTTTACAATGCTCTGCGGACACACAGACAGCACAGCATGCGGGGCAGGTGATGCGTACTGCTTGTCGCGAAGATGTTGTTTTACTTTCTACCTCTTTTTTTTTATCTAGGCATTATAATTTGACTCATCGCCCTGTACCACGTGAATATTTTTAATATGTTTTCGATATTTTAAACAGAATAAAAATTTTAGAAACAATCAACATGGAGCCGATTTACCGAAAAAGCTGAGTTTTTTTAATATTTCGTGAAATATAATATTCCAAAAACTTGTTTTACATCATATCAGACTATAAACATATGCTGGATAGGTAGGCTAAATAAATTTTTTATAAAAGTTTTTAACGTTTATTTTACCCATAGTTTCACGAATTTTCGAGCAAACATTTGTTTTGCATTTTCGTAAAAAAAAGAGATTAATTTAATTTTTAAGGTAAGTCCCCTTGAAGCATCTTAAAGTACACATTTCAAGCTTTAAAAGTCACACATACAGAGATCTATTAACGCGATTTAAATCAGAGTAATAAGTGGTTAAAGTTAGTTATATTTATAAAATTTTATCTATTTGTAATGTCTTTTTCCTGTAAGAAGGAAGTGATTACATTTGACTATGTACTGAACAATCATGCATTTACTAGAAAGAAGTCTCAGAAGGATCTAGGTGAAGTACTGGATGAAAAACTAAACTTTACCGAACACATTGATAAAGTTGTCAGTGAATCATATAAGATGTTAGGCTTTGTAATAAGAAGTTCTAGAGGTTTCAACAACATTGATGCAATAAAAGCGCTGTACAGTACCCTGTAGCACAAGTTGATTGGGCCAATATAGGCACCAACATATTGGGCCAATATACTGAGCGACAGATTTTGACAATAAATGCCCAATATTGCAATCAAATATTGGCATAATATATATCAAGATTGGCATCATATTGGATACCAACATTGGTTCCATATTAGATACTAATATAGGTCTCATATTGGATACTAACATATAGGCACTATATTGGATACTAACATATAGGCGCTATGTTGGATACTAACATACAGGTGCTATATTGGATATCAACATAGGCGCCATATAGCTACACAATGTGTCTGAATTTCTGACATGGGAATTCCTACTGCACGAGTACCCATGTCAGAAATTTGGGCACTTTGTGTAGCATTGAGGTGCCTGCATCAATTGGAATTTGAATGGATGTCGTTATCAAAATCTGAAAATTTTAAAAACAATATATTTATATGAAATGAACAAAAACGCAAACGAATAAAAATTTAATTGTGATAATTGCATAGAATATAAAGGAAAACAAAACATTTGTTCGAAACTTAAACAAAACAATAAAAAAATAAGTGTAATTATTATTGTATACATATCTGTTTCATTTCTTGAGGGACCATGATTTCTTGTGGATTCGCGAGATTTACTTCCCCATCTTTATCTGATGATCCAGCTAAGTATGCTAATATTGCTCGATTTATTTGCCCATCTGTGACTTCTTTGAATCAGCCTCTACAATAGTGAAAATAGTTGCCTACAGCAAACCCACTAGTTTAATGTTTTACTTACTAGACACTACGACAAAGAATTTGAGCTTTCACACTGATTTCTTCTTTTGTTTACTTCTCCTGAATAGAACATAGCTAGGTACTTCCTTTTTCATTAGTTGGGCATTCATAGCTTTTTTGTGGGTGTCCTCTCCCCTTAAATATTGAATTTAAATCTAGCATGTTTCCTGTATTTTAATAATATGTATGTAACAATAAATACGCATATCATTTTCCTCGCATTTTCCTATGTTTCTGCTAATTGCTGATTAGTTCTTCGCCTGTGGTGAAAGTCATATTTTAAAAATGTTGTGAGTTGATCCTTTCATTCTCACACTTGATGCTATTTACATCGCACCGAGGACCCTTGATCTTTTTGAGAAAGAATGCTGAAATATTAAAAAAAACTCTACGAATAAGTTAAATATATCATACTGCCTTAGTGTCTAATATTACTTTCTACATATTGCGCCAATATTGGTTAAGTAATGTTAATATTGAATCAGATTTGCTAACCTTGGAAAAATATTGGCCCAATATACAATTTGTATTTATAAAATAATTACGCATAGATATTTAGACAAATGTAAGATACAGATAATCAGTAGTAAATATCATAGTGCCTAAATATGCATGATTTGCAAAAATGTCCTAGATATTATACACCCACTGGGCCACAATTTCTGCATTAAACATGGCAGAAAGAAGACAAATACGCCTTTGTAGGAATATGGAAAATTACTAAAAACTAAACTATGTTTACTATTAATTATTATTGGAATGGGAACATGCACACTTACCTATTAAATTATTGTAGTTGTGGCAAGCTGCACACTGTATTTCATTAAAGCAATTGACGAAGTTATGAAACACCAACAACCGACCGGCATACGGCAATATGGCCGAAACTAGAATGTGTCACTGTTTCTGAATTTGCTATGGGCGGTAAATTTAAAATTAGAAATGTACATCATGTATTAAAATATACATTAATTGTTTTGATAGCAACAATACAAGACGAATAGCATTTTGTATAATAGTTATACAGGCTACTCAACCTTGAGCAATCAGCTGATTAAAAACATTTAAGAGGGTATTTAAATTACAACATACCACAGGTAATACGACTTCCTTTATCCCTGAAGGCTCCGGAAGAGCCTTGTGCGGAAAGAGCTACACATTTGGAGACAAGGGATGCACATATAATATCCGAGTATTCTGGGATTAATTTCTTCTTCAGAAAAAATCTCAGTGCCGCGGCCTGGAATCGAACCCGGGACTCCTGGGTAAGAGTCAAGTTTGCTTGCCTCTAAACCAAGCAGTCATAGCAACACCATAGCGTATATACATTTTAAGGTTGAAGACTCATTATATTGATGCCAATTTGTCAATAAATAAGTAAACAAAAATAATAAACCATATATGCCCAGTATTTGGAAATTAATATTACTTTCTATATATTGTGCCAATGTTGGTTAAATATTGTTAATTTGAATCTAGTTTGCCAATGTTTGTAAAACATTGGATATATATTGGATTAACATATTGAAAATAAAGCTGATAAGCATATTGGAACAATATTGGCTAAATCTGACATATATTGGCCCAGTATGCAATATAGGTAACATATTGTACCTATGTCGACCCAATATGTTGTGCATTATTCCTAAATTGGGATATGCCTGTATTGTGTGGTGCCCTCAGTATGGAGTAAAAATAAATGCACTAGAAAATGTACAAAGAAAATTTCTAAAGTTTCTGTATTTTAAGGCATATGGCAGTTATCCACCCAGAGGTTATGATCAGGAAGAGTTGAGAAACATTTTTAATTATAAAAGCTTGGAATTTAGAAGATATGTAACGTGTATAATGTTTGTATTCAAATTAATAAAAGGTTTCATTGATAACACAAACTTTCTTGCTCAGCTTCTATTTAGAATAGGTACATCAATAATAACAAGAAATAATAGCCTATTTCATTTAAATGTTCCCAGGACAAATTTGTACAAAAACATCCACTGCTTAGAATGTGTTCATTGGTCAATATGTATACTAGCAATGTTGACCCCTTCAGCACTAGTTTATCTAATCTTAAAAATGAAGTAATTAATCATCTTGAAAATGCTAGCTAAATGTAATGTATTTCATGTGTGTGTGTTATTAGGTAAAGGCAATTTTACATGTATGTTTATATGATTATGTATGTGTATAGGTGTCTGCATACATATGCTTTTATGCAGTCTTTTTTTAAGTGTATCTGTAATTGGTCATATCTACTGTTGATACAACCGAATAAATAAATAAATAAATAAATAAATAAATCACTTTCTCAAAATTTTTAAATTTTGGAAGTGTAAACCTTCAAAAATATATTTTTAGGATTTTCTTCACTCATCGTATCTTTTTATACATTACTTCAAGAATAATATGTGAAAGACTCAGGTTGCTATCTTAAAAATTTTAGAAATAGTAGAGCTTTAACCGATTTCATCGCAAATCTCTTTATCTTCCGACTTCATATACAATTTCAATCAAATTTGGATCGGTATCAAAGACCTTTACTACTGTATCCTTTTTGAGTAAAACAAAACTTATTTCAGTCATTGAAATGCATTTTCATTCAGAAAAAAGGGGCAATTTTTCAAGAAGTCATATTAGGCATTTTTCTGTTGAAAAACTAATGCAATATTATTGATCAACATGCATATATGTATTCAGAATTTAACAACATTTTGATTTTTGGTTTTCGAATTACGGCCCCCTTAAAATTACAGATTTTAAACATTAAATAATCAATAAATCGGCAACGAAATTTTTTTCGAAAAAAAAGTCATTCTTCATTTTCTCTTTAAAGTCACTTTTTCTACCATCCTATGTCATCGATACTTTCAAAGTTCGTAGGCCAAAAATTTTCATTGAAAAATTGCTAAAAATTTTGGGCCGTAAATTATTCAGGCATTAAGGATTACCGACCTTTTTTATTGCCGTAAAAAAACATAAAAAAAGAATTGGTAGGTGATGCAGCTAAATGAACGCTTGATTCGTGTTCAGCACGGCGAAATACATAGAGGTTACCCAATGGAGTCCCAAAAACGGGCCACATTTTTTTCTCTGTGCCTGTGTTATCTATTTGCCAATGTGATGAGCCTCACACTATAATATTGTAAGTTAAATGCGAACAAAAAATTCCGTAGTAGATTCGTAGATTGATACTAGACAATAGAATGTTAGTGAGTTCTTTAAGGACAGAATGAGAAAGCATGATTTGTTTAATTTATTTGTTCGGTATACAATGTCTTCTGACCAAATCAAATTATTATCAACGATTGTTCCAAGAAATTTAGTAGTTTTGAGTACCTCAATATTATCATTGATGATGAAAAGAGTAGAATTTTCGCTTCGCTTCGCTTCGTGGACTTACAAATTCTAAAGCAACAGTCTTAGTCATATTAATTATTAAACTGTTTTTATCGCACCACTCTTTAAAAGATTTTGTTACAAGAGTGAATTTAACCTACCAAATTTAAATGCGGTCGATCCAAATATGGTAGAATTTAATAGCAAATTGATATTTTTTAATTTGACTCAAAAGAATTTCGTAAGAAATCATAATAATGTAATTCTTGATCTAGTCTCATAACTCTGAAACCTGCAATGTATTAAGGCTAGGATTTTGCAGAGTGAGAGGGAAATATGCGTTTATTTTCGATTTGCATTGCAAATATTTCAAAAACTACACATATTATAATCTTAAAACTGCTTTAGATACTTGCTTGTTCTAAAGAATACAACTATATATATTTTTTATTATAAATTTCTGTTATATTTAAATATCGTAGTTTGTCAATGAAAATAGTTCCTAATTTCATTATTAAAGTATGGCATTTGGCTATATACAAAATTAATGATAAAAACTATATATGGTTGTATTCCTTAGAGCAATGGGAAGTATCTGAAATTATTTTAAAGATTATACCATTTATGATTTTTTAAATATTAATAATAAATCGAAAATAAACGCATATTTCCCTCTCACTCTACAAAATCCTAGCCTTAAGAGAAACATATCCCTTATTGGTAAATTTTAACTCCGGATGATGACCCTGATCAGTATCAGCTAAAATTTTATGAACTTTTGTTTCAAATTTTAGATGTTTGTGTGCCTAAAAGTGTTTGCAGCAATACATATCCAGTATGGTATACTAGAGAAATAAAAAATATAAAGGAACATTACAGGAAAATGTAAAAAAATTTCAGGAAACAAAATCATGAGAAAAAATATAACGATTTAAGAAAATCTATCAAACATGATATAAAAGTAGGTTACGACGAATTTTTAGCAAATACTGAAAATAATATAGTACAGGATCCAAAACAATTCTGGAATTTTCTCAAGTCAAAAAAGGATAACTCTAGCATACCATATGTGATGAAGTTAGATGATAGAATACTTGCCAAGGGACAAGATATATCAAATGCTTTTGCTGAGCACTTTGAGTCGGTCTATAGTAAAGATCATGAACTTATGCAAGAATTTTATGATTACTATCAACAGACGCATTTCAATGATTCAACAATAGAGCTTACAAATGTCAAAAAGTGTTTATCATATCATCAGCATGGGTTAGGTCGATTCTAACAAATATCTCTGTCATATTTAACCAAAAAGATTGACGGTAGAAACCAAATAGACGTAATTTACACTAATATAGCAAAGACATTTGACAAAATTCGTCATACACGTTTAATAGCTAAAATTGAGTGTTATGGTTTTGAATCAAATTTTATTTTTTTTAACAAAAAATTATTTAAATGCTACAATTCAATATGTCATCGCTAATAACTATAGATCTCAATGTTATCGCAGCAGTTCAGGTGTACCACAAGGTAGTAATCTGGGCCCATTGTTGTTTTTGATCTTTTTTAACGATATTACAACAGCTATAACATAATCTGAATGTTTGCTATATGCTGAAGATCAGAATCTGTTTCTCTCAATAAAGTCTCAAACGGATAGCTTAAAATTGCAGCATGATTATTAATAAATGCTTTATATCGTTTACAAAAAATGTAAATGTTTTAACCTATGATTATATCATAGATAATAATGTCATAAGTCGCAAGAGTACTGCAAAAAATTTAGGTGTCACATTGATTTGAAGTTTATGTTCAGTGATCATATGTCTCTAATTCTGCTATGAAACTCTTGGGCTTCTTAATACGAAACACTAGTAAGTCATGTAAGTCTTTTGATATGCTTTAAAAACCAATTGTGCGTACTAAAGTTGAATACGCCTTCCTTATATGATCCCCATTACATGAGAAATACATTTTTTACCTGGAAACTATTCAGAGTGGATATTTAAAGTGTAAATTTTTTAGAGAGACTGAGTCTTATTTAATAAATGCTCGTGATTTTTTAATATCATAGTACAATTATTAAAACAAGTATTAAAACCTTGAAGAGTCGTAGGGATATTATTTGCTTCCAACATTTACACGCTCTGATAAATGGTTATATTGATAACGACGTCATGTTAAGCAGAATAGCTTTGAGAGTTCCAAAATCTGTTAATAATGGATGATATTGTTAGATGTTTATACCCCCAGAGACTACATCTATGAGCGTCCCCTCTAAGTTCAAAAGGTAGACAGTAAACAAAGAACAATTCAGTTGGTTGGTTCAGCAATCATCCCAGAGATGGCGCGCGCGGTGTTATAATCTGGACCTGGAAATATCTATAGAGTGATGACATCATGACAGACTATTCTGGATCCCTCATCCCAGGGTATATAAAGGCATGGATAAGCTCAGGATGGACAGTTTATTTCTGATAGCAAGTTCAGTAAGATAGTGAAGTGATCAAGTGACTTAAGTAGTGAATTATAGTACTTAGTGTAATATTAGTAAAGTAACTAATTGTTGTAATTGGTACCTAAGAGTGTTTAGTGTTACCCTGGTGTTATAATTTCCAGATCAACGATACAGGTTGTTTACAAAAGTATACGTAACAATATTCTCTGCTGCCCTAGACCTAGATCAAATGTTCAACTAAATTCTCCTTTATTTAAAATGATAATTCTTTATAACAACATTTGTAACAAAGAAACTGATATTTTCTGTTATAAAAATGACCTTAATTCCATTTTAATCTAATTACTATTTTAATACCTACCGAGGTAGCTATGTTTTCATATTTTGTTTTTTAATTTTGATGATGTTTTATGTACATATTTTGTGGGTGCGGTGCCAGTGATTATCATGGGCGCTGCTTTGTTCTTTAGTCAGGCCCCCTGCATCAAATCATGGGCCCCGGTACCAAATTCACTGGCGGGCCCCCGCGCTTAATAACTGATGAGCGGGGTGGGAAAAATTTGAAAAAAAATGTTTGCTAAAATCTCTGGCGGCCCCTCGCTACGGGCTCCACCAGAGACAACGGACCCTCGCGCTTAATTGATGAGCGGGGGGTAGAAATTTGAAAAAAAAAATTTTTGCCAAAATCTCTGACGGGCGCCTCTCAAAAACCAACGGGCCCTCGCACTTAATAATTGATGAGCGTGGGGCGAGAAATTTGAAAAAAAAATTGTCAAAATTTCTGGTGGGCCCCCACTACGAGGCCCTCGAAAACCAACGGGGGCTTACGCTTAATAATTGATGAGCGGGGAGGAGAAATTAAAAAAAAGTGTCAATATCTCTGGCTGGCCCCCATTATAAGCCCCTGCGCTTAATAATTGATGAGTGGGGGGGGGGGAGAAATATGAAAAAAAAATTGTCGAGATCTCTGGCGGGCCCCTCGGAAGCCCGAGCCCCTAAACTCAGTACCCAATAGAGCCCACCATTTGGTGTATACTGTTGAACAATAAAGTCTATTTATAATTATTTATTTAAGAGTCGCTTTACGAATAATTTCCGATCCGCGTTTATCACCAACAATTAACGACGTATCTTTAGCGCACATGAAAACATTGCACCCACTTAGATAGACAGGTAAGTCATATGAAAGAATAAAAAAAACTTTTTAAAAAACAATGGTTTTATTTTAAAACCAAATTGCACTAAAAAGAAGAAAATAATTTTTAACTTTGTAAATAGAAAACCGTCGGTTGCCCTTTGTCTAATCATTTTGACTTAACGTTTATATCTTATAAGCGCCCAACGGTTTTCTATATATTAAGTTAAAAATTATTTGCTACTTTTTAGTGCAATTTTCATTATTTTTTAAAAAGTTTTTTTTAAATTTATTTGATTTGACTTTTTAGTCTTCGTCACGTAACTTATCGTATTCTACTCGTCATTTGATACTCATGTATGAAGAAAAAAAGATAAGCCGCCATCTTGGGTTTTTAATGACGTCACGTAGCTTATCGTATTCTACTCGTCAAACCCTTTGATTTTATACCCATGTCAAAGGTTGTGAAGAAATAGGTAAGCCGCCATCTTGGGTCCGCTATATTCGATTTAGAACGATTTTAGATATACTATTATAGTCATCAGAACAAAAGCTGTGTGCAAAATTTTAGCTCTATCAGGTAACGGGAAGTGGGTGAAATTTCAATCATTAAATTTGACATATAGATACAGATTTCCAAGTATAATAAAACTATTGAAAAATAAGTGGACCCAGGACACTACCTTGTGGGGTGCCAAGTTCAGAATAATAGCTGTCAGAAAAAACATTTGGTTTCAGAATTGAAGGTTCGTAGAATATAGCACAGCGGTGGTCCTACTGTAGTTTTATCGAGCTACGTCTAATGTAATGTGAGCAAAAATTGACAAGTTTTTTATATTACCAGCATATTTGCAAATTTGGTGAATGCGTCAGTGATTTCAATTAAAGGCGTAGTTTTCGACTTTTAGCAATGAAAATTTGTTTACAAACAATAGAACATTACGGTTCGGCGACGGTAACACAGTAGTTTTTTCACCAAGCTACGTCCAGACATAGTGAGCTATAGTTTTCGTCGAAATTGCATTAAAATTGGCGGTTAGATATTTTCGGAGTTGCTGGTATAGAAATTATGAGAGCTCTTTTATCTTTTCTGGTTTATTTAATATAACTGATTTGTTTATTATATGAGCAAAACAAATTGAAATATCAAACCCACACTTCTTGTAGTCTAGATGTAGTCTACATACATGGATATAACATGTTGGCACTGCTGTTATGTTTTAGCAAATATCTTTTTGAGTATTTTATCTTATGTGAGTCAGACCTCCCCCCCCCCCTGTCCGTTTTGGCGCTGGCCGTCCCAGAAAATATTCAATTGTGAACAGAGTATAACACTTGGGGACTTGGTGCTAGTTGAAGAGGGTACTTTGGCGATCAATATTCGATATATGCCAACATTTTTTCTCCATGCAATTGGCAGCACTGGCGACATCAACTATACCCAAAATTGGAACGTAGTATAACACTTTCTGACCAGGCGAAAAATTTTCGTCGTCAATGCTCATTGCTGGAAGACCATATTCCAACATTTTCTGCTTGCCCATTTTCTATATTTTTGGCCAAATACGAACCAAAACTGGTGCTTTCCAAAAAAAAAAAATGTTGGCACCTTCTCAAACTCGTAGTTTTTGTACCAAAGAATAGTCTCTGTGAGTGCCAACATTTTTTTCTCCCCCAAAACCACCAAACATTCAAATACCGATTATTATGCCAAAAAGGATACAAAAATGACATCTTTAGCGAGTAATGACCGAGAAATTATCCTTTTTAACATAAAAAAGTTCAAAAATCCCCCCTCCCAAAAAAAGCCCCCCATATCAACCCTATTCCTATTTTTTATGCAAAAAATTGTATATTTCCGATCAAACAGTGGATTGAATGATGCTGTTTTTTTAGGCAAAATATACAATGCCAGCACGTTGGCCCATTAGCGTACCCCCTCCCATTTTCGACCCAACTATCACCCCTATTCGCGGATTTTTAATAATTTTGCCAAAAACAGCACTGGAACCTAGACAATGAATGTGATAATTAATTAATTCTCTTTTAATGTAGGTAGTTGAAATAACTGTACACAATACTCCCCAAATTTTTTTTCGGTGGGGGCCAAATCATGCTATATACACATTTTTAGTTTCTTCCTTGGCATGTTAAAGGGGCAAATGCTTCTTTTGCACCCTGCTGGATACGTGCCTTTTATTATTTTTTACCAATTCTTTACTGTATATACATTTCTTTTTTGAAAATAAAGAATATTTTCACAAATATTTTTGGTAGTTTATAATTGCATTTGTCATTCATTTCTGTACTAGGATACATTTGCGTAAATATATGCAAAAAATCTATTTTTCAGTATCAAAATCTACAGTTTATTTTTTAAAATTCAAAAATACATTTTTACATTCAGAAATATAATTATTAATTTATCCATCTAATTTCTGATTCATGAATTTAATTTTCGTCGCATTGCAGTTTTATTAATTAAACTATAATCATAAAGTACATATAAAGCGGAGCTAGGTGGCTTTTTCGGCAGCTCATCGTTTTATGAACTTTGAGATATTTTTATGGTTTAATGGATGATAACGATTCATAAAATCGACTTCTGGCGGGGCACCTCCTCCTGTCAGGAGCGTCACGAACACTGTTTAAAAGTTAGTGAAATCATGTCATCGTTACAAGGCTCATTTTTTTGTGTGATACAATACATCTGAGGCACGGTATGGAGTCAAGTTAGCCGAAAGTGTTAAATTCCTGTATTTAAGAGCCTATGGTACTTTTGTTGACACTAAGAACTTTACGGGGAGGCTATTCTATTGTTGAAGGAGCTTATATTTACGTTTTAAAAAGGAGCCAGAACTTGTAACGATGAGTTTAGAGTTCTGAGATGAAATATGCGAAAAAAAATCCAATTTTCTTCAAAAATCCGAAACATTTTCTTTCTGGCTAGCCTTACTGACGGAAGTTTCTTTCTGGGAATTTTTTTCTGTGTTCAAAACATTTAAATAAACTTGCTCAACCTTAAAAAGTTTGTAACGATGATGTTATATAACTCCTCCTTGACCTTTCTGGTTGCGCCCCTGATGGCCCACAGTTTCTGGCGATCTTATTTTATTCATTCTAAACATAAAATGTGTACACACAAAAAAAATTGGCTTTGTAACGATGATATAATTTCACTGATTTTTATATCTTGAACCATGGCCAACTCGACGGGCTGACATATGCCAGAAGTCTATTTTGTCGTTATTTAAGTTCGATAGAATTAATCAGCGCATAGAAAATGCTTGTAACGATGAGTGACCGAAAAAGCCACTTAGCTCCCGCACCAATAATCATTCAATCCACTGACTGATCGAAAATATACATTTCTTTGCATAAAAAATGGGAATATGGGGTCTTTTTTTGAGGGGGGGGGAGTATTTTAACTTTGTTATGTTAAAAAGGATAATTTCTCGGTCATAACTCGCTAATTGTGTCATTTTTGTATTTTTTTTGCCATAATAATCGGTATTTGAATGTTTGGGGGTTTTGGGGGTAGTTTGGGGGGTGGGGTTACATTGAGCAAAAAATGTTGGCACTCACAGAAAATATTCTTTGGTACGAAAACTACAAGTTTTGGCTCGTATTTGGCCGCCAAAAGTCCAATTTTTTGCTAAAAGATGGCCAAGAATCTGGAAAATTGGTAAGCACGTTCCAATTTTGGCCATAATTGATGTCCCCAGTGCTACCAATTGCACGGACTTCAACTAACACCAAGCCCCAAAATGTTCCACAATTCGGTGTTTTCACAAATTTTAAAATCTCATTGACTGTGAAGGTAATACTTAATTATAACTAAAAACATTTGAATTTCCACAACCAGTTGAGTAATATAGAAGAAAAAGTATTTTTAAATTTGAATTAAAATTTTACCGCCCAAAACATTATTGACGTCATCGGTCATAAACATCTAACCTCAAAAATACATATCTTTTAAAAATTTCCGAGTAATATGTCACTATTATAAAAATTTCCGCTGCTTCTCGTATTTTCAACTAAAATCTTGTTCAATGTAATGTTCATAAAGTTTTAAATATCTTCTCCCAACAAAATAAGGCGATTTTTGTAGGTTGGAAATCTAACCTAAAATTAGCAGCCCATTTTTAGTAATCAACAATATTGAGACATCGTATGCGTCAATTTTTAAATGTTTGCATGGAGCCATACTGGTTTCAAATGAGAAGTGCGGATATAATCATTAAAAATGACAATAAACTTAAAAAACCTGAAAGTTGAGGTTATGTTAATCCAACCGATGACGTCACAGCCCGTTTTGTATAATACCCGTTCAGTTATTCAGTTTTGATATTTATTTGTTGAAATTTTAAATTAGATGAAAGAATGGTGTTTACATAATGGTAAGTGCTTTAATGTATGGAGTACTTCATTTTAATATCAAAAAGCAAATTTGCATAGAGTGAAAACACCTAATTGAATATTTTCTGGGGCGGCTAGCGCCAAAACGGGTAGGGGGGGAGGTTTGACTCACAGAAGATAAAATACTCAGAAAAATATTTCCTAAAACATAACAGTAATGCCAACATGTTATATACCAGGCTCCGTATATGTAGCTATCTCCTAGACTATTACTAAACTTTATAGGTACCTCATTATCTCCAGTGGACTTTTGTTGGGAAGCAATATATCTTTTCTCTGCTATGACTAAACTGAAAAATAAATAATAAATTGTATTATCACTGGGGTTGAGCATGTAAATCAATTTTCGGCCCTCTAGTCGCAATGAGTGAAAAAACCAAATTATATGTGAGGATAATAAGTGGGTTTTATAAAAATACGTCAACATGCATAATTTTAATATTCCTACTTTACTAATAATTACGTTTTAATCGCTGTAACTGGCATAATATCTGTATACATGTATGCCATTATGTTAAGTTTTGTTTAAACTTGTTATTACGATGGTAAAATGATTAATACTCAAATTTTAACCAGTTCCACAAGGAGCAAAGCGATACCATACAAATATCGAATTGTATTCAATTATCGTTAATTAAATTGGAAAAAGTTTTACGTAAATCGCGAGTGGACAATTGTCGATTTTTCTTCTCTTGCAAATAATTAAGTAAGAGTAGGGGGCTGAATTAAGCGACCACGATTCAGTGCTGCAGTAAAGTCGTTTAGTGAAGGTGCGTGCCAGATCAGTAGCGTGTGAAATATACTTTGCATCACTACAGAATTGTGCGACTGACTTATCGCTTATTCATACAGGTATGTTTGTAAATATTAACATGTGCTCGCTCTATATCGGGCCTTGATAACTTACATTTTCTTGATTCATGTTCAGACTAAACAATAAACAATTTAGAAGACATAAAATATGGTTTTCATATTTGGGAAATTTTTTAAATATTTTTTAAATAAATGTTTATTCTCTTATAAAATTGGTAACATTCGTAAAATGAAGACGAATGTGATATTATATTTAAAAGAAAAATAATTCTCCTACACTTTTTTCGGGAATATCACAAATATTTAAAGAAAAAATATTTAAAAATTCAGCGTAAAAATTTTATTATGTGCAGTTGGCTATTAGATTTGGATTAATTCACTAAAATATGAAAACCGTCTAATATGTCCAAGAGATGATAAATAATAATATTCTTAATTTTTGGGATATTTTGCGTTGTGGCGAAAGAAAAGAATTAGTAGAGGAGAAAATTTTTAAAATAAAAAATCTGTAGCGGGTATCTTTCTAAAATTAATGAGTGAAAGGTGAGAAAGACCCGAAAAATTACCAAAGGCCCAAAAAATATTCTGAAAAAATAATTGAATCACTTTCAAAAAAGGCCGCTAAAAATTATTAACTTACCATTGTGTCGCCCAGTTAATTGAACTTTATCTAATATCGATATTGAAATCGGTTAAAAATGAGCTTAAAAATATCTTTGAATTAGTTTTTTATTTTTACACCGACTTCAACATCAATATTAGGTAATGAAGTTCATTTAAGCGGTAGACGGTAAAATGTTATTTAATAATTTGTAGGGACCTTTTTTGATGGCGGTTGAATTTGTATTTCAAAATTTTTTTTACCCTTTTTAGTGGCCTCTTTATTTACCTTCTGCACAGCAAGAGAAGATATTCGTCGTTTTAAATTTTTAAAATTTAACGTCAAGCTCCTTATCAGAAAATCTTGAAATCACAAATTTTATCTAAATATGCAAAAATATTGCAATTATTATCGCAACCCTGTGGTTCGCAATTTTTGAATTATCCGTTTTTTACATCGGATCCGGTATCACTTACTCCTAAAATACCTTAACTACCAATTTTAATGCTATTCCGACAAAATTTGAAATTTTATCATAATATTACATTTTTCTTATCACTGGCGCATTCGGCATATTCTCCACGACTAATAAAATTACATTTTCCTTATTTTGCTCACCTTACACTACACGCTTTATAAAATTATTATAGGAGCCGCACAGTGGCACGAATCGTGATTTTTTCTTTCAAAATTATCTAGAGCACTTGTTTCGCAATCGACTGGGATATATATATTTTTTAAATACTCGTTATTTAATTTCCAAATATCGTAAGAGAGCTGATTTCGGCATAAACTTTAACAAACATATTTAATTTTTCATAATTTTTTAGCATTTTATAACCGTCATTGATTCCGCTATCTTGCAGGTTGTTTTATGACAATTTGGATATCAGCTTCGTAATCAGCGACCTCAAAACCCCCCAAACAAGATTTATGTAAATTGGATAAGAAAGAAGTTTTTATTTGTAAGTTTTATTGAGATTTAAATAGAAAATGGGCATTTTGGCTAAACTCAATAATTTTGGTTAGCATAATTAAAAAATCGGTTCTCTTACGTTTTTTGGAAATTAAATAACGAGTGTTTAAACAAAAAATTATCCCAATTGGTTGCGAACCAAGTGAACTAGATAATTTTGAACGAAAAAAATTACGATTCGTGCCACTGTGGCAGAGTTATTCCTTCCTGTTTGAGAAAGATTTCATAGACATCGCTAAGTCAATCCAGAGTAATGTTTGACCAAATATATAAAACAAAATACAGAGGAGGTTCTCACTCTGTGTTCGTGAAATCTTGAGTTCTAAAAATAATTTTTGACGTAAGTGTAAGTACTGCGGGAGAAATGTACAACATTGTTCGTGTGTGGAAGCATTTGAAAGAAGAAATTTCATTTTGAATAGAACATTTTTCAAGGCGATTTCGTATTTTGTTTTCGTGTTTGTTTTTGTTTTTTTCTATCTTTTATTTTTCCTTGATTTACCGTAGCTTTGAACTAATTATCGTAGCTAGGAGAATTCAGATGCACAATCTCTTTGTGATTTGAAACTCAAAAATTTCGACTCCCTGACATGTCATCTTAAATGCTACAGTTATGTTCCACTTTTTAAATAAACAATGGAAAAACCCTTTCACACAGTTCTTAACTAAATCAAAATCATTTTTTTTTAATTTCTTTTGCTGAATTGAAGCAATTCTTACACATATTCCTATAGTATTTTTAAATTTAAGCAAAGTGGATAAAAAAATTTCGATTCCAAGTGATTAAAAACTGGTTTAAATATGCGCTTCCTTGACTGACCTACAGGCAATATTTGACTGCTTTATAATCTTTAAAGAGAGTGACAAAAGTCCACTAATTATACTAATAAAACTATATTTGGTTATTTTTAAAAAAATTTAAAGTAGAAAATATACCGGGTGATACAGGAGATATGTAAAACCCCGTAGCATGTTTATTTAAAAAGATATTATTTTGAAATTTAGTAGACTTATATAATGCGCGATTGTCCTTTCTTTGCTACAAACAATAAATTTTTTCCACTTCCGGTTTCACCGGAAGTGAGATCTACTTCGTTATTTTAAATGGCACCCTGTATATATTTTTTTCCTCTCTGATTCTACTTTTTTTTTAATCTATTTATTTAATGTCGGCCTATTTCCACTACCAGGGCCTATCACCGACGCCAGGAGACGAGCTACCCCCAACCTGGAAATTTTGCCGAACCTCTTCCCTTAAGAAGAGTAGGGATCTTTTACTTGCCTAACATTTAATAGACAAGGGGCCGCCTGCTACATCCCCTCCGAAGGATGGTATATCTACTACGTAATCCTCGTCTGAAATTACGTAGCTTCCGCGTATACACTGATATACAAGCCGCTAGAAGGTGGGACGAGAACGCTGTATTTCCCAAGATGGGTCACCCATCCAAGTACTAACCGCGCTCGACGTTGCTTCAACGGAATATCGACTGATATTCACATTGAAGTCGCCTTTACGCTCGCTCCCTGATTCTACTCAAATTTCTCTTTTGAACTATGTGTACCAAGCTGACATTAGTTTTTAAAATGGCTGCTGAAAACCATTTTATTTCACTAAGTCAAGTTGGCTATGGAATGAAATATGGCGGTAATTAATGCTTAATGTGCTGCGATATCAGTAGAACCCTGGTACACAATTTTGTGCTTCATATTTGTTTTGTTCTAATCAGTAGCCGATGAGACTTTGTAGAATTTTTATATTAAATAAAAATCTCTAGACTAAATCCCCGAAATCATAGAAACTAAGATAGAAACACTAATTTTAAATTTGACCCATTTGTAAAATATTTATTCATCTTTCATTTTTACCCAATACAATTCATTGTTATGTCTGATTTTGCTTGCTTTTAAATAAAATTGTTTTCGAAGAATCTCAAAATGCTGGCCATTATTTTCCCTGCAGCGTCGAATTCTTGTAACCAGTACCTCTTAGCACATTTTCTAACTGCAGTTCAGTAAACTAATTTATTGCTAACCTAACTCTCATTTTTAAGTCTTCCCTATTTTGCAGTGGAGTTTTATAAACCATTTCCTTGAGATGGCCCCAAATCAAGTGGCGTAAAATCCGGACACCTCGGGGGCCATCTAATCGGTAAAAGTGAAATATGAATAAATATTTTACAAATGGATAAAATTTAAAATTATTGTTTCTATCTTAGTTTTTGTGATTTCGTGGATTTAGTCTAGAGATTTTTCTTTAATATAAAAATTATAGTCTCTTCGGCTACTGGTTAGAACAAAACAAATATGAAACACAAAATTGTGCACCACGGTTCTTTTGATATTGCAGCACACTAAGCATTAATTACCGCTACATTTCATACCATAGCCAACTTGACTTAATGCAATAAAATAGTTTTCAGTAGCCATTTTAAAAATGAATGCCACCTTGCTATACATAGTTGAAAAGAGGAATTTAAGGAGAATTAGATAGGAAAAAATATATACAGCGTGCGATTTAAAATAACGAAGTAGATGTCACTTCCGGTGAAACCGGAAGTGGAAAACATTTCTTGTTTTTACTAAAAAAAGGACAGTCACATGTTATATAGGTCTACCAAATTTCAAAATAATATATTTTTAAATAAACATGCTGCGGGGTGTTACATATCTCCTGTGTCACCCGGTATACAAGCATAGTAGCACTTGGTTTTTTGTTTTTTTTTTTAATTGTTTTAATTTAAATACTTTAATAGAATAATTTATTGGTTACAACAACTATTAAAGTAATTTAATGGTTTTTTACCAAATTGCATTATTTTTTTAGAATACAGGTCCGTACGTTTGGTAGTGTGTGTTTTTAAAATTTTGTTGATTAAATAGCCAGTTTATTTTTCAAATTCTGGCACTGAGAGGATATTACTGAAGAATCAACATTGCATTTTTACAGTTTCTTACTCAAAAGCCAAAAACATTTATAGGATGACTCGTTTGTCCATCTCGTCCACCTGTCTCTCACAGCGGTTTATCCCTGTAATTTACTATACTAGCTAAAACCTAAAAAGCAGGTAGATTTTGGAATTCCATATACATCTGCGATGCCCCAAAAATATTTTCTTGTGACTCGTGACAAGATGTGTGACCTATAAAAAAATTTTTGATTGAGGCAAGTGGGATAGTGTCTGAAAGTTCCAAATGGAAGAATTCCAAAAACATTTATTTTTTTCATTTTTTCATAATATACTCATTAAAAATTATCAGGTGTACCATGCCCCCCCTCCCCTCGGCCGTTTATTTCTGAAATTATTGGATCGAAAATACTGAAAAAATCGGAAATGTCAGGGACAATGAGAAAAGTCACTACTTCCACATCCAGATATACTATCTAATTCTATTAAAATGAAAAAAATTACGATTTTTTATTTGCACACCATTATAAAAATAATTATTCATAGAACTTTAATGATGACATTTGGTCCAAAAACTTATTAAACGATATGCTACAAGGTAGAGAGAGGAAGCTGTTGCCAAAAAAAATTTGAGGCCGTTGGTTCTTGTACACACACTAAATCACAATTTTATTTTTTTGTTGCCTTTAATAATGGGGGCGGGATGGTAACGGGGGTGGTAGAGGGGGTGGCTAATGCGAACAAAATTGACGCCTTTGGTTTTTGTATATGCACTAAATCCCAATTTTATTTTTTTACCCTGTTTAATAATGGAGTGGAGGTGGTAGAAGAGTGGCTAATGCAAAAAAAAATGTTGAGGCCATTGGTTCTTGTATGGACATTAAATCACAATTTTAATTTTTATTCTCGCTTTAATAATGGAGTGGAGGTGTTAGAAAAGTGGCTAATGCAAAAAAAATGTGGCCATTGGTTCTTGTATGGACATTAAATCACAATTTTAATTTTTATTCTCGCTTTAATAATGGAGTGGAGGTGTTAGAAAAGTGGCTAATGCAAAAAAAATGTCGTGGCAATTGGTTCTTGTATGGACATTAAATCACAATTTGAATTTTTATTCTCGCTTTAATAATGTAGTGGTGGGTAGTAGGGCGGGGGGGTTTGAATGCACGGTAAATCACAATTTTATTTTTTTGCCCCTTTTAATAATGGGATTGGAGTGGTAGAGGGGGTGATTAATGCCTAAAAACAAATTTGATGCCTCTGAATCTTGTATAGACGTTAAAATACAATTTTATTTTTACCCCCTTTAATAATGGGGTGGGGTGGTAATGAGGGGTGAATAATTCCAAAGAAAAAATTGAGGCCTTTATTTCTTGTGTACACATTAAATCTCAATTTTATTTTTTGTTCCCTTTAATAATGGTGTTGGGGTGGTAATGGGGGTGATAGTGGGAGGTGGCTGATGCCATTAATATATTACTGTTATAACTGGAGTAAAATAAAGCTGCATTTAAAATATGTAACAGAACACCAGCAGTAGCGTCACGTCATATCGTCAACAGCTGATCAATTGGATAAACAAATTTATTGTGCATTTAAGCTAATTGAATGCAAGAGTTTATTATTTATTAAAAATCAGACTGTTTGCATAACTTTATAAAACTAATTTAGCCTTTTTTTGTTTTAAATTGGCGTCATAGAATTAATTACATTTATCACAGATTATAATCTTGTCGAGCTATTTTCTTTTCCGTTTAGCCGTACATATTGAGTGAGGGGATATATTAGTAAAGATGAAATAAAGCTAATGCTCGCATACTCACATTAAAATAATCTATTTGCAAAATATAGTGATTTCATCGAAGAAAATATTTTTAGAAAAAATAATTTAGTCCAAAAAATTTAAAAGAAAATTTTTAAAAACAAGCTTTTTTATTATTTTGGTGTACTAAAACGAAAAAAATAAGTTATGTTGAATTAATTGTCTTTAAAGCCTGTCGCGCACGAGAAGTTTGTACAGACATTAATTTTGTTTGACAGAGATTGTAAGTACCTAATTAATTTTTTTTTCTATTTTCTTCTATTAACGTTTGCCGTTTTTTTGTTGACACACGTTTTGCTGCAGTGTACTTACGAGTCTATTAATCCAGTCATATAGGGTAAAAAAAAGGGTAAACCTTGGAACGAAAGAAATAAGCTGTAAACTTGTATAAATCTTTATTTTGGCATTTTATAAGTTGGCTCAAAAGTCTAATAGAATCTCTTGTACACGAGTCAAGATATTCAAGGTCAAAGGCCGCAAGAATCGGTTTTTGTAAATATCTCGTTTGCTATGCTCTAAATGACATTTTGATTTATTATAAAAGTTGTAGAGCATAATTCTCTACAAACCTTGTTGTTTCAAGCAATATTCTATACATTCAACCGTTCTTGAGATAGAGCGCGAAGAGTGGGGAGCGCTTAACCGTATATATCATAACGCAAGATCAACTGTGGAATCCAATAAATAATACGATTTATAATAGTATATTATTCAACGAGCATATAATGATGGCTATTATTCACGAGGGTGAAGTTTAAGACACGAGCCGTAGGCGAGTGTCGTAAATCACCAGAGTGAATAATAGCCATTATATGCGAGTAGAATACTATACTTTGTCCACGACTATTAAATATTTTTGAATAAATTGTTTAATGAAGGAATTTATAATTCCCATTTATTTTTAACATTTTAATGTAAAATTATTGTAAATAACGTTGACGTTTAAATTCAATTTGACAAGCCGTTCTTTTGACACAACCGCTTACCCAATAAAATTTAAAAACAAAATTCTATGATAAAAAATTTTGTGTATAGTTCGGAGAAGTACACCAGCAGAACTGATTCTGAGAACGAATTAGCATTTTTGGCAATTCTCCAATGCATAAAAGATTTGTTTACTGATATGTTCAATTTTCTCGATTTTGCTGGCCATAAATTCATAGAGGTGATTTCAGCAGCTTTGGTAATGTCTGACGGTGTACAAAACATCTCATTTTCACTATCGGTATCCATAGTTTCACTTTTTTGTATTTTAAACAACTAACAAACTTAAATGAACGAGACAAATATGACCCACAAATTTTGACGTTTCAAATCAATAACAAAATTACGCTTTGACACATTGTCAAACAATACAGTTTGCACGCACGTAGGTAAATGGTTTCAAAAACAATGTTGGAGATTGTCACGTGTTGCTAATAGATGATGCTTTGAAAAAAACTAATGTAGTTTTTGAATGTTCATTAAAGTTTAAAGTACCTCTTCTTCATGTACCATTTGAGTACTTCCTAGAAATCTTAGAGAGACAACACTTGTCTTTTGGTTGCTGCAATTTTGACATTTTAAATGTTTAGTAAAAGTCACTAACGTGATTTCTTATAAACAACTGACTGTCCTCAGTATTCACTAATGAATAATGAAATCATTATTCACTGCAGAGAATAACGAATAGCATTATCCTTGAGGAAACACATACATAATGAGTACATTATTTAATAGTCGTGGACAAAGTTAATTATTTATTAAAAATATAAGTATGAAAAAACCTTGATTATTTACTATTTAATATATTATATTTATAGATATTATTCATAAATCAGATATTCATTTAATAATATTTACTTAATTTATATAAATAATAAAATATTGTATTGAGCAGTTCATCTGGTGCTGGTGGTAATAATGTTATCGGTTCCAGGATTTCATTTTGCAATACCCAGCCCCATTCTTGGGGTTCTAAATCATTACCTCACCAATTTGGATCTGATAGTAGACACGATTGATATGCTGTCGAGCTGCTGCACTTGTAGGTGGAAGAGTTGATAACTGCACCGGTTTAAGTCTTGTTGATTTGATGAATTGCGTATATCGAAAATTGTCAATATTGTGTTCTGATTTTGAAGCAATTTATATATGGCTAGAAAAGATACGTACTCCATTTTCAAACAGTGTTTCTAATGGGCAGTTTTCTTGCTGAAATACTTGAGCTAATTTGTCCAAATTAGGAAGTTTCTGTAACGTCTTAAGAAATGAAGGCGTGCAAAAATAAAATGTGTTGTTTAGAACGAGGATATTTGTCGAAGCTTTCAGAGGAATATATTTGTGTATTCACATTGCCTTTGCCAATTTTTTTAAAGAAAATCGATTCTTGCGGCCTTTGACCTTGAATATCTTGACTCGTGTACACGAGATTCTATTAGACTTTTGAGCCAACTTATAAAATGCCAAAATAAAGATTTATACAAGTTTACAGCTTATTTCTTTCGTTCCAAGGTTTACCCTTTTTTTTACCCTATATGACTGGATTAATAGACTCGTAAGTACACTGCAGCAAAACGTGTGTCAACAAAAAAACGGCAAACGTTAATAGAAGAAAATAGAAAAAAAAATTAATTAGGTACTTACAATCTCTGTCAAACAAAATTAATGTCTGTACAAACTTCTCGTGCGCGACAGGCTTTAAAGACAATTAATTCAACATAATTTATTTTTTTCGTTTTAGTACACCAAAATAATAAAAAAGCTTGTTTTTAAAAATTTTCTTTTAAATTTTTTGGACTAAATTATTTTTTCTAAAAATATTTTCTTCGATGAAATCACTATATTTTGCAAATAGATTATTTTAATGTGAGTATGCGAGCATTAGCTTTATTTCATCTTTGTGTATTCACATTGCCTTTGCCAATTTTTTTAAAGAAAATTTCTTGTTGATGTGACTGAGTACGTTCTCTTAGAAGAACTAGCAGATCAATATCTTCTCCTATGATGACGGCAGTGCCAGATGACGTTCAGATTCTGCAATGGCTGTTTCCACGATAAGAACATGGATTCCACAGTTGACCTCGCGTTATGATATATGCGGCTAAGCGCACCCCACTCTTCGCGCTCTATCTCAAGACGGTTGAATGTATAAAATATTGCTTAAAACAAGATTTGTAGAAAATTTTATGCTCTACAACTTTCATAATAAATCAAAATGTCATTTAGAGCATAGGAAACGAGATACTTACAAAAAACTGATTCTTGCGACCTTTGACCTTGAGTATCTTGACTCGCGTACACGAGTGAAACTTTTCAGCCAACTTATAAAATGCCAAAACAAAGATTTATACAAGTTTATAGCTTATTCCGTGGCGGAATCCTTATATGACTGGATTATATGATAGACTAACGTCGCACACTTTACATAACAGCTTCATACCGTGCGTGTAATTTCCCATTAGGCATGTACATTCACGTAGCGCGAGAGATTTGACAACACCGGCAGCCGTACATTCGTCCGTCGATGGAGGATCCCAGCTCTGTTATTTCATTTCAGCCAGCTGGCACACGCGATGTTGTAATTCTTGCTCCCCATGCCTAGCCCGCGACTACACACACGGTATCATTATTCGATATCGATATCGATTATTTACAATTCTTAAAAATTCGCTGGTTTCTCCTTTCAATGTGAATCCTGGAAGATGTAACGAGTTCATGATTCACTTCACAAACAATGAGAATTTGTTAATATCACCACTGACCTAAGCTGAGATGATATAGATAAACATAAGACGCTTTAATAATATGGTTCAAAAGACTTTGTCTTACGAAAGTACGGGTAAGTAACGCATTTCACCTCCATCATGATGACGTCTCGATGGGGACAATTGTAGTTCCTCAGCTTAACGTCAGGGGCGTGACACTTAGCTGAATTCACCAATTAAATTGCTGGCTTTTTCGTGTCTTTTGTTTGGTTTTTATATTTGATCTACTGAAATAATTTTCAAAAACAAGTGTTGAATATTATATACTCGGTACACTTTTCGTTTACATCCGCTTTGTACAGTATCTACATGCCGACTATTAAAGTATTAGGGATTTTACAAGTTTTAAAAAGAAACCTGAATAATTAAATCAGAATGATATATGTCTGAAGCCCCATATTATGATATCATTGCCCTATCGTGAACCTACTACAGATTGAAGTGACACTCCTAGAAAAAATTCTGCCTGCGCCAACACCATTATAATTTTTGGGTATGACATCCCAATTACCTAAGTCAATTTATTGATCAATTGATATGATTAAAATAATATGCCAACAATTTACTGATTAATTTTTTCATGTCGTTGTTACGCATTATTACTCATGTTCGATTACATTTCATTTATAAATGCCGAACAATTCGAACTGAGATTTTACTGGAGCTTGATCACAGTTAACATTTTGCATTTCTTTCAGTACGTCTGTAGCAGTCGCTGTTGTTACTTTTCTGTACTTTTTATAATACAAAGAAGTTATGGTTTCTACAAAGGTATTAAGAATGAAATAATCATTGTAGATAGTACTATCCAAAACATTGTTGAATTATCGATGTGATTTATACAAATAATTTTTTTTAAATACAATTTTCTGGAGCGTAAATGCATTTTATTACATAAAATATTACAAAATATATCCTTATTAGAAAGTAATATCCTTATATTTTACAGTTAACGTTAATATGCTAGGTCTACACACGATACAGGTTGCTGAAGCCAACCTTGTCGGTACGCTATGAAAATTGCTGATTAGCTCACTTATACAAGGTGGCATGGCAGTCTTCAAAGCATACCGGCAATGTTGGCTACAGCGAGCTGGATCGTCTGTAGACCGCTTTAGCAAAACTTCGACTATTTAAAAATATTTTTGTTAATCGCACATATATCCCCAATAGATAAATACTTCGTTATCAAAGCAAGCCACAAATCTTTAAAGATGAGCTGAAATTCAAGAGATTCTGATGTTATAAGCGTCAGAAACGGCTCTCATTTAGACATAATATTAATTGCAAACACCTACTGAAACATTCACGAAACGAAACGACGAAATGGTGAAATATTCATCATTGCCAGCTATAGCGTTAATGCTATAAATAATTAAAATTTATGTAAATATACGTATATTTGTTTTCTTTAATACATCTTTTATTTAATATGATTTTTGTGTATTTCAAAGTATATTGTTATTATTTTTGGTATCGAATGTTTTTTCTTTTGTTTCTTCTCGACTCCATAGGAACTTCTCGATTTCCAGTGAGTGAGTCGCTATATACACCCCCTCGTTAAAAAAGAAAAGAGTCAATCAACCAACGTGTCGATTGCGAAACGTATTTTTTTAATCGGGGTAGGCAAAGTGTCACATCTGTCAACTAATACAAAAGCTGGTTTAACCCTATCAATATTGACAGTTATGACTTTGATTCCTTTCTTAAAGGTAAATAACTTATCTGAACGAGATAAAACTTTAAACGGTCCTTCATATAAAGGAGTAAACGAACGTTTAAACCATTCATTGCGAACAAAAATAAAATCGCAAGAGGAAAGATCTGAACTAACAAAAGTTTTGTAATTGCCATGCGAAATTGGAGGAACGAATTTTAAATTATTAAAATAAATGCGTAATTTGTCAATGAAATAAGGAATATCTGGGGAATTATACGATTCAACGAAAAATTCGCCAGGTAAACGAAGGATTTGACCATATATAAGTTCAGCAGGTGAGCATTGCAGATCTTTCTTGGGAGTTGTCCTAAATGCTAATAAAATGATGGGTAATTCATCTCTCCAATGTGATGTATTGACTCTAGTTAACAAGGAAGTTTTAAGTGAGCGATGAAATCTTTCAATTAGAGAGTTCCCTTGTGGGTGATATGCAGTTGTACATATTCTATGAAAACCTAAAAACTTTGCAAATTTATTAAATAATCTTGACTCGAATTGTACCCCTTGATCAGTCATCACCGACAAGGGAACACCGAAATGACAAACAAAATTTTGAAATAAGTACGCGCAACTGTTTCTGCTGTGATGTCGCGAAGAGGGTACGCTTCCGGCCACCTAGTGAATCGTTCAATCACCGTGAGAATGTAACAGTTACCTTTGGATGGAGGTAATGGTCCTACCAAATCTATATGGATGTGGTCGAATCTGCTTTTCGGAATGGTGAAGTTTCCAAGAGGACTTCTCGTATGTCGGCTGACTTTGACAGCCTGACAGTTAATGCACGATTTTGACCATAAATTGCAGTCTGTGTTCATTTTCGGCCAAAAAAAGTTATTTGAAATCAACAGTCTAGTGGATTTAATACCAGGATGAGATAAGTTGTGAAAAATATCGAATATCGTTCGTCTGTAAACAAGTGGAACAAAAGGTCTAACTTTTGTACGAGAAACATCACACCAAATAAATTCATCTGAATCTGGAATTTGTATCTTTTTTAAAATGAAATTGGTTTTAGTTAGTGATGATTTATCTGACAATAAATAGTTGAGATTTGAATCTTTCTCCTGAGCTTCACTAAGCAACTTTAGGTCAAAGTTAACATTAAGGAAAGGAGAATTTTTAAGTTGAAGTGGTAAAATATCTTGTTTTAAAGAAGAAGTGTCGTAAATACGTGACAAGCTGTCAGCTATTACGTTATGTTTTCCTTTAACATGTTGTATTTTACAAGAAAATTGAGCTATATATTCTAAATGACGTATTTGACGAGGAGATCTTTCTGCTTTTGTGAATAAAGCGTTGATTAAAGGTTTGTGATCTGTAAAACAATTAAACTTTCGACCTTCAAGTATGAATTTAAAATGTTTAATTGCAGTATATAATGCTAAAAGTTCTTTGTCGAAAACCGATTAATTGGTTTGTGCTGTGGTTAATTTACGGGAAAAGAATGCTAACGGAGCAAGAAATCCTTTATTATCTTTTTGCTCTAAAACTGCACCCATGGCAAGGTTAGAACAATCGACTGAGAGAGATAAGATAGTATCGTCATTATTGCAAGGATGAGCTAAAACTACTGCGTAACTTATAGCGTCTTTGGCTTTCGAAAATCCATCTAAACATTCATCAGGCCAACTATTTATCTTTGTAATTTTATCGTGAGATAAACTGTTACAAAGAAAATATAGGGGAAGTAAAATTTCAGCAAAATGAGGTATGAAACGATGATAAAAATTTACCATACCTATGAAACATTGTAGTTGTTTGAGAGTTGTCGGTAAAGGGAAGTTATTAATGACTTCGACTCTCTCAGTTGATGGTAAAATACCTGATGAAGAGATTTGATGACCTAAAAAGGTTAAATTGTCAACTCCTAAGATACATTTAGATGCTTTAATGTTAATTCCGTATGTGTCTAATCTTTTGAAAACTATTTCCAAATGTTCCAAATGTTGTACATCTGATTGATTTGCGATTAATATATCATCCAAATAGACGAAAACGAAAGGTAAGTTGACAAGTACTTCATTCATAAAACGTTGGAAAGGTTGACCGGCATTGCGTAGGCCAAAAGGCATGCGGGAAAATTCAAACAGACCGAAAGGAGTTGTTATGGCTGTCTTATAAACGTTATTTTCAGCGACAGGTATCTGATGGTACGCTCGCACTAAATCAATCTTGGAGAAAATAGTGCAGCCGTGCAACTGAGAGTTAAAGTCGTGAATATGAGGTAATGGATATCTGTCTGGAATAGTAATTGCATTTAGTTGTCGATAAATTCCACAAGGTCTCCAGTCATTTTTCTCTTTTTTTGCTACTAAATGAAGTGGTGAAGAAACTTGAGAAGATGATGGTTTACAGATACCCAATTCCACCATGTTGTTAAATTCTGTTTGAGCTATTTTAAATTTAAGATTGTCTAATCTACGAGGTCGTGAAAAAGGTAAATGACCTTCAGTAACTATATGATGTACAACAGAATGTTTAATAGGTAAATTGTAATCTGGTGAACTAATTAAATTAGGAAATTGTAAAAGTAATTTTTTATATTTATCTGTTAAAGGAAATAATTTAAGTGTGTCTAATCTATAATTGTCTAAAGGACTATTTTTAATAAAACAATTAATTGACAAATTAGTCTTGTTATCAATTATTCGAGCTCCTTTAAGATCGACAACTAAACCGAAATAAGACAAGAAATCTGCTCCGACGATTGAAATGTCAATGTCTGCAATATTGAAAACGAAAGGAAACAATCTGCGTAAGTTTAGATTGACTTTTAACAATTTCTTACCGTATGTAAAAATGGTTGAATCGTTAGCCGCGGTTAATATCGTATCAAAATTCTTTTTAAAATCCGTGAAAACATTACGTGGCACCACAGATAAATCGGCGCCAGTGTCGATTAGGAAGTTCAAGTTGTTAGATCTATCGTAAATAAAAAGTCGACGTTTGCTGCCAGAAAAGTCAAAGTCAGACGTCATAAAATTATCAAATTGTTTAAAACTTTTATTAGATTTGCACCATTCACCACCACAACGATAAGCTTTGGTACCGTAAAGTTGATGGTAGTAACAAATAGTATTATTAGTACGATCAAATTTATTGGAAACATTATTACGGCTGGGTGAACGATTACGATTAGTGGAACGAGTTTGTGAACTGTTTGTACTCCTACAATTATTACAGAAAGAAGTAGAAGGTTGAGGCTCGAAAGATTGATTAGGTAACTTAGATTCTAAATAGTTTAATCGAGAATTAAAAAGTTCTTCTCTTTGTAAGACTTGGTTTATTGAATCTTGGAAAGTAATTGAAAAATTTTTGATAGTAGTGACTAAATCTGATAACGGGGTTGGCATAATTGGTTGATTGATGACAGTTTTCTTAGGTTAAAAAGGGAAATGCACGTTAACTCACATATCAGCAAATGACAGTACTTGTAATGTTCAACTTCAATTGGGAGTAGGAAATGATCATAAATTAGAGGAATATCTATTCAAAATTGGAACATCTATTCAAAATTTATCAGGAAAATTCTTCTCTTCATTAAACGATAAGCATCATCTGGATCAATTTATAGTGGTAGTTAGTATATTGAATCTCTTCTTGAAATTATTAATAAAAGTGGTTCTAAATCAGGAATGTGTTGATCTTCGGGTAATTATATCTGAATATTCTTCTATCTTCGGGAGTAGAAATAATTTTGTCTCTTCTTCAATTAATCAGATAACTTAGATCTCATCATGAAGGTCATATGATCACGTCGGACATATATTGATCACGTCGGGCATATAGAGATCACGTCGGGGTCACCAAATTCATAGCGTTAATGCTATAAATAAAATTAAAATTTATGTAAATATACGTATATTTGTTTTCTTTAATACATCTTTTATTTAATATGATTTTTGTGTATTTCAAAGTATATTGTTATTATTTTTGTTATCGAATGTTTTTTCTTTTGTTTCTTCTCGACTCCATAGGAACTTCTCGATTTCCAGTGAGTGAGTCGCTATACCAGCTACAATGTATTTTTCGTAATAAATCGAACTTAAAAACGGTAATGGTTCTTAACATGCAATACATATCCAACAAATAAAAAACAATTTTGAATCAAACACGTACTTTCCTATTCTGTTTAATATGTGTGGCGTGTTTATTATGTTTGTTTTCATAATAATTAAATGTGAAAATCCAATAAGCTTCTGGCAGCATAAAACATTTTTGTCCCAATAAAATAAACCATTTTTATATGATATTAAACCATACATAACAAACAAAGTAATTGATTAATGACATAAAACTGCCATGTACCGTAAGCATCACAAATGTACATACACACCGTGATAAAGTTAGTTTTATTTCATTTTAAAATACCTACTTTTATCGGAAATCTACTACATTTGTGAAACGTATTGACAATTACCTAAAGACGTAATTGATTCTTATACAGTTGCAGTGTTGCAGTGTTAGATTTCACTATACGACGGTACTTTTATATATTAATACGGTTTTATTATCTCCTTTAATTAGGCGACGCCGCCGAAATTGTGAAACATTGCTTTGAAAAATCCCTATTACTATACCTACACTGTGGTAATTCTGCGCATTTGCGTCAATATTTAATAAAGAAAAAGAGTAGACCATCCGAAATCGCAATGTCGCAATCCGTAATACAAATCTAGCCATATGTATGTATGTATGTATGTGCAAACGTAGCGTGAAATTATACAGAGTCAACGGTATACAAAAATGTAGTTTAAGTTTAACTTCAGAACATTTGGAACAAATATTAATAATATACTTTTATATTCGTTAGGTCGTGAAAAATTATATACAGTGTGTGTTGTGGCGGGCTGGGCATAGGGAGTAAGAATTGCAACATCGCGTGTGCCAGCTGGCTGAAATAAAATAACTGAGAACTGGAATGCTTCAGTGGTCTAGTGCCGACTCTTTAATCTATGCCGCCGACGGGCGAGTTTGCTGTTGCTGGGTTGTCATGTCTCTCGCACTACGTGAATGTACATGCCCAATCGGCAATTGCACGCACTGTATGTGTGTGTGTTACTTTAAGCTAGTAAAAAATACATGTTTGTGTGTGTTAGATCAATGTTACTTCCCCCATTACCTACCCTTTGAGTGAGTCTTTATAATAAACTGACCATATTATCTTTGGATATCACGGAATTCCCTAAAAAAAGTACCAGGTAAGATATATTGTGTCATACTTGCAAAAAAATGTTTCCTCGCTGACCTAGAGCCAACACTGATTTTGACGTCACAGATAAAATTCCCAAGCCCTGGTTATAATAGACAAAGAAGAGACTGCTTTACATCCCTTTTGAAGGGTGGTATATCCACTTCATAATTCTCGGCCTGAAATTACATAGCTTCTGCGTAAGCGCTGATATATAAGCCGCTAGAAGGCGGGACGAGATCATCGCGTTTCCCCAGGCGCAGACGGGTCACCCATCTAAGTACTAGTCACGTTGGACGTTGCTTAATTGTATGTATCGGAACACGTCATAAACCAAATTACCAAATTAATTAATCTTTATTTTATTTAAGTATTTGGACATGTCATTTAAAGTCAGTTATTTCAGTTTCACAATCAATAATAATAAAATCTACGTCACAAAAACGCGGAAGAACCACGCAGAGGAACGCACCGATCAGGTGTTGCGGTCAGTGGCTTTCAAGGCTGTCATTTATTAATTTTTAATAACGGTCCACCCTATCGTTTATTTTGGCAAAAAAGCCGGATCATGAAAACTGTTTTGATTTTTTTATGTGTGAGCGGAAGCATTTTTGGTGATTGTGCCCTTCCTGTTAATTTATTCTGGATCAGCCACTGCTCAGCCGTGTTTGTGTTTTAATGTGTGTGGCTTCAAATAAATTCGCTTTGTTTTTATAGTGGTTTTGGTGATATTAGCGTGTATGCAGGGAGCTATCAATAGGTTAGAAACAAATTCTACACATGAGCGCAGATTTATATGGCGTATGATTTCGGCGAGGAGTCAGGGGAGGTAGAGGGGATGTTGGTAAGGTGGGATGTTTTAGAGAGGGATGCGTTTTTGTGAGGATGTGGGTTTTTTGGGAGAACGTCACAGACAACTTAATAACAATCCAGGCGCCTCTAAGCTCGCCTCCTAATTGTATTTAATTCATTAAGAATATATACTCAATATAATTAGGTTTTTTGCTTTGCTTTGGATTTCTCCATTATGTAAATGGTAAGTGCGATTTTAAATTCTCGTTCATCAATAAACTATTCTTTGTGGATTTTTCCGAAACAAATGAATTATGGCATTTTGTAGGGGTCATTGATTATCGACTAATTTCGATTTATATAATACTAGCAAAATGCCTATGTTACACTACACTAAAAATAATGAATAACAGTTTCCATTCAATTTTTATTAAACAAAAACTATTCAAATTATGATCATCTGTAAATTATACAAGTTCTGAAAAAAGTTGACTTAAATTTTGGCCGCCATATTGGGGTGGGCATTTTGAATTTATTATTTTTCTTGAGGGTTTGAGGTTTAGTCCCTTTACTTGCAAAATTATTTCAAGTTCTTAGAATGTTTGAAAGTGCCAAATACATCATGCGAACAGACATACACATATAGCTGTTATATTTTCTTTTACCTATGCTTTTACCTACATTTACCTGTTCGGTGAATTGTTTTGATACTTCCCGATGAGCTAGTAACTTGAAATTTGGCACGGATATAGAGAGCAGGGAGTACTTTTCCAACTCCTAAAAATTCCAAAATTTGCAGAATATCAAAATGGCGGCTCCGATAGATAGATAGATGGTCTTTATTTTACCACTATATATACATAAATGAACATTTTCAGCAAGTCAGGAAGAAGCTGGTAAACAGCAATTTATAATATACAAAGTTTATAAAACACAAAAACATATAAGTATATGTAAATAACATTTCAATAAAAACAATAAGTTTATAAAACACAAAAAACGTATAGATGTATATAACATTTCACATTGATATGCAAAGATATAAATAAGTATACAATGCAAAAATATGTAGAGCATCAGAGCATTCTGTAAATGTGAGCATTTAAATACTCGGGTGTGGATTGGCACGATAGGGTGTCCTAAAAAATTCGTCAACCGAGTAAAAACAGTATTTTAGAATGAATTTTTTTACACTGTTTTTAAAGGACAGTAATTTTAATTGCTTCGTATGATATGGTAAATGATTATACAAATTTAGGTTGGGGGAATTTTTAGCGCTTAGAGATAACCTGTAGCGAGGTACTCTAAGAAGTCCAGCGGCACGTGTGTTGTGCTGATGGTAGTCAGACTGGATAGAGAGACTGGACGTACTCTTGTGAATCTCTACAAGACTATAATAAATAAACAGTGAAGGGCCCAGTTTAATGAAAATAGGTTGACAGTGTTCCGTAAACTTAGTACTAACGAGTATTCTTATAGCCTTCTTTTGTTGTCGGAAAATTTTTAATGCACGAGAGGATCACTGCGTAGGAAAGTCTAGAGTGGAAAAGGGAAAAATAAGTGTTTTTTGAGATGTCGAGAGAATGCCTTTTAATTTCATGAGGGGGAAAATCGTGCTTGAGAGCCTTCTATTTAACTGATATGCTTTACCCACCTAAGGTTATCATTTAGATATATACCTAGTAGTTTAATGTGCTCACCCTTGGATACATTTTTGTTAGTTGGTATTATAAGTTTCTGAGGTTTCTTTTGACTGAGTGTTAGTTTATTTAAGGTGAACCAGTTTGTTGCTGTTGACTTATACACCTATCATTCATTCATTCTCCAACTTGGAAAATTATCTTAATCTTGCATTATCTGGCAATTTTATCCAGCCTTCCACACAGAAGGATATTTCGCATTCGCCTCTATTATGTTGCTGTTATACATAATTGGAATATATTGGACCCGAATATATGCCAACAGTCAAATATTTTACTCGTGCTATGTTTTAAAGAAAGCCATCACCCACTTTAATATATTTTATTGATATTATTTGTAAAAGCCGATTTTATTCTCCTGAGGGCTACTTCAATATGTACACCAAAATAAAATATGAAAAATATTTCTTAAATCATTCCTTAATTTGTTGAGAATGTGGGACGGGGTTGAAATAGTGCCTACATATTTTCCACAAATGTTTAACCTACTGAGGTTAAACGTTTGAGGAAATACATGTTTTCATTAAACTGAAAATTTACATATTCATACTGAAGTTAACATCACATTAGTAACACAGTATTTTGTACTAGACGAATGATGAATTGTTTTTCCTTTTTCAATTTGTCATATTGTCAATACATTTTAAAATTTGTTTGCAAATTTGGCAACTCTTTATGAAAAAGAAATCTATTGACTATTGAGCAGTATCATTGTGATGCATTTCAGGGACGATGCACGCTATTATAACTCATCACTATATCGTCCTTCTGCGGTTAAAATTTAGTAATAATTTTAAATATGACTGGTTAAACTATTAAAAACTATTGCTGTCTGTGGTACTTGGGCCTTTCCCGGATTTTTTACCGAAGTTTAGCAGTTAGTATGCGTATCTTCGTAAATTTACATTGTAAACTATGCGTGCAGCAGTGACAGGTTGTGAGCAAAGGTTTATCAATAATAACATAAACATAACTTGACACAAAAAACTAATAATTTTCCAGTTAAAATATATATATATGCTAAATAAAAGGTCGCATGAGTTATCGATATATGTCTATGTTGTCTCATGAAAATAATTCTAATTGGCCCCCGCTTGCTATATAGCACGTCTGGCTGCATCATGCCATTTGCTACGGTTGGCGGTTGCCTGTTAAGTGTACAGCCTCATCAGCTCTCTTTGGTGACATCAACCCAATATTTTGGAGGCCGTCCTCTTGCCGTCTGGTTTTTCCTAAAGTATCAACCGGTCTATATTGTTCTCTCTCCTGTTGATGTGGCCAAAAAGTGGGAGGATTCGAGAGGATACAATGCTGGAGGGACTGCTTTGGGAACGTATTTCTTGAAGAATCGAGATATTAGTGCGATGCGTTGTCCAGGGAATTTATAACAAACATCTCCAGACCCATATCTCGAAAGCATCAATAAGCCGCCACCGCCGCCCCGTCTCACATTGGGGCTTTTCGTAGTTGGTAGTCCCAAAAAGACCTAGAGCCTATAAAAGTTGACCGATACAAATATATATATTTTTAATTTCTTCCTTAGAAAATTTCTAAACGATCCCTCACGAGCTTTTTTGATAAAAATTACTCTGCATTAATAGAAGTTGGTTTATAGTCCAGTCAACTGGGGTTTTCACCTCTAATTTGAGTGCTAATGAATGGATTTTGATGAAACCTTGTGCAATGTGTTTGTAATGACGTTAATAAAAGAGCTGAAAAAAAGATTAGAGTTCCGTAACTTGTAGAATTAGGTCAATGAAAAAGTACAGTTTTGGCCCAAAATAAGATGTTTTTACTTTTGTGAATTTTTTCGAAAAATGCATATTTTTCGAGATATGGCCATTCGAAAATTCATAAAAGTGGAGGAGGGGAAATATAAAAGTTGAAAAGAAACTATTTATAATGGTTTCTAATAAATAATATTTATTAACATTGTTTGAGAAGGTTCATTCTAACTCAATGAGGTTCATACAGATTTCATCTGAGTCTAACCTGACAGTGTGAAAAAACGAGAAAAATGTAGTGTTTAAACTCACATAAAAGTAATTTATTTCTTGAGAGTAAAAATTAAAATGAATATTAAAGAGAAAACAGCTAATAAACTAATATCTTATTTCTGCTTGTATTGACTGTCTGCACTCTGTATTGACTGTGTGCTTGTATTGACTAGCTGCACTCTAAAAGTCCGAATTTGATTTATTAAAATGAAATATCATAGTCGAATCGAGAACCGGCAAGTTTTCTTCAGTTGCAGTTTTGAATCCGGCTTCCATTTTATAACCAATTGATGAATGTTATATCACTAGTACAAAACCAAAACACAACAGATGTCAAAAGCTGTTTTTACAGATGACAGGGAGGGCGAAGTTGTGCGACGAAATATTTGTCGGAGTTTTATTGGATGCGCGTGCATGTTACGCTATTACGTCACAATATAAGCGGCAAACTGCCTTATTTTAAATCCACTCTGATTTTGAGCATATTCATTTTATAATAAAACCAATAATATTCGATAGAGTTACCTCGAAATTACATTTATTGGAAAGTCGCACTATAATGCTATATTATTACTTTTGTCATTTCCGTTATTGTCTACTAGCCCTTGTGGCCCGACGTTTGGTAAAATATGTGGGTTGGGTTTTATCCATGTTACTCATTTTTTGTAGAAGTTGATAGTGGTATTTGTTTGTGTTTCTAACTGCTTCTCTAATGGTCTCAGGTCTCAAATACAGAACTCCAGGCTAACAACTCATCCCATTCTAATAAAACTAATACAAGTATGACGTCAGTCCCTACTATGATTTACTCTGACTTAAAATACCGAATTTAATTAATTGTAGTGGGGCGTGTTAGAAAAGAAGCATCTCAAACGGTGGTGCCGATTCTACATACAGTACAACTGTCACAATAATGTTATTTCTTAATATAAACTATTCTGTTCAATGGAACCAAAAATAAAAGCACTTACCAAAATAAGTTACAACAAATTTTAAAACATTCACATATACGAGTTTCGGCATCTATGCCTCGTCAATGTGACTTCTTTTAAAGCTTAGAATAAACTGAAGATATCCTAGAAAATACTCCTGTAATATTTATTAATGATTTACTTAAACAGAATAATAAAAATTGGCTTAGGGAGATGGTTTCATTGAACAGAATAGTTTAAATTAAAAAATAACAGTATTGTGACTACTATGCATATTTTCTTTCTCTTAGTAGAAAGGATATATGTTAATACTGTGATAAGATTTTTGTAAAAGTTAAAATAATGACTAGTATTTTCTGGTAATATATTTACTTATTCTAGTTTATCGAACTTTTACGACGCAAGGTTTTTGCATTTAATTATTATCGTTAATGTGCCTGGGTGGTTATCATTTGTTTGGTGTATAATTATAATTTTCATTTTGTTGTAATTTACATGCCAGTGCCAGTCCTCCGACACACGTCGCATTACGTGTTCACTATAGTTGTTAAAGAGAACTGGTGACATAACACAGCCAATTTGATCCTTTACAGACTTTCATTTTATCGAAGTAAGTATTGTATACTTTTATTAAAAGCAGAGTTTTCTTCATACAATCGGCGGATAATAAATACCAGTTGTCCCCATCTCGAATAATACAGTCCACAGTCTGTCCCATTCCACATTGTGAAAAGCCTTATGGTAAGCATATAGGCAGGTAATATTCTCTTTCCTTCTCGATAAATTGTCACAATTTCAATATTTGTTGTTGAAAGAAGCTTAAGAAGGTCATGGCTCTACAAGAGCTATATCACCAAGATGATGATGATGATGTCTGCTCAGGGGGTATTTGCGAAGACAGACAATTCTGCAGTCTGAAAAATATACAGCATTATTTTACTAGAGTTTGATATTAAAGCCAGCAATCTGAAGTTGCCACAGACATCTATCGCTCCCTTTTTATGTAGTGGTACGAAGATTGAGGTTCTTCAATCATCGGACCAGATTCCTGTTTCTCATATTTTTTGGCATATTCTATGAAGGATTCTCATTCGATCTTCATCAATTAGCTTAACCGCCTCACCTATGAAATTATCGACGCCAGCTGCTTTTTCAGTTTTTGGTTTCAGTATAGTCTCCACTTCTGATTAGTACGTCGGATGGCTGGCTCTAGCGTTCACTAACCCAATACCGAGGTATAACCAAATAAAACCTATTTCATTTTATTCAGCAGGTATTTTTACATAGGAAATCACTTTTGACGACACTCTCCATTGGTCGAGACTGAAGTTACAAGAAAAAAACTAAAAAAAAATGAAAATAACAAAATTCAAATTCAACCACCAATAACTTTCAAACGAAAAAAGATAGAATTATATATATTTTTTAGTTTTATAGTACAAACGATTCTCTTTAATTTGATGTATAATTTATTACAGAAATAATAACTTTAACATTAGAGAATTGACGTTAATTTAGATGGTACACAAATTGTCAATTTTTTTGAAAGCTCTAACTCGTTGTAACTCGCTTATGTATTGAGCTATTCGAATGTTTTTTTCACCATAAACTGACAAATTTCATAGACTTCATTTTGTCTCAATTAATGCTGGATCTAGCTCTGTAAATAAAAGCGGTACAGCCTTTTAAACGCAACGAAGCGCACTACGGCGGCGGAGTCGTGAGGCTTCCCCTCTCGTTCCCGGTACATACCGCGTTCGCCATAAATCGCGCAATGCTTCCATCAGTGGCCGTAACAAAAGCTTTAGAATAATTTTCCTTTATTGTAAGATGATAAAATTAACAAATCAAATTGAATAATATGATATTAGTTGTAATAATCCATTATATATGGTGTCGTACAACGCGGGTGGTGCGTTAATAAATGGAAAATAATAGGTATCAGACAGAGATTAACTGATTTTCAGATATGTCATTGTTAAACTTATGCCAGCTAGTAAAGTTTTTTTCTTTGTCTCGTATATTTTAATATTTTCCATAAAGTGTCAGAGGTAACCACATAATCAAAACAATTATTTGCCATGCTTTCACTAACTCGTAGAGGCTCTGAACGATTAGTTGGATTTTTGTACATAACTATATTTTTGTTTTCATGTAAACTGGAAGGGTTAAAATCGGTTAAAATTGGATAGACCATCTAAATATGCTTGTGTAAATAGGCTGTTCTCTTTTTTAAATAATACTATTCCAAGTGGGATTTTTTCCATCTAGCATGTCTTCGTTTTAATCAAAATTATCGATTCTATGAATGTAAATGTTTTCTTCAGAACTTACTGGAGGAACTCCAGGTGGTATAAAAATGTCGTCACTAGTTTTTACTAATACGTGACTAGCTAAAGACGTTAAAAATGTCCGTATTTCATCGTAGAAATAACCATAGCCAAAAGAATAAAGCATATCATTAAGTTTTTTTTCTTCTGACGACACAATACACATGTAATATGTAAAGGATTAAAAAAATGGCCTAAGGTGATTTTTTTTTCATACCAATTATTAATATAAATTGCATTACTATAGGAATAACGTTTAAATCAAATTTGTCTGTCCTGGCATATTTAGTATCCACGACATAAATGTTTATAACAAATCTGAAACTTCTTGTTTACATTTATGTTCATTCAGATTAGTAGTCGCGTTTTTTTTTACCCCCGACCTCAAAAGAGGTTTGACGCGAATGTTTGTATGTTTGTATGTTTGTTTGTTTGTTTGTCTGTCTGTCTGTGGCTTCATATCTCTTCAACGGGTGATCCGATTTTGATGTAGTTTTTTTTATCTGAAAGAGTATTTTGTCGAGATGGTTATAGGCCATATTAGATTTCGATGTTTGGTCGCCATCTTGAATTCGTCATGTTGAACTTCTGTAGAAATTGTCCGATTGAAGTAAAATTGAAAATGTGCATACAATTATGGTAGCCGAACATGATTTATGTCTCATTTTGATTCGGTCATATGAAACTGGTACGATTAGATACATTGATCGGGGGGTTTTTAAAAATTTTCAATTTTACTTGTTATAGCTTTAACCCTTTCGCGGCGGAAACCGGATATCTACGAACGACAAGAGGTGCACTTAATTACTGAAAACGTACGTATCTGCCCATTACACATTGTTGGTTTAACCCTTTTCTTATTCCTCCCACCGTTAGTTCAATTTTTTTTAATTGCTAGTGTACATATTTATATTTTATGTGTGGTAAATAAAAGTCTTATTTCTATTATGAGCATTTTTTATTGATATTTCCCCTAAATCCATAAAAATGTTGAGTTTGTTAAGCCGTACGTATTTGAAAAAGCTACAGTCCCGGCTGCAGATGGACAAATCCGCAAACGCAGTCCGCTGCCGTCTCGAAAGGGTTCTAAAATATCCAGCTGCAGCTTCACTTAAGATACCGGCAGCTTTATCAAGAATTGTCAATTCATTCTCATGAAAGTTTTCAGTTGTGACTGACAACAAAAATCCTTTTAGCTTTATTATCACTTGAATGAACTGTTGTATTTTCTTTGTGTTCGCAAAACACTTTGTTTGCTTAGATGTTTTTCTAATATCTTTCTTATATTTCCGCTGCTATAATAATCTAATTTTTCTTCCGTCATTTCTTCAAATATATCATTAAGGCGTGTTTAGAAATATTAGAGTTAAGAATTCTTTTTTGCAAAACAGCAAGATAAACCTCCATAAATAAAATATTTAACGCTACTTTAAATTCATTTTTTTCTTTCAGTTGTTTAGTTTGTATACATTTAATTTTTTTTTGCTAATATATTTTGCATAACAAATTTTATAATAATTTTCATCAGCCCAAATAAATTTGAATAAATGTGTAACCTGCCTTGTACTTCTGTATCACAATGCGACACTGTAGCTTTCTAGTTTCCGCACACGTTCCTGTACAAATTGCTACTTAAAAATGTTCTTAATTTATTCTTAATTTTTCTGGATTTTCCACAAATCAGACAATGACATTTTATTTTAAACTAATTTTTTTCTTCTTTATTATAACTACATGAAGGCTCACTTGCATTTTTTATCGCGTTACAAATATCACAGACAATACATATTGCCTCTGCTAATATTATTATTATTACAAAAAGGTGTCCTACAAGAATAATGAAATCGGTATCGATGGGTGTGCAAATAAGTGCCATCACTTTTATAAAAATTTTAATGAAACAGCATATTTTCTTTCATTTGCACAATTTATAATAGACTTGATGCCAGTAACAGTTGGTTTTTTATCATTAGAATTTTTTTCGCTGTTTTCAGCAGTTTCGCAAAACAAACATGTAGTTTTTCTCCACTCATAAAAATGAATCTACCCTGTACATAAACTGTAATAGCCTAAATGTAAATAAAATAGTATATACACTTATTAATACTTATCCAGACAATAATGAGGAGAGCAGCCGATACGTTTCTTGATTGGCCGAGAGAGTAGCGGGGGCGAGAGAGGAAGCCTCCCGTCTTCGTCGCCGTAGTGTGCTTCGTTGTGTTTAAAGGGCTGTAGCGCTTTTAGTTAAAAAATTAGATCTAGCATTAATCGAGACAAAAGAAGCCTATTAAATTTGGCAGTTTTTGGTGAAAGAAAAAATTGAATAGCTCATTATATAAGCGAGTTATGACGAGTTAAGATTAGAAAAATGCTGCTGATTTGTGTATCCTTTTGAATTTTGCCAGTTTTTTTATGTTAATTTTTTTATTATTGCAATAAATTATACTTCAAACTAAAAAGCAAGGTTTACTTGTCAAAATAAAATTTTATTTTTATCTGCTTTAGTTTTGAAGTTATATTTGATTGAAAATTAAATTTCTAAATTTCTTATTTTTTAGTTTTCTTCTTATATCTTCGGTCTCGACCAATGGAGAGTGTCGTCAATTTTGATTTCCTATGTAAAATAACATGCTTTAATAAGTAGTGAAGGTCCCATCTGGTTATACTTCAGTATTGGGTAGGTCAAGAAAGAGAAGGCTTTTCGCGCTCTGTCCGACGGGCTATATTGAATGTTCGTGTTTGTAGTCCTGTTGCCAACTCCTACCTTTGTATGGACATTTTCGAAAAGTTTTTCGCAGTATTGGCTCCAAGCCTCAGTTCTCAGAGTACCAGCAAAGACTAGTAATAAAACCGCTGCCCAAGGAATCACTACTTCCACATCCAGATTTTCTATATAAGTCACTTAAACGAAAAAATTTTGTATGTGGAAATAATTGTTTATGTAACTTTAATAATATAATATTTGAAATTCTCTACCCCAAAAACCCATAAAACGATACCCCACATCGATAGTGGGGTGGAGGTGGTAGTGGGGGTGGATGAAGTAAAAAAATATTTTGAGGTTTCTGGTTCTTGTAGACACACTAAATCACAATTTTTATTCATCCCCTTTAATAATGGGGTGGGGGTGGTAATGGGGGTGGCTAAAGCCAACATTTTCTTTGAGACCTTAGCTTCTCTTGTATATACTAAATACTAATTTTATGGACTCTTGTCTGCTTGATTTACCTATTTACCCCAAAATTACCCCAATTTACCCCCAACCCTTCGACGGAACAAGATAAAAATATAATCTAGTTCTAGATCTCATTAAAGTACATAAGTGTACCAAATTTCAAGTCAATACCTCAAACGGTTCCAGAGTAAACGTGAGCACAAAAAAAGTTAGACAGACCGATAGACAGACAGAAAAATTTTTTCGCTCAGCCTTAAAATCTCGACGTTTCATGACATTCTAAGCCTATCTGAATAATAAAAATTTTTTGCCGTTACTATACTTTCACTGGATGTGGAAGTAATATATACCGTGCGTGTAATTTCCCATTAGGCATGTACATTCACGTAGCGCGAGAGATCTGACAACACAGCTGCCGTAAATTCCTCCGTCGGGCGGAGCATCCCAGTTCTGTTATTTCATTTCAGCCAGCTGGCACGCGCGATGTTGTAATTTTACTCCCTATGCCTAGCGCTCCGCTACACGCACGGTATAAAGACTCGACACTATGAGCAATCTCATTCATAAATCTCCCTTGCGAAATTTGACCTCGGGCACTTAAATTGGCATCTAAATCTGGTAACTGCAATGTAGACCCCGAACCGCTCCTGTGAAGGGCATCAAAACCAGTGTTGATCCTAAGTGTTGTGTACTAGTCAATCATCCGATGGCAACTAGCCGCACAGAAAAAGAAGAAATATCGTCACTGTTGGACAGAGACAAAGAAGCTTGTTTGTCTCTGTCCAACAGTGACGATATTTCTTCTCTATCTGCGTGGATACTTGCCATCCTGGGATGGTTGACCAGTAATCGAGTAAATATGTTCATGTATGTAACAGTTATTTACAAATAACACTTTACCATTGTACAAGGAAACATGGACAAGATGACACAAGGCGGTGAAACGCTAATAATATTTCACCATTTCGTGGTTTTTATATTGTTTGGGAATGTCTCATTCGGTTTTTACAATATAATACATCTACGTAAAAGCCGTGTCTGGAATATCTGACACAGTTTCGGAAAAGCTAACCTACCTGCAGTTTAATTTGGCATATTCTGTCTCTCTCAAGAAACGAGCTTCTCTTTTCGAGTGTTGCGTCATTATATATTATATTATTTAGTCTTTGGTACCTACCAATAGAGTCCTTAACGTTTCTACACAAACATAAGTAGGTTATCGAAATAATGCAAATATTTGAAATTTAGGTTTTCTTAGATAGATTCCCTTTTTTAATTCTTCATACGTTGTTCTCTCTGCTGTTTGCGAAGTCCTATAAAAAATATTCTTTGCTGTTTTCATTTGCTTAAGTAATATCTAAGTAACATTTTTCTAAGGCACGTTTTGTTGTATCTATTAAGTAAAATTGGTTAATTGATCCGCTATTGTTATTGTAAATATTTGTTTAATAATTTTAAGATGTATCACAAACAACAATTTACTCTATGATGCACTGTCGTCATTGCACAATAAAAAATTAATTGATAGAGTATTAATACTTCTGTTATTTTTAAAATAATCACTTAATAGGCAAAATATTTTAATACAACATGTGTGCAATGCCGTACTATTTCTGTACTTTTCAAATGATTGATTAGAACACACATTCCAGTTTAGAATAGGAGAGAAGAGGTGATTATTATACATATGTCCAGTGACGTAGCCAGGATTTTTATTCGGGGGGGGGGGTCCGAAAATTTTTTTGTAAGTATATTATGTAGGTATTGTTATGTAGCTTTCGCACAATTCTTATGTAAATTGGCGTACAGTCAAATTGCTTGAATTTTTAATATGTTGTAGATTTCGACTTTCTGATCAAAAACTCTCATGGGCATATGTCTAGTTTCCGAGATACTACTGCTCAAGAAATGTACAAGAATGACCTTTTGTACAATTTAAATAATTTCGAATTCATGATTTTTTTCATACATTTTATATTGTGGTGCGTGATTCGTTCTAATAGCCCTTTATAATATTTTGCACTAAAAGCATTTGTTGTTTTACTTAAAAAAAATAGCGTAGAAAAAATTAAAGTTTGAAAAGTGTTGGCGAAGGCGCCGGGAAATCTGTAGAAAAATAACAAGTGAAAATAATATTTGGTCATATTGCCTAAAACATTTTTTACATAAAGTAAGTAAGTAGGTAAGTATGTGTCTTCCTGATCAAAGAACTTGAAAAACTTTCGGAAATTGCTTCTTTGACCTCTAACAACAAACACCCCATCAATAAATTAAAAGTTCGACAAGATACATAGAATTTTACAAGAATTTACTTATAGTTGTATCTCGAATACTAGACGAGACTAGACTATATAGATCGAGATGGGTCCATGAGGGTTTTTGATCGGAAATAAGTCACATACATATACAACATATTAAAAATTCAGCCAATTTGACTGTTGTAGGTACGCCAATTTGCATAAGAATTGTGCGGAGTCCTTTAGTTGAACTATTCAACAACTTATATTCCAAGTAACTGATGGCGATTACGCGCAATGTAACGTGGATTTCGCTTGGCTAGTAATAAAAATAAATCGAATTTACTCATGATTCCACAAGGTTTTATACATTTGACTGAATTAAGGCTCCGCCCTGTCAATATTGCGGCAATAAATTGCAATAAATTACGATTTGCGACGGGACTGGTTGCATGGAATGAAGATTTGTAATCGGCCAAAAAAAATTTTTGACTAAAACCGAAAATAAAATCAATATAATAATTTTATATAAATATCATGTCTATCAATTATATAAATGTCAGTAAATTTCGGGGGGGGGGGTGTCCGGACCCCCAGGACCCCCCCCCTGGCTACGTCACTGATATGTCTCACAGTTTTCTCTTTTGAGAGGAAAATAAATTTTTAATTAAATAAAATAAAAACTGTTTTGTTATAAAAAAAAGAAAATAACCACTACACACTGTAACTTTTATGCCAAAGAAACAATTATATTAGAGAGCGTTTTTTGACAAATTGTATGAATAGGAATACATACAGTGTGTGCCGTTTAATACCGCTCACCTGATTATATTGGAACGCGTTACCTGATATTTAAACATGTCTTTGGGACATGTCGATGACTATTTTGAAAAATTTCTAATTTTCACACTTTCAAGGCCTACTAAGTTTCTTATATAAGTCGAAATTTCGAGATCAATTATTAGGCAAGGGGCGAGCGTAGAGGCGACTTCAATGTGAATATCAGTCGATATTCCGTTGAAGCAACGTCGAGCGCGGTTAGTACTTGGATGGGCTCCCATCTTGGGAAATACAGCGTTCTCGTCCCACCTTCTAGAGTCTTGTATATCAGTGTATACTCGGAAGTTACGTAATTTCAGACGAGGATTACGTAGTGGATATACCATCCTTCGGAGGGGATGTAAAGCAGGCGGTCCCTTGTCTATTAAATGTTAGGCAAGTAAAAGATCCCTACTTTTCTTAAGGGAAGAGGTTCGGCAAAATTTCCAGGTTGGGGGTAGCTCGTCTCCTGGCGTCGGTGATAGGCCCTGGTAGCGGAAATAGGCCGACGTTAAACAGTTAAAAAAAAAAAAAAAACTATTAGGCAATTTTTTATCGGCAAATTAGATAGCGTATTCTATTCGCAGTTGTCTCACATCCCTCTATACATTTTAGCTCGATACCTAACATAGGATGTTTGCTATTCACTCGCCAAATTTTTAAATGTTTCACTTTTCGACTGGGCCTGTATAAAAATCTGTTATCAAGTAATAAAACAAATGTTGAAAAACTATTATTTTTAATAATACATACAACATTAAATAATACACACACTAAATCACAATTTTATTTTTTGCACCCCTTTAATAATGGGTGGGGGTTGATGGAGGTGGCTAATGCAAACATATTTTTTGAAACCCTAGCTTCTATTATATATACTAAAACCAATTTTATGGACTCTTACTGGCTCGATTTATCTATTTACCCCAATTTATCCCCCAACCCTTCATCGGAATAAGATCAAAATGTAATCTAGTACCAGATCTCGTTAAAATACAGACGTGTACCAAATCAATATCTCAAACGGTTCCAGAGTAATCGTGCGCACAAAAAAAGTTACAGACAGACAGACCGACAGACTGACAGACAGAACTTTTTTCTCAAACTTAAAATCTCGACGTTTCGTGACATTCTAAGCCTATTTGGATAATAATTTTTTTTTGCGTTACTATACTTCCACTAGATGTGGAAGTAAAAAACCGCTGCCCAAGGAATCACTACTTCCACATCCAAATTCTCTAACCAAGTCACTCACAACGAAAAAATTTTGTATGTGGAAATAATTGTTTATGGAACTTTAATAATATAATATTTGAAATCTTCTACCCCAAAAACCCATAAAACGATACCCCACTCGGTAGTGGAGTGGGGGTGGTGATAGGAGGTGGATGAAGTAAAAAAATATTTTGAGGTCCCTGGTTCTTGTACATACACTAAATCACAATTTTTTTTCATCCCCTTTAATAATGGGGAGGACCTTAGCTTAGCTAATTTTATGGACTCTTACCTGCTTGATTTACCTATTTACCCCAAATTTACCCCAATTTACCCCCCAACCCTTCGACGGAACAAGATGAAAATATAATCTAGTTCCAGATCTCGTTAAAGTACATATGTGTACCAAATTTCCAGTCAATATCTTAAACAGTTCCAGAGTAAACGTGCGCACAAGAAAAAGTTACAGACAGACCGACAGACAGATATTTAAAAAAAAAATAAAATCTCGACGGTGATGACATCAGAAGGTTGGAATACTGTTCCTGGGCTCAAGACAATTTTCTTAATGATAGACATTTTTTGAAAAAAATTATGTTCACTGATGAATCGACATGCACTCCTAATGGTGTAGTATTTTGGTAAAACTGTAAGGCAATAGATAACTCGTATTGTAAGTGCCAGTACTCGAAAAAAAAAAATGAACGTGTGGTGCGGAATTTTAGGTGAAAAGATAATAGGCCTTTCCTTTCCTTCCAAACTTTAAATGCGGTAAGACTGCTACACTCTTTAAATAATTGATGATTTTCCACGGGCATGGCTAAGAGATATGTTTTTTCGACAAGATGGAGCATCAATTCACAACTCGATAATTGTCCGACGATGAAGATGGTTGAATGTAAATTCTCCTTAAAGATGAATAGGGCGAAACATCCGTTAAATCGAGTGACCTCCCAAATCTCCGGATGTCACCCCGCTTGATTTTTATTTTTGGAGCACTATTAAAAATAAAATTTACAATACGACGCTCCGAAATGGACAAGAGCTTTGTGATAGAATCGGTCAAGTCTGCTAAGAAATGAACTTTCAAGAACGTCGACGAGTAGCAAGGAATAATGAAAAACTCATTGATGGTGGTTTAGTTGAAAATGGCTACATTTAATTACTTAAATACTGTGTTAAAATTTGTTGCATTTAGGGTTATGATTTTGAATTATTTCACAATAAACTGATTTTGAGTACTTTTTGTTTCCACGGCAATCTTTGTTAAAGTCTTAAAAAGTAAATTTCTAGACTATTGCAAAAGTTTTGAAAATAATCGAAGTTCGCATATTTTGATGAAGTTTTATCGTTATCTAGGAGTATTTCTTGATTCGGAACAACTTTTCTTAATACATTTTTGCTGTATCTCTAAAGCTAAGTAAGATATAGACAAATTTCATTTTTGACGACACAGTGTATTAATGTGATAATAAATATATCGAAAATCATGAAAAGAGGCGCCTTAAAGAGATTCATATCTGAGAAAGACTTGTAATCGATCTGTCGAATAATAACCGAAATATCAAGTTGTGTCCCCTGGGACAGGGCACATTGTATTTACGAGACAATAATGGATTTATTGAAAAATGCAGTACATGTGCAAATGCATGTCCTCATTTTTTTTCACAATCCTAAATTCTATTCAAAATTACAGCATGCAATCATAACATACTGTGTTCTTTCCTATTTCTAGTTATAGACTGTGTTTTGCATCGTGAAATCTACAATTTTAATGCAGACACTGTATATATCCTTTGCAGATAGAACAATCGGTGTTGGATAAAAAGACTCAGCACAGCACAGTAGTGAAAATGACAATTAAAAAGAAAGTTGATTACTGTGTTCTTTCTTGGAGTAGTCGAGTTTAACTTATACAGGGTGATTTTCCACAACACGCGGAAAATTTATCAGTAGGTTATGATCTAAAAAATTACCTTATTTTTTTGTAGGAATGCGCCGCCGCCTATGACTTTAACTAATCTGACGTAACGCGGTCCAACCATATCACTTCCCCTCCCTCTTTATCAGACTTGGGACTGACAGCAAAGCTGGAGAGGGTAGAAGTGACTTTTGGTTTTAATCATACTACAAAAATGGCAAAAATTAAAATAATTTTTGTAGAATATAGCACAACAAGAAACTCAAAGGTAATGGAAAGTCAAAGAAAATGTTACATTAAATGCACTTTTCTAAGCACCGAATAGCGTCTTGGACATCAGTTAATGTCTTTCCAGACACATTGACCCTATGCCAGTGAACTCCACAACAAGTAGGATATTTACTTAAACCCGTCGATAACAAAAAATACCAAACTTCTGCCGTACTTTGTATATATTCTTTCCCAACTAAGTTCCTTGCCTTATGACTGACCGCAGACAAATAACACTAGCGTATCTTTGCAAGTTTTAATGCAACAAATTACCTAGGATCACTCTAAAATTTTGCATGGACTTTCCCACATAAGACTAGAACGCCATTTTATTTTCCGCATGTTGTGGGAAATCACCCTGTATACACCTTTTTTGCATTTTCAAGGAATTTCATAAGCTATATTGCTGATCTGTAATAATAGAGTTGGCCCCTTAACTTTAGAGAATAATTTATGTACAGTTTCTGTGTTGTACTGGCCGATAGTTAAGTCATTAGCAGAGCCCGTATTTTGGATGACATTGACGTAAAATGCAGAGTCGGCGTGGGAAGGTAGTACAAAATTATAATTCTTATCTCTTTTTTGCTCATCCAATTGGAAACATTAAATCAAACTGTTACATTGCAGGTAATTAACAATAGATAATTAAATATGAGTCTAAATATTCGGCACGAAAAGAACGCCGCGCGCCGTTTCTCTAAGAATATCACTTATAAATCCCTATTTTCCTGTTGATGGGAGTTAGACGACACATGACATGTAATTAAAAACTTGCGCGATCATAACATGGTAATATTGCACCTTTGAGCTTTGCATCATTTAATGTTAACCCGACGTCTTCACAAATCTACGATTGTACCGTTTGTATTACGGTAATGGACGCGCCATTATTACACTAAACTGCCGAAATAGTCATTGGAAAGTTTCCCTTACATGTCTGGAAATAGTATATCAGCGGGTAATCGACGCATAGTGAAGCAATGATTTTAATTATTATTGTTTCATGTTAAATTAATAAAGAAATACCAGCATAGAAACACGCCAAACACAGCGTATGCAATGACAATATTAGAGATGCAGGTAAACGAAAATATACAGTTGGAGAAGAAAATATAAAAGCTCTGAACATATTATGATTTAAAAAACAGCTAAAAGTTAGTACATAAAGTGGATGGCTCGAGATTTCTACAAAAATATTCAACTCTGGCAGCCCTTCATTTTTAAACACGGTGTGCGTTAATCGAAAATATAGACACGGAGAAGAAAATCAAAAAGTGTATACATAAAGCCGATGACTCAAGATACCCACAATAATATTCAACTTCAATAATATATTCCACTACATTAGCGGTTGCGTTGCGATTTCATTACCTACTACTGCTGTTTTCTCAATAACAGTTTAACAGCAGTTAGCAAAAACATCTTTACTACATCGTGTTTCTTATCTGTTGTTTTCTCACCTGTTATTTTCGAACAGAAATGACAGTCTGTTAATGCTATTTACAAATAACAGTTATAAAATAACAGGTTGTTAAATAGCAACTCATCTCTAGAGATCATTGAACAATATTCAATACAACTATAACTACTAATTGTTTTATATAATAATATTAAAATTCAATTTATATCTTTAAAATCTAGATATTATCTGGGTCGACCAAAAAATAATATTTAGAACTTGCAATATTTAAGAATAATTACTTTACTGTGTAATGACACCATATAATACGACTAATAATTTTTTACCTGTCTGGAGGGTCAGGGACTCTTTTTATCTGTAGAGAAACGTAAACATCTCAATAAGCGTTCGCCTGGACTTTCACTAAGGTTTATAAAATAAAAATTTTGTATTTAAAGATTTTTTGGTTTGTGTGGCAATAATACTTATTGTTAGCGATCGATGTTTCTGATTGTAACTTTACAAAAGTATTAGATAGTATCGTGTAATTCAGAGTCCGTCTCTGGAATGTCATCCGAAATACGGGCTATGGTCATTAGTATGTACGGTTCTGATTACAGCTTCTGCAATAGTAGTCTGCTGTCTCTTAACATTTTTAACATCCGACAAAAAGATGTTATACGTCTGCGTGCCTGTTAGTGGCTTCATATCTCTTCAAGGGGCGATCCAATTTTGACACGGGTTTCATTTTTTGAAAGAGTATTTTGACAACAAGGTTTTTAACAGGGTTTCATCTTCAGGGAGCTGCACATCATTGATAGTGGGAGGTTTTTAAATTTGTGATTTAATCTTATTGTTAACAATAAGTACCTTGGCTTAGAAAAAATCTACATTAAAATGTTATTATTTCTTTATAATCAATTTGTTTATTACATAAATTGCCTTATTATACAGTGTGTCGCGCTTAAGACTGAACACCTTTACTTACTTACTTACTACTTTTTTATTTTTTTTTCCGATTTGAACCAAATTTTATTCATAAAAGGTTGTTCAGTATTGTCCAAAAACATACGTCCAAAATTCAATGAAAATTAAAAAAAATATTTAAATTTTGTTTAAATTATGATATTTAAGCCTGAAATATGATTTTAATGTTTGCTTTTTTGGTTAGTGTGCTTTGATAATTTTAATTAAAATTAAACACTGTCAAGTGCCACTGTCAACTAGGGTTTGCAATCCTGTCATAATACAATCCCGGGATTTCGGGATCAACACGATCCCGAGAATCCCGGGATTTCGGGATCGAGATTAAGAATTGAAAAAATAATAGTGTAAGTAGTAGAAATATAATGAGCACACGAATATATGAACCATACTTTTTCGAATGTTTATTACTGACAGTGTTGGCTAAACTCGTAGCGTAAAAAAATTAATTCGTTAAATTGGGATCTAATTTTGGTACAAATGGTAGCAGTTGCGGAAAACGTATTTACAAGTTTTTATAAAACTTGTCCTGTTTGTATGACAATATGTTTAGGTCAAATCTTGCAAGTCAATTTTGACCCACTTAACGACGTCTAATTGAGCTGAAATTTTGCATACACGTGTAGTTCTGGTGACAATACCTATAATAATATGGTGCCAAAAACTGCGTTTTTTTAGTTTCTTAAACTATAATTTGATTGGATAGTGTATTCACTCAGACATTATATTCTAAGAAATGCCGTAGTATTCGGTACTTTTAAGTAAGGACGACGCGATGCAATTAATATAAAACTAATAGTTAAGATAAAAATTTATAAGCAAGATTATACGTAAAAAAAACTTTTTTTAATGCCTGAATGAACTTCTCGCGCGCGACAAGCTTTTAAGACGATTAATTTTATTTTTTTCGTATTAGTACACTTAAATAATAATAAAAACTTGTTTTTAAAAAGTTTTTTTTTACATATAATTTTTTCAGATTCTACATTTGTTGGCGGTATCGTGATTAGATGATGATATATGCCAGCTGAAGCTACATATCCGGTTTGCCTTCATTTTCGAAAAGTATCTTTTTTTAAATTTAATATCAAATCGGTTTTTGAATTGGGTGCATTGCGTTTTTTAACATTTTGTTAAAAAAATTTTCAATGATTTTTCTGTGCTGTGAGGAGAATCTCATCTTCCTCGTGGTCTTCTTCATCAATTACCTCTGGAATTTTTTGGAAACGTTTTATAAGAGTCGCTAATATTTCCCTGACATTTTTTTAGGAACCTGGAATAGTGCGTCTGAGTCTTGCTCATTGAAATTGTGCAAGTAAGTATAGGAGAATGCCCGGGTAAGGATTTCTGCCTTGGGTGATTTACACCCTTAGTGCATCGTACAAATCTGCACTAAGAGGCATGTCAACTTTCATAATTTGCTCATAAATTTTAAAGAAATATTTGATAAATAAATTCGCATCATGTCAGCACAGTGCCTCCGTTCGGACTTTAAGTGGTCCCAATAGTTTAACCAAATCCCCAAAGTTTATACAGTATCAAAAGCGGCATTTTTAATCCGATCTTTGTTTTGAACGCAATTTCGAAGGTAACTAAAATGTTGTAGCAATAATAGACCATTCCATCTTGTTTTACAATCCCGAAAATCCCAGGACCCAATCGACTACGATCCCGGGATTTGCGGTATCTAAATATTGACAGAATCCCGGGATTTTCGGTTTCGAGATTTCGGAATTGCAAACCCTACTGTCAACTAATTTGTAACTATTTTTTTTAGATTTTAATTTTTTTTATTTTTTAGTTTTTGAATATATTTTGGGCTTAAGGTTTTTGGACAATTCTGAACAACTTTCATTATTAGAATTTTCGGATAAAAAAGTGCCTAATACGACTTTTTAATCTTTTCCGTTTATTTTGGTATCGCAGGTGGCTTTGCATTTGTAGAAGGCGAATGTTTTTTTGGTAATAAGTACACCCTGTTGTCTATATTTGAGTAAAATATTTGGTTCAAAAGTCAGAAAAAATAAACTTTTAAGTGCGTCACGTCACACTGTATATTAATTTCAGCAAATTTTGAGTTTTCGATATTTTTCAATACCTTGAGGTTTTAACTTCGTAATAATGTCATATGAAACGGATTTCTTTCATTTTTGGTAAGTTAATATTAAATGCATCAAAGAAAAGTTTCTATATTATGCGGTGGCTTGCTAATCTATAGGGGGTGGATGCCACCCTTTTTCGGGGGGTGGCAACTGAGAAAAAAATTAGAAACATCGGAGCTGAAAGAAAATGGGCTTTTAAGAAGAAAAGGTTCTATGCAATTTTTCATAAAAATTGATAATCTTCAAGTTATAACAACTTGAAAATTTGGAATTTAGCTTAAAGAAAAGGTATTTCCAAACAATGTTCGTCAAATAACTCGAAAAGTATTACATTGACCGAAAGCTTGCTAGAGACAAATAAGAAAACTACTAAATTGATGATGAATTTCGTTTTTTTCTAATTTATGTAGATTTAATGGTTTCGGAGATCTGGAACTATAAAGGTGGCGTCCAAAAGTCTATGAGATGAAGTATTTAGTTTAAATGTTAAATATCTCAGATACTGGCACGTACGTCAAAAGTGATAAGAACCAAAATGAAATATTATTAATTAGGCTTTAAAATGATTTTTCTCTATTTCTATAGCATAAAGAACACAACAGTTATGACAGAAATAATGTATTTTTTCAATTTTTTTTTAATAAATACGTCGCCATTTTGTTAATGTAGTCAGCTATTATATAAAAATAAAAAATATATTCCATATACTGTTTTTCGTTAATATATAGTATGACCTAGATGCTCAAATTTTTTCGTCCGCTTAGAGCGCTTGCTTTAGAAAAAAAAATTCATTTTAAACTGTAAAGGAATTTTAGAAAAAACGAAACATTTTTGTTTCTCTGCAAAAAATATCTCAATAAATATTAGTTTTAGAAAAAATATAGTGGACATCAAAAATTAAACTTATAAACTGAGAAAGAATTTGAATTTTTTTTTTTGTATATTTGTGTAGGGCATATAGTTTCGGAGCTATTTAATTTTATAGATGGCATCCGACCGTTTTTAGACGGAAGTATTTACTGTAAAATGTTGACTATCTTAGAAACTGTGACACTTCCATAAAAAATTCTGAGGAACAAAATTAAAGATAATTAATCAGTCTTTTAAATGATTTTTTGTTTGTTTCTACATTACAAAAAATAAGGAAGTTATGACCGATTCAATGCGTGTTTTCACATTTTTTTTAAACAAAATGTCGCCATTTTGTTATTGTAATTGCTCAGTAATTAATTTTTCTTTCAAAAATGCTGCTTTTCGTTAATATATAGCTTCATCTAGAAGCTCAATTTCTTTTGTCCGTTTAAAACACTTGTTTTAGAAAAAGGATTCATCCGCCATTTTAGAGCCGCCATATTGAATTCTTTAATTTTGACTTCAGATTAGGAATCAGCGATCCCAAAAACATAACTATCCTAAATTTCAAAAATAAAATATTCAATATTCAAATTTAGGCGGTTTTCACGTCTTGAGGGTAAGAGCCGGACCATATAGAAACTGGAGACGATACCTTTTACTGCAATAATATCCCATAAAGAAAAATTATCATTACATATGAAATTATTCCGAAATTTTACATATTTTTTACTCTAGGTACTATACTAATATTTCTTCAAATTTAATTGAGTGGATTTCCACTTTAAAAATAAACTTAAAAGTATCTAAACATTTCAGAGGACGTGAAATATAACATGAAACGTTTTTTTTGTTTTTCTTTAACTAAATTAAATTCATCATAGTTGTTACCTAAATCATTAATCTAATTAAATAATTATACCTCGCTTAACACGGTGATAAAAGCATGTGTCCTTCACGACATAGAAAGATTTTTTTTGCATTAAAAAGTAAAACCTTATCTTGTGTTCTTAGAGGTATTTTACTGTTAAACGCTTGTGTATCTTAAATTAGTATCACTTATCAATCGCAGTAATACGAATATAAATACGACAATATTTTTTTTTATAAAATATATAGTTACTTAATTCTTACGACCTATTTACTAAAGTGAAGTGAATGAACAAACATTCTATTTTGACGTTGTGTGGTTCCAATATAATCTCCTGTATGCTGTGTAAGTTTTTTCTTTAATTATTTTGTTATAGTCAGGTCCTTGTTTCAAATGATGGTTAACCTAAAATTAAATATAAGTAAGTGATTTTAAATAAATTGCTGCACAATTGAAGTGGATATTGTCAAAATATTGGCCATATTTTGACTGCTATATTTTTGGAACGAGATGGTTAATCTTGATGCGGTTTTTTGTGACCGTTAGCAAAATTCATTGATTATCGATCATCGAAAACAGATTTCTAATTTACGATTGTTTCTTTTATCTACAGAGTGATTAGCCAGACATTGTTGTTAAAAGTCATCGTTCTCCCAAATTCCTAAAAAATTTTGTAGATTTTTTTTAACATGTTAATTATTAATCTATGAACAATACTTCCGAAACGGTTTTGGAATTTTTTAATTATCTCTCTTATTGAATGAGATACAATTTTTTTAAATAAAAGAGTATAATTTGCATTTGAGATATACCTGAATCACCTTAAAAACCTCAGGCAGTGTGATGTGGTGTATCGGAATGAAGAATACAATACTGGTCACTCTTTTAAACCATTGGTGTACTGCAAATATTTTCTAAAGGTTTTTTTTTCGGCGACACACCATTGGAAGTCGTGGAAGTTACCTCAGGGCTTCCCTCACACCTGTTTTTTTAACACGACCGCCACCATACCGATAGTCGACATTGTCAGAAGATGGTTTGCGTGCCCTGTAAATGACGCTTTGGGAAACACCGTAAATATTTGATAAGTCTTTTTAGGACATTCCAGTATCTAATAATCGAATGCAATTTGGCTGCTGGTTTCCGGGTCTTCTTCCGCGTAGACTAGGTTGAGTGCTTGACGTTTCGACCATCTTGTCGTGGTCTTCTTCTGAAGCGAAGTGAGCTCTGCTGGACTGAGCTCCTCTATTTATACAGGTTATCAGGAGGCGTGTTGCGGATCATTGCTCATGTGGAACATTGACTTCCACGTTATTGGTAGTTGTAGTCCGTTGTCACGGTTATAGTTATTCGGATGTTTATTTATTTCAATGGCTTCTCTGTATCTTCTTGGCCAATAATTCTTGGTGTTGGCTAATTTCTTTGTTTTGTCGAATTTTATCAAATGGCCGGTTTCTTATGAATGTTGCTTATGACTAGGAATGCTCAATAAAATATATAATAAATCCCCTATATTACCAGAGTTATGGGGGAACAACCCTCAACTTTAAACTTAATTTGTTTCAAAACTATTGAAGATAATTAAATGAAATTAATAGTAGACGTTGATATAAAATAGTTTTATATTATATTTTTTTTACATTCCTATTACGTCATTTAGTGTATTAAAAAAAATAATTTAATTTTTGAGGGTGCTGTTTTTGTGACATCAAAAAAATCTATATTATTTAACACTTACAAAATTATCGTGTGTAAAAATTACTACAAGGTCAGATTGGTGGAAGGTGCTTACTTAAAAAAATATAAATCCAGGTAATGAACAATAACACAGGCACACGAAAAAAATTTAAGTGCGAAGACCTAGACCACTGAATTCCAACTCATTTGTATGTTAATAATCAAAAAAAGTATACTACTACTTTTAGCTTTTCTCTCAATTTTTTTTGCTTAAAAGTATTGATTTTATTAGACAATATGGTTAGGCCATTTTAATCAATCCACAATAATATCTCGTCAGGAAGAAACACTAGCGAAAAATGTTTCAGACAAAAGTTGTTCCGTTCAGAGGGAGACGACATCTTTCTATACCCCACCCCTGATGAGATGGGGGTGGGGCTAACTCTTGAATTTTTAATGGCACCCCATGTTTTTTATCGCGTAGAAATTAGATAACATTTGTACCAAACATTTTTTTCTCCCCCTTATTCTGATGATCGGAGATGGCGGTAACTTTTGTATTTTCAAAAACCTGCAGGGAACATCCCTGAACTAGGGCATTTTTCGGAAAAATGTTTCAAACAAAAGTTGCTTAGTTCAGAGAGGGACATCTTTTGTTTGCAACAGTTTTCCTAAAAATGCCCTAGTTCAGAGATATTCGCCTGCATGTTTTTGAAAATTCGAAAGTTACATCCCCGTCCCCGGTCAACAGGATGGGGGGATGTTTGGTACGAAAGTTATGCAATGTATTTCGCACCATCAGAATACGCGATCAAAAAGAAGAGTGTCATTAAAAATTCGAAAGTCAGCCCCACCCGCCGCTCATCAGGGGTGGAGGGTTGAAAATTGTTCTGCCCAAAAGATGTTCCCCTCTGCACGAAACAACTTTTGTCTGAAACATTTTTCGCTAGTGTCCCTTCCTGAGGAGATATTATTGTTGATTAATTAAAATGGCCTAACCATATTGTCTAATAAAATCAATATTTCTTAAGCAGAAAAAAAAAATAATTGAGAGCCAAGCTAAAAGTAGTAGTATATTTCTTCAATTATTAGCTTCCAAATGAGTAGGAATTAAGTGATCTAGATCTTCGCACTAGTGTTAAATAATATAGATGGGGTTGATATAAAAACAGCCCCTCAAAAATTAAATTATTTTTTTATATACTAAATGACGTAATAGGAATGTAAAAAAAATTAAAATATAAAGCTATTTTATATCAACATCTCCTATTAATTTCAATTAATTACCTTCAATAGTTTTGAAGAAAATTAATTTTAAAGTTGAGGCCCGTAACTCTGGTAATATAAGTTTATTATATATTTCATTGAGCATTCCTAGTCATAAACAACATTCATGTCAATGAATAGCCCAATAAACCGCTGGGCGCATTCTATATACTTAACCGGCGAGACCCTTTGAAGTCAATATCTTAAACGGTTCCAGAGTAAGCGTTCGCACAAAAAAAAAGAGTTACAGACAGACAGACAAGACCGACAGACAGACCGAGACAGAATTTTTTTTGCTCAAACTTAAAATCTCGACGTTTCATGACATTCAAGCCTATTTGAACAATAAAAATTTTTATTTTTTTTTTGTTTTTACTATACTTCCACTGGATGTGGAAGTAAAAGTGAATAATATTTTTTTTTTAATTTAACGTGAATGATAATGGAGTGATAGTGGGGGCAGCTGTTGCCAAAGCATTTTTGAGACTGGCTTCTCGTACATACACTAAATCTCAACTTTATTAACCCTCAATTACCCTCCAAATATAATTTAGTTCCAGATGTCGATATGATACAAAGGTATACCAAATTTCAAGTCAATATTATAAACCTTTCCAGAGTAATCGTGCACAGAAAAAAGTTAGATAGACCGACAGACAAACATAATTTATTTCACTCAAACTTAAAATCTCGACGTTTCATGGCATTTTAAGTTTATTTAAACAAAAAATATATATATTTCTTTGCCGTTGTCATATTTCCACTCCATCACGTGGATGTGGAGGTAAAATGTCATAAATCACTACTACAACACTTGAAATCAAAATGATGTACATACACTTCATCTTCAGATTAGAATTAGAGTCTACAAAAATAAGCAGTTTTGGTGTTATTTAACTCTCTAGATTAAAATCATTACCAAAAAAAAAAAAAAAAACAACTTAAAGCAAAACAACTTATAGCAAAACAACTTAAAGCAAATTAAAAAACACCTTTAAGCCAATGTTTACTATACTGCATTAGATTTTAAATATACCGTGCGCGTCAAAAGTCTCCTCCCTTGTTTTAATTTTGGAACGACTTATTTTCGAGCAACCAAATTAGAGTGGTCTATTTGAGGGTAAAAATGTTTCTTTTTAGGCAATGTTAGCGCTAAAAATTATGAATGGCAGAGTGAGTTGAATGAAAGGACGTTTCATCTAGAATATAGCCCTATAATTTCACTCAACCCATTGTGCAATTAAAAAAAAATTCAAGATGGCCACAAGGCGGCGTCATTTTTAACACTAAGATTGCCATATTCAAAAAATATTTTCACCTCTCAAATAACGCCCCAAATTTGGTTGCTCAAAAATAAACCGTTCAGCAATTAAAATACGGGGATGAAACTTTTGACGTCCACTGTTGTATATAAATTTAGGTTATGTTTGTTTTTCCTGATATTCGATTTGATTTCACTTTTACTACATTATTAGCCAAACTAGAATTTTCTCCTTATATCCTATACACTCTTTAAATTTATTTAATTTACTTCCTTTGGCGTGTAAAAATATCACGATATTTCGAACTAGAAGAACGACTTATCAGTTTCTCCTGGATATAAATGTGAATGAATTTTCTAATCACTAGTTTTTTCTTATCTAAAATACGCAATTTTCCTCGATTTCGTAAAATTATCTCCGTTTAAACGTAAAATAAATATAAGAATACATTTATTTATTTCAGTTATATATAATATAAACTTGTTCTCTTAAAATTGTTTACTTATTTCACTTCTACATCCACATGAGGTAAAAAATAGAGGCATTTGTTTTTTTTTTGTTTAAAAAGGCTTGGAATGTCATGAAATGCCACCGGCTCGGTAGCGCAGTGCTTAAGGTGTCAGGCTTGCGACCACCAGAGCCCTGGGTTCGAATCCTGGCTAGGGTATTGATGTGTAGTGGCGTTTTTCACGTTTGCCGAGATGGTAGCAGTAGGCTAGACTGCCTTTGTGTGAGAGACAACACGGTCTAGTCACTCTCCTCTCATGAGTTCGAGTCTCAGCTGCGGCAGATGGCAATGTCGCTGGGAATGGGTGTTGTGATATTGTCTATCTGTGTGTCCGTCCTGGTTGAGTGGTAGAATAGCCATCGCCTAAACTCCGCCAGGACATTAAAATAAATAAGGCGATAAAAAAAATGTTCAGATTTTTAAGTTTAAGAAAAAAAATTCTGTCCGTTTGTAACTTTTGTTTGTGCGCACGATTACTCTGAAACGGTTTATGATCTTACTCCGATGAGGGGGTAGATAGGTAAAGGTTCATAAAATTGAGATATAGTGTATGTACGAGAAGTCAAGGTTTTAAAAATTTTTGGCATTAGCCATCCCCACGATCATCCCCATTACCACTCCCATTTCATTATAAAAGGGGGTAAAAACTAACATTGTGATTTAGTGCATGGGCAAGAACCAACATTTCTCTTGGCATCAGCCAACCCCACCAATACCGATATGGCATTTTATTTTATGGGTTTTTGGGGTAGACGATTTCAAATATTATGCTTTTAATAATAATAATGTATTTATTTTCATCAGACTATTACAGTATTAAAGTTTCATGAACAATTATTTAGACATACTATCAAAATTTGGATAGAAAATCTGGATATGGAAGTAGCGATTCCTTGGTCAGCGGTTTCTTTTTATTCAGTTATTATAATAAAAATGCAATATCTGTTGATTTATTGAAGAAAACTTAATTGTTTTAGATTTTACATGGTGTTTGACGGTCACAACTATTATGTAACTCTTCTTTAATTTGCATAATTAATGCATGCATGTGGATTTAATTATTCATATGAGACACGAGCGTAATTAGATTTAAATGTGCCGGAAATTGCAAATTTTCTTATTTTTTCACGCTGTACAACACATATACATTAACAATTTGTATTATGGATGCATTTTTATTTTATTTTTCCCACGCGTTAAACATAATTTATAAATCGCTATTTAAATTTTTCTAAAACCGCAAAAACGAAAACGAATAGCTTATTTTTGAAATTACGAATTGGTGTTTGGTGATTTTACGCCAGCACATTCGCAAAGGGTTTAGCCGGTTTAGCATAATATATGAAAAAACCGCTGCCCAAGGAATCACTACTTCCACATCCAGATTTTCGATTTTCTATCCAAGTCACTCACAACGAAACATTTTGTATGTGGAAATAATTGTTTATGGGACTTTAATAACATAATATTTGAAATCCTCTACCCCAAAAACCCATAAAACGATACCCCACATCGGTAGTGGGGTGGAGGTGGTGATAGGGGGTGGTAGAATAAAAAAGTATTTTGAGGTTTCTGGTTCTTGTACACACACTAAATCACAATTTTTTTCATCCCCTTTAATAATGGGGTGGGGGTGGTAATGGGGGTGGCTAATGCCAAATTTTTTTTTGAGACCTTAGCTTCTCTTGTATATACTAAATACCAATTTTATGAACTCTTACCTGCTTGATTTACCTATTTACCCCAAGTTTACCCCAATTTACCCCCCAACCCTTCGACGGAACAAGATAAAAATATAATCTAGTTCTAGATCTCGTTAAAGTACATATGTGTACCTACCAAATTTCAAGTCAATATCTCAAACGGTTCCAGAGACAGACAGACAGAAAAATTTTTTTCGCCCAAACTTAAAATCTCGACGTTTCATGACATTCCAAGACTATCTGAACAAAAAAATTTTTTAAAAATTTTTTGTCTTTACTACACTGGATGTGGAAGTAAATCTACTGAAGCCTATTTACATACTTTAGCCTGTTATATTTTGCTCTTTATCTGAAGTACTCCTACAATGGGGTCATTTAGTCAAATTTAATATTGCACTTTTTATTACAATTGTGCGAAGTAATCATCAAATAATTATTACTCTGAAAATTTGAGCTCGATCCGATATGTATTTCCAGAAATATACTGCTTTAAAATCTAATTCTTCATAAGCTGAGGTCGAATCGCTGACGTAAATGTATCCGCAGTCCTACTTCGCTTACCTAATAACCTTGCCCACCGCAATCGAATGTCAGTGTTAGTATTATAGTACAGTACCTAGAAATTTTCGTCGAAAACCCGACATCTAAATATACTCATATTATCAAAAATACGATACCGCGACGCCCGTACCATGTCGATACGGAAAGAGGAAGACTTGTAGTTGATCCGCATCGTAAATCGCACGCCGAAATTCGAAAATTCGGCTCGACACGAACGAATCAAAATTGACATTTTTGCCATTTTTCTATTAACCTACATGTTATCTTTTATATAAACTATTTTTTATCTGAATAACAGATGAGGGTATTAATTTCTTGTGCTGGATCTTCTACTAGGCAAGCGGGTCAGCTACGTCTATGTCTCCCGATGCGATAGAGACAATGACGTCACACAGCTATCACATGAAAGCGCCACGTGTTGATATGTTCTTGATTAATTTTGAAGCCTTGCATTTCGCTCTAGAATTAATAGATCTTTCAGAAAATGTAATAAAAAAATAATGCTAAATGAGCTCATTAATATCAGACCTCTAACTATATGCGTAAGGGAAATATGGGGTAACAACCTTTAACGTCAAAACCGTTTTTCTCTGGAACTGTGAATGATATTTAAATGAATCAAAAGCAAACCTTAGATATTTATTAGTTCTATATTAGATATTTTTTTCGTAATTTTTGCTCAATATTTAGGGGTATAAAATAAGCAATTAATTTTTTAGAGGAGAGTTTTTATAGCAACCCCTAGAGATACACCAAACAAGAAAATCATGTGTAATCATCTATTAATCTGCTATTATACAGGGTGGACCATTTTAATCTATTATTGCAAATATCTCATCGTGTAAGCCGCCAATTAAGAAACGACCTGTACAAAAGTTATTGGGTTCTAAGGGGGCCATCTGATTCTGTGGTCAGGCACCTTGGTGAGGCCCTGTGATATCTAACTTTGTTTTTTTAAATGGGAAACCCCATTTTTTATTGCAGAATCTAATTCTATGGAAAAAAACCGCTGCCCAAGGAATCACTACTTCCACATCCAGATTCTTTTCCAAGTCACTCACAACGAAAAAATTTTTGTATGTGGAAATAATTGTTTATGGAACTTTAATAATATAATATTTGAAATCCTCTACCCCAAAAACCCATAAAACGATACCCCACATCGGTAGCGGGGTGGGGGTGGTGATAAGGGGTGGTAGTGGGGGTGGATGAAGTAAAAAACATTTTAAGGTTTCTGGTTCTTGTACACACACTAAATCACAATTTTTTTCATCCCCTTTAATAATGGGGTGGGGGTGGTAAGGGGGATGGCTAATGCCAAAATTTTTTTTGAGACCTTAGCTTGTCTTGTTACTAAATACCAATTTTATGGACTCTTACCTGCTTGATTTACCTATTTTCCCCAAATTTACCCCAATTTACCCTAATTTACCCCCCAACCATTCGACGGAACAAGATGAAAATATAATCTAGTTCTAGATCTCGTTAAAGTACATATGTGTACCAAATTTCAAGTCAATATTTCAAACGGTTCCAGAGTAAACGTGCGCACAAAAAAAGTTACAGACCGACAGACAGACCGACAGACAGACCGACAGACAGACCGACAGACAGAAAATTTTTTTCGCTCAAACTTAAAATCTCGACGTTTCGTGACATTCTAAGCCTATTTGAACAGTAAAAATTTTTAAAATTTTTTTTGTCGTTACTATACTTCCACTGGATGTGGAAGTAAAATACGTTCAAATACGATTTTCACAATTTTCTTCCAGTGGGCCTTACTCGGGCCCAATACCCACAATTGAGGTCACAAGAACCCAGTTATCTCGCCAGTTAATAGACCAGGCAAGTCTCAGTGTAAAATGAGTTTGGCGTGAACTATTTGGGGACAGTTATTTGTTTATCGCAATGGATAGCTCTATTAATGTAGGATAAGTACATAAAGTCGCAAAAAATCCCGACGTGAGCTAAAGCCGACATTTATCAAAAATGACCGCCAGAGACATTTTCTTTAAAATCATATATCTTAGTAACCGTTGCTCCGATTTTAGATTTCTTTTTTTGTTCCATTCCTCACTTCACATTTTACAGAAAGTATGATTACATATTTTACGATAAATTAAACGATATACTTAGGAAATTTAAAAATAATTTAAATATTATGGACAAAACTTTTGTAAACTCGAGACGTTTGTACTGAAATTTCTAGTCAATTTTTGAAAAAATAATTTTAATAAAAGTTCTAGAGCACATAATTAGCTTTCATTTGTTTTTTGGCCGATATTACTAACTCAAATATTAACGGAGTAATAGTTATTTATACATAAAATTGTCATCATTTTTAATAATGTACATTAAGGTATAAAGGGTGTCCAGTCAGTGTTCTCTCGGAAGATTGAGCAAAACGGCTAACTTTATAAAAAAACTTTCTTAACAAAACTTTCAATGTTTCTTCCTGCATTTCCATAACGCCAGTTAAGCCTCCAAGGGCCCTGTATTACACCCTAAAATATTTTGCCAAGTTATTTTTTTCTGTTTTTTTTTTTTTTGGTCAGTTTACAAACATTTTTTACTGGCATATCTCCGCGATTTATTAATCGTTATTTCTAAAAATGTGGGACGTTGTTTGATAATGATGTATTTACTGAAAAACATTTTTGAAATAAATCTTTAGTATATCGGGTGTCCAAAATATTTGCGTACATTGATATTTAATTATTATTTTTCTCATTTTTTTTTTTTTTAATGGAATGCCTAGGTATACATTTTCTACATGAATGAATAAAACATACAATTCCTCACATTTTAATATCTCTTTATTTTTATTTCAAACGTTTTTTGAGAGATGATTATATCAAATAATTTTTGCGTAAATTAAGGTGCTCTTTATTTTAGCATTAAAATCTATATTTTGTTTTACATTTTTTCAATTTTTTTAAATGGAATGCCTATAATTTTTTTAAATGGATGAGTAACGCTTACAATTTCTCACATTTTGATATCGTACACTTTCTTTTATGAACGGTTCTTGAGCAATAATTTTTTTTCACGATATTGAAACTAACCTAATAACTGCTCAAAATGTCCACCATTTTGATTCAGGATATCAGGACTGAGGTCTCTTGATAAATGAGCGCCTTACACAGAGTAACATATCAACATTTATACGATTGAAACACCGACGAATCCTTTCCATCATATCTTCTCGAGTCCTTGGTTCTACTTTATAAATGTCTGACTTCACAATGAAACATATTTTTACAAAGACATAGGGAAACACTAGATTCACTGACCTCTAATCCCTACTTAACTCCCGAACATTTGCCGTAGGATTTTCGATTACCGTTAAAGTTATAACCAGCTCATTTTCTTCATTACAATACATTTCGTCGTCTCGCCTTCTTTTCATATGCAAAATTTCCAGTACGTTCAAAACGTTATTTCAAATTTTCTAGAGACCTCACATCAGGACATCTTCTATAGGAATATTTTTGACCATACATTCTTGATGCCAATAAACAATTTCCATCACATTCACCAATAACATAACATTTACCATAGATATTAAATCTTATTGACAATCATTATAATTCGTATTTTCAAATATTAACAATATTAATTCAACTTAATCACGATGATCTTAAACACATTAGAGAAATGTCATAGAGTGAAAAACAAACGCAAAGCCTTACTAGATTTTAATGCTAAACTAAAAAGCACCTCAATTTACGCAAAACTTATTTGAAATAATCATATCTCAAAAACGGTTTGAAATAAAAATTAAGTGTATAATATTAGAATGCGGGGAATTTTACGCTTTATTCATCCATGTAAAAAAATATAGACATTCCATTTAAAAAATTTGAGAAAAATAATAATTAAATAACAAGAAATGTAAACAAAAATTTTGGACACCCGGTATAATAATAATTTATTTCAAAAATGTTTTTCAGTAAATGCATCATTATCGAATAACATCCTACATTTTTAGAAAAAACAACTAATAAATCGCGGAGATATGGTAGTCAAAAAAATGTTTGTAATTTGCCAAAAAAAAAAAAACAGGAAAAAAATTATAACTTGGCAACGCTGCATCCGATTGGCAAAAAATTTCAGGGTGTAATTCAGGACCCTTAGAGGCTTAACTGGCGCCAAAAAATTAGAGAGTGTTCCATTAAAAAAATTATACATTCTTGTGTAACTCCTTTTTGTGACACCTTGTATAATTGAAAATAATTTCACGTTATAGTAGAGATGAAACATTAAAAGTTTTGTTAAAAAAGTTTTTTTATAAAGTTACCCGTTCCGAGGAAGCACTAACTGGACACCTCGTATATTTACAAGAACTCAAGTCTTATTTTCTTCAGCTATCTTCTATATTATGCCCAAAGATGTAATAACACTTTCGATTGTACATAAAAAGGGAAAGAGAACAAAAAAAAGAAATCTAAAATCGGAGCAATGGTTACTGAGATATGTCCTTCTAAAGGAAACGGTTCTGGCGGCCATTTTTTCCAAATGGTGGCTTTAGCTGACATTGGGATTTTTCGGGACATTTATATCCTCATTCTACATGAATAGAGCTATCCATTTCGATAACGAAATAGCTGTCCCCAGATAGTTCATACTCAAAACTGGATTTGCCTGCACTATAAGCTAACAATTGAAAAATGATTTAAATAAAAGTTGTAGGATTCAATGGGGGTCATCTAATGTTGAGTATTTTGTTGATTTTTAGCTATTTTGTTGATTTTTCCACTTTGTGATGCATTTATTGCTTTAAAGTCATCCATTTCTAATTTGTTCATTATAAGCATAGCAAATTATTTATCGTAACACACTATTATATGTAGTCCGTTCTAATTTTTAATTTACCATAATTTTGTAATATGTACTTGAAATTAAGACACTAGTTTTCTTATATATTTGGTTCATTTTATATAGTATGGTAAAAAGATTTTTGTTCAAATAGGTTAGAATGTCATGAAACGTCGAGATTTTAAGTTTGATTAAAACAAAATTTTCTGTCTGTTGGTCTGCCTGTAACATATTTTTTTGCGTGCACAATTACTCTGGAGCGGTTTATGACATTAACTTGAAATTCGTTATTATGAGTTATGATGAGATCTGAAACTAGATTATATTCTGATGTTTTTCCGCCAAAGAGTTGGGAAGCAAATGAAGGTAAATAAGTAAAGCAAGTAAGTAAGTAAGTAAGTAAGTAAGAGTCCATAAAATTGGGATTTAGTGCATGTACAAGAAGCCAAGGTTTCAAAATTGTTTTGGCATCTGCCATCAAATCATTAAAGTTGATATAAAATAAAATTGATATTTAATATGTGTACATGATCCAGACGCCTACATTTTTTTTCTGGCATCAGTTACCTCCACTAACGCCCCATTTATTAGTGGGGTAGGGGTGACAAGAGGGTCTTGGATAGAAAATTTGGTTGTGGAAGTACTGATTCCTTAGATAGCGGTTTTTTATTTTTATTGTTCTAAATGTTTTAAAAAATATTCGAATTTGATATAAATTGTGATTTTAATTTAAAAAGTCAGCAGATTTAAATCATGACTTAATTCAATTTAATTAAATCAGACCAACCTTGATTCTAAATGTCAATAATAAAAATGAAGGTCAGGTCACGGCAAATAAACAGAAAAATGTATGTGTTAAGTCGAATATAAACGGAATACTAACGGCTACAAGGGTGTACAAAAATATACCTGTGACTATGCTAATAGCAATAGAACAATAGGCTGCTGTTCGTACGTAGCTGCAATAATTTACTATTTAGCACATGGTACATGTGCCAAATACAAAGATACAAAGCCCACCGAAGTACTAGCCCACATATTTGGTACAACTAATACTTCATATACAATAGCAAATTAATAGGTGATTACACATGATTTTTTAGAAAACTTTGACGCGCTGTAATTCGTAAACGGTTAGTTTTACGAAAATGAGCCTGTTAAGGAATTCATAGTGAATTTAATGCTGAACAAAAAAGGTTCTTACCATTTTTGTCGTAGCATCAATGGTTCACAAGACGTTTGCGTTTGATATTTCACAAAGATAGCCGCGGACCCACGCCAACTTGACAAAATACTCAGAATGAACCCTCGAACACTTTAAAAAAGAGAAACTGACTTATGCTATTTTTGCAAGGAAAAAGTACCTGGACTAATGGTCGAAATTGCGAAAGACTAGGCTACTTCCGGTTGTATTTTTTTTCTTTATCTACCCAAGCAATGTCCAAATAACACTTATATGCAGAGATAATGAGATTTTAGTAGTTAAAAAAAAATGGTGTGCCTTTCTTTTCCCCATGGTAAATTCCCCGCACACCGTAATGAAATAGTATGTTATATAGCAAGTGGCTAAAATGGTGGTTTTTTTTTACAAGTGGGGCGTTTATAGTACGAGCCGAAGGCGAGTGCTATAAACCACACGAATAAAAAAAAACACATTTTAGCCTCGAGGTATATACAAAATTTTTTGTATCGCCATTCGAAATTAGAAAACAATATAATTTTGTAAAAATAGACTAAATTCTATTGCTGTTTCCATAGAAACCAATAAGTTTTATTTCACACTGTGAAATAAAATACCTTTTTCTTTATTTTACACTTATTGTCAATAACGACATTGTTTTGATTCATTAAAACTGTCAAATAAATGTAATTTTAGAATATGGCGTTATAAAATCAGTATATTATTCAACGAGCGGTAATGTAGGTAATAACTCACGCAGATGAAAGTTTACAGCACGAGCCGTAGGCGAGTGCTGTAATTCATCAAATTACCGTAAGTTGAATACTATACTTTATCTACGATCACAACAATAAATATTAAATTGAGAAAATTTTGTTTAAATTACTCAGTTTGTTTATTAATAAAATTAACTGTAAAATTTAATTTTTGTTCACCCTTTTATATTTGTTGTCTTCAAAGATTTAGCCACCTTTAAGTGGAGGTAGAATGTGATTTTTAATCGAAATAGTGCATAAACTGCTTATAGACAAAAAATCAGCTTTGTAGATTAATATTACTCGACGGAAAATGCAAAACTTCTCCGCGAACTGCAATAGCCCGGAGCGCATATTCGATCAAAAGTCTTGTTTTTATGTTAGAGAAAAAATTAAAAAAGCGTCGGAAAGCTCAATCAATTCTCTTTACATAAGCTGTCTACACATTTTTCGAAAAAAACGATAATTATCGAGATATTCGAGGAAATGTAAGAAATTACACGTTTTACTATAGAGTGTATGTAAATCTTAAAAAAACAATTTTTCTCAGAAACGTTTGTTTCGAAGGGCCAAGATTAACGGAGCGTCAAAGTAGTACATGATATTAAGTGAACATCGTATATGAGATCGATGTCAGTTAATTACCGATTAATTACGGTGACAAAATGGAGAAATTTTGCCGAAAAAAAAAGTCCCAAATCCCTCCCCCTCTAATTCCTTCATTTTTGTCGAAATTCAAAAAATAAAAAAAAAGAGGTTTTAGCAAATTTCATTCTACTTGAATTAACCATAGTAGTCTTTTGGCGTAGGAGGCAAGATTAACAAGTTGCTAACTGTAGAAGCTAAAAATTTGCGATTTCTTGCCGTACATGGAAAACATTTCAGTAGTTATCTCCGAAACGAAAAAAAAAATCAAAATTCTGATGGTAGCAAAAGATTCGTAGTGAAAGATACTCATTTGATCTTGTTTTTTTATTTCGAGCTAACTCCCACCGTTTCGGAGATATCTGCGAAAAATAACAAAAAAACAGCTTATATTTCGGAGCCGAAAAAATTGCAAAAACATGCAATCTTAACATGTTCATATTTTTCGAAAAACACCATTGGAACGGCCGTACGATGTCGCGACGTAAAGAGGAACTCTTCCAGATAAACCTGATCGTAAATTGCACGGCGAAATTCGAAAATTCGGCTCGACACGAACGAATCAAAGTAGCATTTTGTGACATTTCAGAAAATCGATCTCTTTTTGAAACATGTTGTTTAATTTTTTACTCATTTTTGCAACACTAAAAGTTTGGTAAACTTGCACTTTCATCATTGATACTGTCTAAGCTATCATGGGAAAAAATCTAGCTTATCATGGGAAAAAAACGCGAAAAATCTGTCGCTACCTCCCTGGCTACCACCTTCGTGTGTCGCGCTTTACGTCGCGTCGATTGGACAGGCTAGGCATGAAGATAAAGGTGATTGGCTCTGTACCTAGCGTGAGTTATAATAACTCACTCATTTATAACTCACGCTATTTGTTTATGGATACTATTAATTGTTCAAAAACAGTTCATTAATTAGTATTTAACCTAATGAGAGTAGATAAAGAATGTTTTTGTAGGATTTCGCAAACAGCAAAAGAATAGTGTATGACAAATTAAAAAAAACCTATCTAAGAAGAAGAAAATATTATAATCACATTGCCCCATTTCAAAAGTAAAGAACCGCCTGTTCAAAGTTGACTACTAGTCATCTTTTTAAACCTGCGAGTATTTCGTTACCAAATTGAGGATATTTTGGATTCGCGAATTAATTGTCAATGTATCATAAATATTACGGTTGATTGATTGATTGATAAATCTTTCTTCTATCAATCAATCAACCTCAAATTCAAAAGTCTTGAAGCACTATACTTATCTTTATTCATTTTTAATTGAAATGTATACAAAGTATATTTTTTAATGACTTTTATTCATTACAAATTAATCCGATTTCTAAATAATTGCATAAAACCGAGAATATCTCCAAGTACCTCTTCTAGTGGTACAGGGTGGGCCATCTAAGAGAACAGTTTATCTTGAAAAAATATCGATCAGTAAATGTAAGAATTATGAAACACTTAAAAAATAAATATTCACACGAAGAGTGTTGAGTGAATTATTCATAAGATTCTAGAATCACAAAAATGCTGCATAGTATTATGACGAATGTTTCACCAATCAAGATGGCATCATCGGGAGATGAAATGACATATAACAATTGTATCTAAAAAATGTACTTACTACCAAAAACTGTGAGCGCATTCTATAGAATGTTCGACAATTATATAGAAAATATAATAAGGAATATTAATTATAACTTTTTTTATTTTATTATAGATAAAAGAGAAAGTATACCTAGTGAACGCAATTTTTTTGGATTACCAGATTTCGACTGATATTTTTGATTTAATTTGCCTTAACTATGAAAATATTCTCCACAGATAAAATGAAAATGGAGTATATAATGAAATCAGTGTTTTTTTCTTATTCACTTAATCTACCTACGAAATATGTGTATCCTCATCGCAATAAATTTTTTACAATACACGTAAATAACAAGTCTAAGCATACATAACGAAGATTAAAGTGTTTTAACAGAGAACTCTGAAAAAGTCACTAGTAGTGAAAATTTCTAAGAAAGTAGTAATATTAGAAGGATTTTGGAAGTTTATCCAAGACAGTTTTAATACTTGTGGCCTGAGTGTTGAGTTTCTAAGTAAAAATTAAATGTAAACATCATACTCTGATTACTGAATTTTTAAATATGATTGTTGAAGATTTTATAGTATATTCTTCGAAAATTTTTGAAAACATGTTAATTTTCTTAGTCTATTTATTATGCTTGTAATTTTAGTTATCACCTGATGATGCATATTGATTAACTAAATGTTTGTCAGTATACTCAGCAGTATTTCTGTGTTTGTAGAATTCTTATCAAGGTTATATTACTCCATGTGCATTTTTTCTGAAAACGTTTATATTTACCGATCGATTTCTTTCAAAAACAATAAGGTTCTTCATCTTTCACAAACTTACTGTCTGTCCAAATTTTAATTCAATTACAATTTTCTGCCCTAAGTTATCGTGCTTACAAGGAACGGGACCGACGGATGGATCGGCGAACGGATGGACGGACAGACATTTTGAAAGTTGTTTAGAATTCGATCACTAACATTATGATACGAAAATATTTTCCCTACGTGCGACATGTACGGTTTTAGAAATGTGTCGATCAAATGCAGTGTACTCATTGTTTTCTATTTGCGAAGAGTATAAAAATGCTATATAGTTATTTATGTACCAAAGGTCATAAGCGCACTTAAGCGAGGTTTGCAAGTATTCGAGACCAAAAAATCGCACTGTATGACCCGCGGTGCATATTATATTTTTCGTCATACCCATAACTCATTAAACTAGAAAAACTTAACAAAAACCGCTGCCCAAGGAATCACTACTTCCACATCCGGATTTTCTATCCAAGTCACACAACGAAAAAATTTTGTATCTGGAAATAATTGTTTATAGAACTTTAATAATATAATATTTGAAATCCCCTACCCCAAAAACCCATAAAACGATACCCCACATCGGTAGTGGGGTGGGGGTGGTGACAGGGGGGGGGGGGTAGATAAAGTAAAAAAATATTTTGAGGTTTCTGGTTCTTGTACATACACTAAATCACATTTTTTTTCATGCCCTTTAATAATGGGGTGGGGGTGGTAATGGGGGTGGCTATTACCAAATTTTTTTTGAGACCTTAGCTCCTCTTGTCTATACTAAATATCAATTTTAGGAACTCTTACCTGCTTGATTTACCTATTTACTTCAAATTTACCCCAATTTACCCCCAACCCTTCGACGGAACAGGATGAAAATATAATCTAGTTCTAGATCTCGTTAAAGTACATATGTGTACCAAATTTCAAGTCAATATCTCAAACGGTTCCAGAGTAAACGTGCGCACAAAAAAAGTTACAGACCGACAGACAGACCAAATTTTTTTCGCTCAAACTTAAAATCTCGACGTTTCATGACATAAAAAAAAATTAGCCACTCCCATTACCACCCCCCCCCCCCTTATTAAAGGTAATGAAAAAAAATTGTTATTTAGTGTGTGTAAGAACCAGAAATCTCAAAATATTTTTTTACTTCATTCACCCCCACTACCACCCCCTATAACCACCCCCACCCCACTACAGATGTGGGGTATCGTTTTATGGGTTTTTGGGGTTTAGGATTTCAAATAATATATTATTAAAGTGCCATAAACAATTATTTCCAAAATTTTTTCGTTGTGGATAGAAAATCTGGATGTGGAAGTAGTGATTCCTTGGGCAGCGGTTTACTTATTTGAGTGAGATGTCATATTTACTAAGTAAATAGTAAACGTAGCGATGCTGGGAATATTCATGGCAACCGTCAATAAAATAAATTTGGGACGCGGCTTTTATTCAAATGACAACTACTGTGAAGATAATAGGTATGCTTTTAGGGGGCACAATATTTACTAGTGAAATAGTTTTGTCAAACTCCTCTTTCTTATTCCTTATATATTTAAGGAAATGTAAAGAGGAGTTTGACAAAAATATTTCACTAGTAAACTGTCAAGATAAATTAAATCATATTATTATAATAGCTCTGAACATTTTTGAAGATAACGTCGGATATAGAAGATATAGCAAGTCAAGCTTGTCTGGATTTACTTCCAAAAAAGTTAAAATTTAAATTTAATACTTGTTATATAAAAGAAAAAAATTTCCCAAATTTACTTTTTTTCCCTAGGGACGTTATGAAAAATAACGACTCGTTGCCAACGGCAACAAGTATTTGGTACATAAAGCGTCACTTACGATCGACAGAATAATGGAATTAGAGTATACTTCGGAGGGAGGTATGACTAAAAAGTTATTACGTAGGTATCAAGTTCGCAAACGTATGAATTAATCATATTTAATACTGTACCGCAAATTGTTTTCATTTACTAAAAAATTTAACCGCCTTCAAAAAACGTTGCTAAAAATTGTGAGCTAAAATTTCATCGTGGTCCATTTAATTCAATTTTATTATGTAATATTGATATTCAAATATGTTAAAAATATGTTTATCTACAATCGACATATAAAATAGGCTTTCTTGCTCGCGATTTGATAACACAGCCCCACAAAAAAAAAAAAAATTCAGACCAGCGAACCAGACCCATGTATCCCTATGTATTTTCGGTCGCTGAATCCGAATCCGAGGTCAAAAAAATTCGTACACCCCCAAAATCTTGAGCTAGAGCCAAAAAACACCCCTGGACTGGGGTAAAAAGAATATTAAGCTACGAGAATAGTTGTTACATCCTAATCTATCGAATTATACAAATTAAGGTTAAACAGCAGCGTACATTCAACAGATATGAAACACACCCCCAGGGAGGGGTGAGAAATCGATCGAAAACATCAATGAGTACTGAAAAAGCTCGAAATGTCTAAATTTTATTAAAGTGATAACAAACTTCATTAGGTCCAACGTAATCTTCATAAACTGCCCCTATAGGGTTGAGAACAACCACCTTCAAGTTTAAAGGACACGAGAAAAACAAGAAAAAACGTAAAATCCAACAGGATTTCTATTTTCATGAATGCTATGATTGGCTGAAATTGCGTAGTACTCTAAAATAGAACTAGAAACTTACGTATCATTAACGCCCTACAGTGTCAACCCTCAGAGGGTGTGAAAACTACCCCCTAAACTAAAAAGTTACAGTATAAAAATGTAGTGTAAAAATTCGAAACACCTGCGTTGTGTGGAAGTGAGAAGAAACTAGACTATGTTCGACGCTATGCTTGAAAACCAGCCCCACGGTGTTGCGAGATACCACCCCTATATCTGTAGGATGCTGAAAAACAGAGAGAAAGTAACCGGATTTACATTTTTATGGTATGATTAGCAAAAATCGTGATGCACACTTCCAGTGTCCTACGGAACCCCATGGGGGTGGTTTTCAAGCACAGCGCCGAACATAGTCTAGTGTCTTCTCACTTCCACACAACGTAGGTGTTTCGAATTTTTATAGAAGTCACTGTAACTTTTTATAGATAAATCTTACATAGGGGGTAGTTTTCACACCATCTGAGGGTTGACACTGTAGGGCGTTGATGGTACGTAAGTTTCTAGTTCTATTTTAGAGTATTACGCAAAATAGAAATCCTGTCGGATTTTACATTTTCTCTTGTTTTGTGTCCTTTAAACTCAAGGGTGGTTGTTCTCAACCCTATACGGGCAGTTTATGAAGATTACGTCGGATCTGATGCACTTTAACAAAACTTAGACCTTTCGAGCTTTTTCAACAGTCACTGCTGTTTTAGATCGATTTTTTTATAAATGGGGGCTAGTTTTCACCCCTCACTGGGGGGTGTGTTTCATATCTATTGTATGTACGCTGCTGTTTAACCTTAATTTGTATAATTCGATAGATTAGGATGTAACAACTATTCTCGTAGCTTAATATTCTTTTTACCCCAGTCCAGGGGTGTTTTTTGGCTCTAGCTCAAGATTTTGGGGGTGTACGAATTTTTTTGACCTCGGATTCGGATTCAGCGACCGAAAATACATAGGTATACATGGGTCTGGTTCGCTGGTCTGAACTTTTTTTTTTTGTGGGGCTGTGTAATCGCAAAGTTGACGTTTCCCGAGGAGCTATGAATAATATCACTTTTGCGCTCGTCTCCCATGACAATGAGCGGCAAAGTACTTTTACGCTCGCTTGAGTGCATCTTTCCTTACAGAAGTTTGGTCAGAAAATTGACGTTTTGTGAAATAATGATTCTGCAAAACTGTTGTTAATATAATGAAAGAAAAAGTAACAATTAATTATCTAATTTATGAATAAGGAAAGTACGAATTTTGTAATAACACAGGTCTACAAAAAATTAGTCTTCTCCTAAAGTTCTAATCTAATTTTTCTGAAGTATTTTGACGCACTGAAGCCAATTTTGGAGTTTTGGAATTTTGAACCCTTTTCTCCCCTAGGGGGAAACTGACACGTTAAAAATTCTTTTTGTCCAAAATTGTCTTCAGCGCATCAAAATTTAGATCAGACCTTTTTTTGTCCTTTTGGGGGATAAAAGGGGTGGTAGATAAAAACTAACACTATAGAAATTTTTTTTTGTTTGGTTTCAGCGCGTGAAAATTCTTCAGAAAAGTTAGATTAGAACCTTAGGACAAACAGGATCTTTCTTTGCCAATTTTTGGGGATGGTGGATGAAAACTGACACGATAGAATTATTCCTTTTTGTTTAAAATCGGCTTCAGCGCGTCAAAAAATTTAAGAAAAGTTAGATAAGGGCCTTAGTACAAGATTTTTTTTTGTAGTAATTAATAAATAAATAAATCGACAACGCTTGTGCTTTGTTCGTCTGTTTATTTTGATCTCATATGCAACGTATACTCATAAAATGTTGATGGATTGCTGTTTTCAACCAAAATTTAACTTATTTATGCCTTTTATTTTGATATTTTCAAATAATTGTAGATAAAATCATGTGTGTAATTCAAGTGTAATTCAAAGTGCTATTGTCGCCCTCGAGTGATAATAAGGCGCTTTTAATAAACAAGTAGCCACTGAATTCGTTATTTGTTTAATTTTATGTCGATATTAGGTAATAAGGTTCAATTAACTGACCGACGCGCGACGTGACGGTGAAATTTTATTTCACAAATTTTAGCGATCTTTTCTCAAGGCGTTTCGATGTTTTCCTCTTCACCCTTCTTAGTGACACCATTATTTAGCTTATACACAGTAAACTAATATTTTCGTTATTTTGAATTTTCAAGTTTTAACCCCAGGCTCGTTATCAGAGAATTCTGAAATGTCCATCAAATTTCATGTAAATCCGCAATAATGTTACATCATGACAAACGCATTGGATTCACCGTTTTGAATTCTTATTTTTTGAGATCAGATTCGGTATCAGCTACTCCTAATGTACCTCTAGCTACCAATTTTAGTGCAATTCCGATGAAAGTTGCATTGCGCCTTCGCCAAATATTACAAGATTTTCAACTAAAAGAAAATCTTATTTCCTATTTTTGCTCACCTTGAATTAGACATAGCTTGATGAAATTAATATGGGACCACCCCCGAGCCATACCTTATAATTTCGGAAAGATTTCATAGAAATTGCTTGACAAAACATACGGGTCGAATTGAAACCTCCTCCTTTTGTAAATTTTTTAAAGTCGGTTAAAAAGAATATGCTATGGTAACAGCAAATTTTTAAAAATATTAGGAAATTTAATTCAAAATAGCGATAACTTATATTCATCACAATTTAATGCTCGTTTGTTGTCCAACTGACAGACTATTTTTATGTTTTGTGCTATTTTTTATGCGCGGGCAAATTTGTTGTATTATTATACTCTTCGCAAAAACGAAGAGTATATTGTATTTGATCGGCACATTTCTAAATTAGTAAATATCGCTCGTAGAGAAAATTTTTTTATATCGTTATGTTAGTGAACGAATTCTGAACAACTTTCAAAATGTGTGTCTGTCCGTCCGTCACGTTTCTTGTAAGCACAATAACTCAAGAAAGAAAAATCCGATTGTATTGAAATTTGGAGAGTGAGTTAGTGTTAGCTAGAGGAAGAACCCTATTGTTTTTTAACAAAATAGATTGGTAAATATAAAAGTTATTAGTAATTTAAAATTTAAAAAAATATTTTTTAAATTTTTTATGGTTTGTAATAAATAGAAATCTTGCGAAATATTATTTCCTATCACTATTTTTCTTTATACATTTTACTAATAATCACAATAAATTTACTAATATATATTACACTCATTAACAATTTTAGTAATAAGAAATGGTGGTGTAGCGGCAAGAGCTTCGTTTTGCAATACAAGGGTCCCGGGTTTGATCCCTCACATCGTGATTTTTTTTTTCATATATTTTTTTTCACAACAAAGTTGGTATCACAAAATTTAGAATGTCCAAAAACTAACATTATTTACAAGAAAAATGCGAAGAGTATCCTATAGAATGTGTAACAATTATATAACAAGCTCAGTAAATCGGCGAAGAGTATAATGCTTCCACTAGTTTGTTTTGTCAAGGCCTTTTAGATTTGAATAATATAGTACAAGAAAAGATTGAAAAAAATCACCGTGTCTCGAAAAATTGTGCAGGCTTTAAAGTTTGGTTGTAAGTTTAAAATAGTCCAAAGATCACGAAACAAAAAAAGTTTAGGAGTTTTACGGATCCGCGGGAACCTATAGGGAGTGAAAAATTTCTCGGGAAATGTGACATTTACCAAAAAATAGTTCCAACAAAAGTTGTTTCTGGTAAAATTACTTTTAATTTGGTGTATTTAAATAATTTTATAGCAAACATTAACCGAAATACGGCCATTTTTCGATGGGGGGGATGGCGGATGGAATATTTTTCTAAAACAAGTGTTTTAAAGGGTCAAAATAAATTGAGCATCTAGGTGATATTAACGAAAAACAGCATTTTTGAAAGAAAAATTAATTAATGCCGACATTTTGTTAACAAATATGTGAAAACGCACATTGAATCGGCCATAACTTCTTTATTTTTTGTGATGTAGAAACAAACAAAAAATCATTTTAAAGATTGACTAACTACCTTTAATTTTGTTTCTTAGAACTTTTGATGGAAGTCTCACAGTTTCTAAGATATTCAACATTTTAAACTAAATACTTCATCCTAAAATATAAAACTAAATATCTCCCTCCAATCAACTCTACACAAATATGAAAACAAAATAACTTTATTCTTAGTTTATTAGCTTCATTTTTGATGTCCATATCTCTTAAACTAATATTTATTAAGATATTTGCAAAGAAACAAAAATGTTAGTTTTTTCTAAAATCCCTTTACAGTTTAAAATGCATTTTTTTTTCTAAAGCAAGCGCTGTAAGCCGATGAAAAAATTGTTTTTTGTTATCTTTTATACCCAAAATAATATTTTATAACATTACTGACTACTTATATTAACAAAATTGGGACGTTTTTATTAAAAAAAATTATGAAAAAATGCATTGTTTCTGTCATAACTTCCTTGTTTTTTATGCTATAAGAATAGGAAAAAAAACATTTGAAAGCCTAATTAATAGTTTTCTGAGATATTTAGCATTTAAACTAAATACTTCGTCTTACAAATGTTCACCTTCGCCGTTCACCAGATCTCCGAAACCATTAACTCAAACAACAAAAGTTAAAAAAAAAAAAACGAAATTCGTCCTTAATTTGGTAGCTTTCTTTTTTGTCTCTAGCATGTAAGCTCAATGTAATTAGGCGAGGAAATATAGCAGTCAACCTTGAATTTTTTTTGCAGTAAGTCGGATTGAAATGTGGTTTTTTGCATTTGCTTCGTTAACTCGTCTAAAAACTTTGTGCCATATTTTGGTCTTGTACTTTTTTGAAATTGCACTGCTGCATCGAAAAGTGCATTCTTTTTCAAGTGATGAAGAAAAAATTCATATCTTCCAGAAAAAACTTCCGAACCATACGAATTTCAGTACCCGATAGTTGAGTCGCTGAACCTGAATGTGATGTCCAAATAAGCCCCCTGTGCACCTGGAGGTCAGGACGGCACCAGGAACGTCATCACCTGGAGTTCCCTGTAAACTCATGGAAAATCGATAGAAACTTGTTCCCCGGGGGTTTTTCGGGTCGCTCGTCCCGAATTTGGCATCGGAAACCTCCTCCTGAGGACCTGGTGCGCGCGACGTGGTTATTATTTAATATTAAGCTGCTAGAAATGAACGAGATCTAATTCATATGGCATTGTTCCGAAGTTAAAACCTCTAGTATTTCGGTTAATTATTGCTATAAAATTAAATTTAGAAACACCAAATTAAAGATAATTTTGCCAGAAACAAGTTTTATTTGAACCATTCTTTTGTAAATGCCATATTTCCCGAGAAAATAGAGAAAAATTGATTTTTTAATTAAAAATACCTCTTTTCAGCCCCTATAGGTTCTCGCGGATACGTAAAACTCTTAAACTTTTTTATTTCATGAATTTTGGCCTGTTTTGAATCTATTACCAAAGTTTAAGGTCTGCACAATTTTTTTTCTAGTTAAAGTGAAGTTTTCCTGTGCTAATAATAAATAACTTAAAGCAAACTAAACATACTTAAATATATATTATTTTCTTTAATTAAAATCCATAAACAATTGCAGTACAGCATTGATGTAAATATTAAACGGAAGTACTTACTATTACTACCTGGTGGTCAAGGTTTTGACTGTAATCTATTTAGCATAGCTGGATAATTACTAATATCTTGTTTTACGGGATATAATGAGATACATTACCATATATTACATATAACCAAGTATCCTTCATATCAAAATATTTCTGAGTATTTCATTGTTTTTCTATCCGCCCATACAAGTAAAATGTGATTTACTTCCTGTTGGCAGCATTTTAGAAATAATAATCGGAATATCAATTTTACATAAATATTGTCTATATAGTTAATATATTTAATAATCAAGTTAAGTTCAACTATAAATCTGTAAAAATGTGGAGTCCCTGGTAAAACAAACAAAAAAATGTGTGACCTGTGTCCCTGACTTCTACAAAAGCCGTTTGAAATTTGGTTCTTGTATCGATCAAAACAATAAAATGAATACAGGACGAAAAATGTTTACGGTTCTATGCAAATACGGTAACGCAAAAAAAATGAAAATAATACTTTATTGAAATTGGACCGAATAGAAGAGCTGATAATAAATGCAAAGTTGCGTTAGCAAAATGTAAAATGTTAACCGACCGACGGAAAAATTATATTTTATAATTTTTTATATATTTTTTTAAAGGTTTTCAAAAAATGTTTGCCCAACAAAAAAGGTGAAAAGAAATATGAACAATATGAACAGTAAAAAAAGATGAATGCAAAAAAAAACATGTAGAAACTTTCCCCGTAAGACAACGATAAAATCAAACCTTTAAAAGAGACAACAGATTATGGTTCAATCTTTTATGGCTCAGCCTGTAAAAGTTTGTTATCCCGGTTAGATACTGTCAAAAATAAGGCCACTAGCATCTCTCTCGGAGCTATGAATTCTTCACCTACTGAAGCTACGAAAGTTGAGACGAGAGAACCCCCTCTTAATCTCAGAAGAGAATATGTTCTAGCGCAAAATTTGTTTTAAAAGTTCGTTGTTTTAAAAGTATGGTTAATAACATATGCAATAATATATCAGATCTTTGTATACAAGAACTCACTCATCTCTTCTGGCCAAAAAAAGCGGGCCCTCCGCTCGCGGTGGTTTTCTCTGCTACAGCTACTTTCGATGAATTAATATACAACCAGTGCTCCACAGAACTCTTCAGTCACACTCTTGATGTCAGTCAATATTCACCTAAAATAGAATTGCCCAATTTCACAATTTTACGTTCCCTTAATAAAAACATTTATCACTAATTGAAGAAACAAAAAAGGATAACAAAAAATGTATATTATTAACAAGATACACAAAATATTTACATTTTTAAAATATAATACAAAATAAACCTTTACAATCAAATATATTTTAATATAGCAATACCAAAGGCTATAAATACGTATACCTCCTGAGTCTATATTTGGTAACCTAGACAGAAGATATATTATAAATTATTGGATTGGAAACAGCTGAAGACGCAGTTCTTCTAATATATACGTCTTTGACGTGAGATGCAATTCTCCTAAAATATACGTTTTCAACGTTTTCAAGTTATAGATTGGTACTCCCTTGACATTCCTTTGATGATCATGATGCAACATTTATAAATAAATAAATAATTCCAACTCAGAGTTTTTAAATTGATTTTCCGAAGCCTTTTTTTGAATTTATGGTGCATCTATATTTGGATTTGGATTGATTAGATATTATGGAATTTATCACATCATCAATTTATTATTAAGTGAGTTGTGTTTCCATATTTCTTTCGTTTTGAGAAAATTGATCAATCAAATCAATCATTTTTATCATTCATTACTATCAATCATTTTTTTTAAATGGCACCTCCTACTAGTCCAATCAATGAATGCCCAAAAGGGGATTGTAGAGAACATTTTGGAGGGGAGAATTTTTCTCTTCAGGGATGTGTTGGGGGTAGTCAGGAGGTAAACATACTAAAAGTCCCCGCCCCTAGCCCCGCCGCTTCAGGGGGGCAGGGGGGTGGAAAGGTTCCTCTTTTCGATTCTTCGCTTATAACTCGGAAATGATGCGTCGTATGGGAAAAGGTAATCTATGCAAAATTAAACATAATTAAATTTTCCACAAGAATGTTTATATTCATTTTCTTCCTATGTGTTGTAGTTTACGAGATGTTCGCCAATGAAAATCGATAATTAATAAAAAAAAAAAAATCAATTATGTACCTTATATATTTCTATCAAAGCGGTTTACCGTGGCCTGCTAATAATCACAGTCACAAAACAATCTTTATTTTACAACACTGGACGTATTTACTAACGTAATCTTCTGTCGAAATCTATACATTTCATTAAATATACAGTGTGACTCACTTAAAATGAAGATACTCTTATAACTTTTTCATTTTGTTTCCGATTTGAATCAAATTTTACTTAAGTATAGAACAAATTAGGATCTACTTATGGCCAGAAAATCATTCGCCATTAATTACGTTTAATTTTGCATAGATTACCTTTTTTCGTACGACGCATCGTTTCCGAGTTATAAGCGAAGAATCGAAAAAAGGAACCTTTCCACCCCCCTCTCCTACTGAAGCGGCGGGGCTAGGGGCGGGGACTTTTAGTATGTTTACCTCCTGACTACCCCCAACACATTCCTGAAGAGAAAAATTCTCCCCTCCAAAATGTTCTCTACAACTCTTTCATTGACTGGACTATACGGAGAATATTTTGTTACCGAACAGTAATTATGTTGCGAATACCTATACTATTAAATTTCCTCCTTTTTGGGTTAATAAACCGGAAATATGGTTCACTCAAATAGAGTCTCAATTTTCTATTCACAGGATCGCTAATGATCGGAAAAAGTACGATTATGTCATTGCCAGTTGAGCCCCGGAAATTATTACAACGGTTTATGACGTTGTCACTAATCAACCCGAGAGAGATTTGTATGAGAATTTAAAAACTATTCTAATTTCTCGATTGACCTCAAGCGAAGAAAAGCGATTAGAGGACTTGCTCTCTGGTTCCCAGATGGGGGACCTCGAACGTCCGATTTTTACCGGTCGATGCTGTCAATTGTCGGAGGTTCTCATGTGGTGAGCCAGGAGCTCGTAGTCAAGGTATGGAAACGGCGATTGCCTAAAACCATCTTCATTGCAATCACCGTATCTGGAAAGACTGAGATTAAGGAATTAATCGACATTGCTGATCGGGGTCGTGTCAAAATTCAATGAGTTCCCTTACCTCTAATTCAATTGTAACTCCCATAGTTTCTACGTCAAATTTGATTGCAATTTTTCAAGATACGTTGAATCAGGTATTACACAAACAAGAAATTTTTACATCTCAATTGCATGCTATAGAGTCTAAAGTTTCTTCAATAACTTCCGCTACTGCTACAGTTTCTAGCACTTATCGCGATAGTTGCAGAAGTCGCCTCGACTCCGGAAATCGCAGTGGCTCAAGGCCCGTTCTAATAGTCGAAGTGGTACCCACGTTAGATATAATCAATCCTTCTAATGCCAAAGTTTGCTATTACCATCAACTTTATGGTCGTAAAGCATTTAAATGTCTCTGAGATTGGTGCACCTATGCCAAAGATGTCAAAGCCGACAATCAAAAATGACTTAAAGTCGATAATATTTTGACAACTGACGTTAATATTTCAGATAGCAAACGTCGTCTTTTTATATTTGATAATGCTAATAACTTAGAATTTCTCATTGACACAGGCGCTGATTTATCGATAGTACCTCGGAATCTGTTAACAGATACTAAGAAGAACCCCGATATTGTACTGACAGCTGCAAATGGTTCTCTTATTACCACGTTCGGAAAAAACATTTTGAAGCTGACTTTTTAACTCATCTTGGTTTAATTGTTGACTTGAAACATAAATGTTTAATTGACAATGTGACTAGTTTATCAACATATTTATTTTCTAACAATGGTCCAATACATTCATTACATTAACAAGACATGCGTCCAAATGATAGTGGGGCGCGTATAAGAGAATGGTCGGTAATTCAGTTTTTCGTTTTTTAACTATCTTCCAAATTTTTTAAAAATATGAAAATAATTTGAGAATAGGCCTTATAAATGAGTAATTTACATGAAAAATTCAGAGTGGCCTTCTTTCTTAAAGTGCCAAAAAATTGTATGCAAAAATTTGCAAATTTTTTTCGCATATGAAATTTGCATTTAAAAATTATGAAAAAAATTGGGTAAATAGTCCAACATATAATTAACAACTGTGAATTTTTTCGGATTTTTTCGTACAACGGTATCCGAGGAAATTTAAAAAAACGAAAATCTCTCCTCCAATATGGCGGCTGCAGGCTTGAAATTTTGGGAAAATCATATTTAGGGTAAGCCCCTTCAAATAGTTGATAACTAACAAAATTTTGTTTGGGAGCAGATTTTACATACTTATCCTGCTATGCCCTTTAAGCAGTCTATATAAGCCTCCATCTTTACAGCCGAAGCTGTAGTTCAGGAATTTTTGAGCTTTGCTGATTCACTTAACTTTTTGAATATAACTCTTTACTCTGATTCTAAGAGTGTCTTGAGTAGTATTAATAACTGCAAAGAACAATCGTCACCTGTAATCATGAATATTGTTGCAAAACTGGCCTCTTTGTCATAACGGGGCGTTGCTATCAATCTTGTCTGAATTAAAGCACATTGTGATCTGTATCAAAATGAAATGGCTAAGGAAGCCACGATAAGTGGAAGTGAATCATTGATCCTTGTATGTGAACTAAGACATATGGGTTTTCAGCTACTAATGAATCTTAATTATGTTGTTTCAAGCAAAAATGTAAATGTATTCCGATTAATCTATAATTTTTTATCTCAATGTGGTACAGTTGTTTAACATTAGTTGTCGTTTGTCAATTACTTATCTTGACTTGTGATATTTATTCCTAATATGCCGTTGTTTATATAGCCTTTGTGGTTTAACCTACTATCCGCGATCCAGTCCATGTGTAACTTTAAGTCGCCCTGATGGACCCCTGCGTGAAATGTGTCTATTCTTTTTACTACCTTCTCTTTTCTCCATCTGTGTAGCTGGCTGATGGAACCCATTTAAGGCCAAAAATTGGGGAAAAAAGAGATAACAAGGCACAAGAGCAACAATAGTTCAAGGAAATGGAAGAAAGAGAGAACGAACAGAAAGAATGAGCAGAATAAATACAAGAAACGGACCACTGGTCCTTAGGCAAGGATTATGAAACAATCAACTGCTAGAAATAATGATTAGGTCTAAAAGAACTGGTAGGTACACCTGGAATCGATAAAATAAACAACGAATGAACCAAAAGAACGTCAGAAAATGTCAAAATTGATAGGAGGGAATATATTAACAAAAGGAGATGAGATAGTAATAGTAACGTACGAAATGAAGGACTGGGGACATGTTCAAAGAAGGAACCCAGTACATCCACTGAAGAAAGGGAGCTAATACTAAAGAGCAAAAAATAAAAAAAAGGGAGATCATGCTACTCAGGGACAACAACAATTGAGAGAATTAGGTACAAACTAGGAAATGACCAAAAAGAAAACGCAAGGATATAAGCCAGAGTCAGAAACGGAAGAAACAGAAGTCTCCGGAGAAAAAACTCTACAAACAGAAACTTAAAAAGAGGACCATAAATACTCCATATCAAGATGCAATGTGACAACACATCTCTATCTACACTTACCATCCGATAATCCTATACTATGTGTCATATGGCTCTCACTGCTGGCAACACGTATGATTCAAACCGAACCCGACATTCGTTCCGGCGGTATCTTTCCCAGGAGTGACAGCAATGTCTACCGGACGATGGTAAATCAATTAATCAAATTAACATCAACTCGATATCACCGAATCCTGAAATCCCATATATCAAATTGTATGTAAATCTGCAAAATTTTACGATAATGGCGACCTTACTTGAATCACCAATTTGAATTTTTAACTTCTGACATCAGTATTAGCTACTTCGAAAATACCTAATTACCAATTTTAATAGAGTTTCGACGAAATTTGAAATTTATCCCGTTTTTGAGAGTATGGTCCACTGTGCACTGGGTGTACCTTGAAAAAACTAAAATAGTTTGTAAAACAACATTGATATTATAAATCGTTTTCCATTTTCACTAGCTCATTATGGTGCGGGAGCTAAGTGGCTTTTTTGGACACTCATCGTTACAAGCATTTTCTATGCGCTGATTAATTCTATCGAACTTAAATAACGACAAAATGGACTTCTGGCATGCCAGCCCGTCGAGTTGGCCATGGTATAAAAATCAGTGAAATTATATCATCGTTACAAAGCCAATATTTTTTGTGTGTACACATTTTATGTTTAGAATGAATAAAATAAGATCGCCAGAAAGTGTAGGCCATCAGGGGCGCAACCAGAACGGTCAAAGAGGTAAAAAAATGGAATTATATAACATCATCGTTACAAACTTTTTTAAGGTTGAGCATGTTTATTTAAATGTTCTGAACACAGAAAACAATTCCCAGAAAGAAACTACCGTCAGTAAAGCTGGCCAGAAAGAAAATGTTTAGGGTTTTTGAAGAAAATTGGATTTTTTTTTCGCATATTTCATCTCAGAACTCTAAACTCATCGTTACAAGTTCTGGCTCCTTTTTAAAACGTAAATATAAGCTCCTTCAACAATAGAATAGCCTCCCCGTAAAGTTCTTAGTGTCAACAAAAGTACCATGGGCTCTTAAATATACAGGAATTTAACACTTTCGGCTAACTTGACTCCGTACCGTGCCTCAGATGTATTGTATCATTATTACCTTTCTGGCTGCGCCTCCTGACGGCCCACACTTCCTGGCGATCATATTTTATTCATTCTAAACATAAAATGTGTACACATAAAAAAAATGAGCCTTGTAACGATGACATGATTTCACTGATTTTTAAACAGTGTTCGTGACACTCCTGACAGGAGGTGCCCCGCCAGAAGTCGATTTTATGAATCGTTATCATCCATTAAACCAAAAAAATATCTCAAAGTTCATAAAACGATGAGCTGCCGAAAAAGCCACCTAGCTCCCGCTCTATTAATCCAATTTGCGAATATGTAATATAAAACATTTTTTTCCAATTCTTGCTCACATTACGCTAAACAAGAGTTAATGAGCGAACATGCATAAGAAAAAACAAACGGGTCGAATTGAGGAGCTGCTGTTTTTAAAATTTAAAGTCGAATAAAAAGTACTTATCATCATTCCCCTTTCTATTAGAATTTTCATTCACATGTTTAGTAAATTAACTAGAACTATTTCTGAAACATCCTTTGACTAAAAAAAATGTTTGTTCAGTGCAATCCTAGCTGAGTTCGGCTTGTACACACGGTACTAGAGTGGAGTGGGAGTGGATTTTCATCACGTGATCATAGATTAAAAATAACTTTGGCTTCACGAGGTGGGACTTAAGGAGTGAACACTTTTCACTACATTCCGTAATGCCCGAACGCTAAAATATTGCAAATTTCACTCCAAATGCCAAAAGCTTAACGAAAATACTAATACTACTCTTGGAGTGAAAAGCCGTAAGTCGAACTCTGCTTCTGACGTTGTTGTTCGTATTTCATGTCATTGACTATCGGAAATGTCTAAAATATATTTTTTTAATGGGAATAAAATACTAATAGGTCTACAAATAGTAGAACAAATTAATATTGACTTGTGTGAATTTGAAGTAAAATCGAGAGTAAAATGAAAATACAAAAATCTTTTTGGCAAATACTAGTTTATTATAATTTTTATATCATATGGAGATCTAAAAGGATTATTAGTATAATTAAGCGATAATAAAAATAATCTTTATTGCAACAATTAACGAGTTCACCAGAAATTACAGAGAAATACAGTAGACACAATATGATTATAATCTAACTAGAGCAAACAGTATACTCTTCCCAGATTTTTTGAACTTTTGATATAATTGTTTCACATTATTTAGGATATTCTCAAAGTTTTGTAAATAATGTTGTCAGCTTGAAAAAAGTAAAAGAAATGGAAATAAAATCCAACTCATTTGCTTCTCGAATCCGCGACCTTTTGGATTTAGAGTCTAAAACTTTACTAAACGTTAATGTTATAATATAATTAGTGGAGTCAATAGAGGCCGAAAATATGCATTATTTCGGAATAAGTACGGGAAGCTTCGATTTTCCTAAAACCTTTTGATGTCACTTTTACATAGCTTAAAATAAAAAGTTATAAACAAATAATCGTGAGGAAATTGTTTATTAATTATTTAAACAAAAATAAACTTTTTTTAAAACAAAATTATTATAAGTTGAATAATTTTAAAGCAATTTAATTCAAATTGACATATAAGGGAATTTTCGAGGTCGCTGAAACCAATTATGATGTCAAAAAAAATTTATTAAAAATGGCTGATCCAATATGGCCGACTTCCATCAAACAATAAAATAATTAAAAACACGATTCAATTAATACCACAATTTAAATATGCAAATAAAAACTTAAAAAGAAGCTTATAAAACGTGATATTGTACATAGCATTACAAGATGATCTGTGAAAAAGTGCCTAAACTACTTTTTTCTTCAAGCGTATTAAAGTGTTCAAATTATGTCACCACAAACAGAAGTAGAAGTAGGACATTGTTTTACTAGTAACAAAATGTTAGTACCGAACGCCACCGTAGTGGACATTGTTTTACTAGTAACATAATGTTAGTTCCGAAAGCGCCACCGCAGTGGGTATTGTTTTACTAGTAACATAATGTTAATACCGAAAGCCACCGGTGGCGCGCTATCCACTAGCCACTTGTCATATTGTGTCAACATGTAAGACTGTAGTTTGAATATTTGTACATTTATGATAAATAAATGAATTTTTACATTTTAATACGCTTGAAGAAATAATAGTACACTCAAAGAAATAGTATGGGTAAATTCAAGAAAAAAAAAATGGTTAACTAACAATATCGTTAATTTCGTTAAACCAAACTATATTGATGGTATTTTTAAACAAGAGGTGATTGTTATTTTAATTAATAAAAAGTTGTCGTACAACAAAACAAACATTAACTTAAAAAATAGATGAATAAGACTATTATTTTGTTCGTCTGACTATTATTTTGTTGAATTCTCTCAAATTAAACTAGATAATAGTATATTTTATTTTTAACTATTATCGAATTGTAATTCTAACCCAGTATTAGTTCGCTGTATTATTGTACTTGGTAGACAAACCAATATTATTGTCGTCTTCTAGAAGTTTTAAAAGAATTGCCATAAAATTTGCTTGCTTACCACGTAGTCTATTACAGAAATTATTCCCAGATGACGCCACAAATCACTGACAATAATCAATCATGCATTATCTTAAACTCTTATGAATTTTAGAAAATTAATAACATGATTGCAATGTTCAAATTCTCTCAGGGATCATCGATATATTTGGATGGATCTTATAAACGATCTCTAATCTTTGGTTTGGGTGGTCTGATGTCTCAATACTGAGATTTTGGCTAACCAAAAAAAACTTCATCATACAATAAAGTGTAGATCAACCTAAAAATTAGTTGGTGAACAAAAAACAAAGTCGTTGTACTATTTAATTGTAGACCAAATTGAAAATGGTTAGTGAACATAAAAAAATGTCATTGTACTATTTAATTTGTTACAAGAAGATATGATTATTAAACTACTATTTGTTTACGAAAACAAATAAAGTTGTATGACTATTCTTTTCTGATTGATTTAACTATGAAACTAGATAGGCGCGATTTCATATGCTCTTTTTGGTTGAATTTACCTATCATTTTCTTTGAGTGTATATATTACACGGAGTAGAACGCTTTTTTTTGTGTTGAGCCCAGGATTTGCGGCTGAGGCGAAGCCGCAAAAAGAGTGCGTTCTACTCCTAGTAATATAATATACTATTGCAATGCTCTGCGGACACACACACAGCGCAGCGTGCGGGGCAGGTGATGCGTACTGCTTGCCGCGAAGATTTTGTTTTACTTTCAATCCCTCTCTTTTATTCAAGCATTATGATTTGACTCATGGCCCTGTACCACGTGGATATTTTTAATATGTTTTCGATATTTTAAACAGGATAAAAATTGTAGAAACAATCAACATTGAGTCGATTTTCCGAAAAAACTTGATTTTTTCAATATTTTGTGAAAAGCATAGGTTTGTTTATATATATTCCAAAACTTTTTCATCATCAGATTTACTTATTTTGAAGTCCTACTATAAACGTATGCTGCATAGGTAGGCTAAATAATTTTTTTATAAAAGTTATTAACGCTTATTTTACCATTTACCCATAATTTCACGAATTTTAGAGCAAAATTTTTTTTTTATTTTCGTAAAAAAAGAGGGTTAATTAAATCACCTTGAAGCATCTTAAAGTTGTTCACACCTCGTTTACAGACTTATTTCTTAACATTTCTTTAATGACTTTTAAATCAGTGGAAAGCTTATTCTTTCTAGATGCGGGTGCTGACCAATTACTCTAGAAATTGTTGTTAACAAATGATACAGAAATTGTTTAAATAAAGCGTACACGAAAATTGCATTGTAAATTTCAGCATAACTCATTTCACTATATGTATCTCCTCAACTAGATCTACTAGTAATACTCCCGCAATCTATTACTGCTTGAAATAGGCTTAAGCTCTTAAAACTCACGAATTTACATTTTTCCTGAAAATGAACTTTAGAAATGCAGTAATACATTATAAGAATTTTAGAGCTTAAAAAAAACTCTCTATTCACAAAGACTACAAAATTTACTATGGACGCGTAGAAAACATAAATACAGTCCACGTATACAATTATCTTGATTAAACAAAAAAGTGTCTTATCATTGTATTACGGTTACGTCCGTGTGTGAAAAGCTCCACTTTTGATTTAGGAAGTATTATGAACGTTTGTTTTGGTAATAACTGCTTATAAAAGTGATTTACGTATCATAAATTTTTATTACATTACTACCTACTAAAATCGGCATGCTCATTGTATTGTTAATCCGAAACATGTTATCAATGCCGAGACAAATTTGCAAGATTTCACTGCGTGGTTTTATTTTTTATAGAATAGTTAGTTAAGTATAATTTTTCTGTAGTATTCGGGGGCGGCTATCAATATTGCACGACATTGGTTAGCACTGTTTTTTATTTGGTTCTCATATAAAAGCGTTATAAATATTATTGTGGTGAGTGGCCGCATACATTGAACACGTGAATCATGAAACTGCAGAGAAGTTATGCTATAAAATTGATTTTTGGAACATATTTCTTTTCTTACTTCTTATTGAATATTTCGCCGCTTTGTAGAAATATTAAAAAATGTCAAAAAAGAAACCTCTGCTCCAAATGAATCAGGACAGAGATTGGGTTTTAATTAATACTTCTGATTCTACAAAATGTTTCACACCTAAAAATGTATAAATTGAAACAAAATTGTGATGAATCTAATGGGTGTTTTTTTTTAGAGGAATAGAACTTTAAAATGAAATAAAACACATAAAAATCTTGCTAACGCCCATGGTATTGAATTTATTGGAAATATAATTGTATGCCATTAGTGCTTAAATATGATTTCGGGCATGTGGGTGCCGCGGCTGGCTCGAATGTAGCACAATCTGGAAGACTAATTTTCGATCACTTTCTGGAGCAGCTGAGGCCGTATGTCGGCAATAACTCGTCTAATGTTGGCTTCCAAATGGTTTAATGTCTCTGGTTTATTGGCGTAGACTGGCGACTTCACATATCCCCACAGAAAATAATCCAAGGTGTGATATCACACGACGCAAAATTTTTTGGTGAAAATGAGGATCAAGAACAATCTTGTTTTTGGTTCATTTACCGAACGTCCGACGCAAATGATGGTCACGCGGCTTTACTTCGTACACGAGCTGAATCTTGTAAGCTCGTAACCCAAGATCTTTCCTCAAAATCTTCCATAAGGTGGATACACACAGCTCCAATTGCTGTGCACGACGGCGAATCGATTCATTCGGATCCTCTTCAACACTACGCTCCACAGCAGCAACAACTTCTTGGGTGCGCATTGTACGACGTCTCTGCGGATGTACATTATCAATCAGAGTATGCGTGGTGCGAAAACGATTTATGGTTGTTTGAATGAGTTGCTCAGATAGACGATTATGTCGACCGTAAAATGGACGAAGCGCACGGTAAGTTTCGCGATCTGAACCATGATTTTCGAACTTTTGCACAATTTACAAGCGTTGTTCTGTCGTAAATCTATTCATGGTGAAATGGCGAAATATACTGAGCACGAATCAGCTTGTCACTTGTTAAATTAACTGTCTCTAGAAACAGTGTCGCCAATTCAAAAATCAAACTTCTAAAAAAAACACCCTTTATAATTAAAAAGCAAAAAATAGCTGTTGGCGTTCCGGAAAAATCTGTTCCATTTCCGGTTTGAAAACTTTGACTTTTTGGTACGTCGAACATGACAGTTTGTTGTTTATGTAATTATGTATTTCAATAGTCACGTGGGATTAAATTACATATATTATTATACTCTTCGCAAAAACGAAGAGTATATTGCATTTCATCGGCAAATTTCTAAAACCGGAAATATCGCTCGTAGAGAAATTTTTTTTATATCATTGTGTTAGTGAACGAATTCTGAACAACTTCCAAAATGTCTGTCTGACTGTCTGTCCGTCTGTAAGCACGATAACTTAAGAAAGAAAAGAAATTTGGAAAGTAAGTTAGTGATAGCTAGAGGACGAGCCCTATTGTTTTTGAAGAAAATCAATCAGCAAATAAGAAAGTTATTAATCATTTAATTAAAAAAAAATATTTTCTTAATTTTTGTCGCTTGTACTTAAATAGAAATCTTGCAAAATGTTATCTCAATAATAATTTTTTTTTGTTTATGCACTTTACTAATACCTACACCTTGTGTAGTGGCGGGCTAGGCATAGGGAGTAAGAATTACAACATCGCGTGTGCCAGCTGGCTGAAATGAAATTACTAAGAGCTGGGATACTCCGCTGATGGACGAGTTTACTGCGCTGTGTTGTCATATCTCTCGCGCTACGTGAATGTACATACCTAATGGGCAATTACACGTACGGTATAAGTATTTTATAATATATCTAATGCGTTGAAATATGATTCTCGAATTATATATATTACAGACATTCAATGTTTGTAGCAATGTGTGATGGTCCAGTGGCCAACATTTTTCCTTGCAATCAAAGATCCTGTGTTCGAATCCCAGACAGGTTGGGTGTTTTTTTTTTCAATTTTTTTTAATATTTTTTTTTTCACAACAAATTTGGTATCACAAAATTTAGGATGTCCAAAAACTAACATTATGTACAAGAAAACTGCGAAGACTATCCTATAGAATGTGTAACAATTATATAAAAAGCTCAGTAAATTGGCGAAGAGTACCTACGTTTTTAGCTTGTTTTATTTTTAGTTACTTCGTTTCTGAGGATCGCCAACCAACTGGTCCAAAAATATAATCGCATTTATCCCCATTTAACAAAATAATAGGGGTTTCCTTAAATTTTCTTTTAGTTCTGTTGCTTTCTTTTTTTTCCAGAATTTTACCAGATATATGATTGTTATCCCACGCGTATTCACAAATTTTTGATTTCCCGAATTCTTTCATTCGAGCATGATTTCTGTATTCAGCAAGCCGTACGTTGAAATGTCTAGATAACTCACGTATATAATAATAGTAATAATAAAAATAATACTTTATTGATACCCATGGATCAAATACATGATATAAGACAAGTCAAATGCATTTTGGGAATATTATGTACAAATATTTACCCTTTTATTTCATTTTATTTTTTTCATAATGTTTACCGCACTCACACGAAACGGTATAATTACAATTTTTGGAATTTTGAATAATATTTGCCGGCTTAATTTTCGATAAAACAGATTTTAATGTGGTGCGTGCCCATTTGAAAAACTGTTCGTACAGAAAGCCTATTTCTAATTATTCGTGATTTATCCGATAAACCATATATACAAGGTGTCTGGGGACAAAGTATAAAAAACCGCTGCCCAAGGAATCACTATTTCCACATCTAGATTTTCTATCCAAGTCACTCACAACGAAAAAATTTTGTATGTGGAAATAATTGTTTATGGAACTTTAATAATATAATATTTGAAATCCTCTACCCCAAAACCCATAAAACGATACCCCACATCGGTAGAGGTAGAGAGGTGGGGGTGCTGATAGGAAGTGGTAGTGGGGGTGGATGAAGTAAAAAAATATTTTGAGGTTTCTGGTTCTTGTACACACACTAAATCACAATTTTTTTCGTCCCTTTTAATAATGGGGTGGGGGTGGTAAGGGGAGTGGCTAATGCCAAACATTTTTTTGAGACCTTAGCTTCTCTTGTATATACTAAATACCAATTTTATGGACTTGATTTACCTATTTACCCCAAATTTACCCCAATTTACCCTCCAACCCTTTAACGGAATAGGATGAAAATATAAGTTCTAGTTCTCATTAAAGTACATACGTGTACCAAATTTCAAGTGAATATCTTAAACGGTTCCAGAGTAAACGTGCGCACAAAGAAGTTACAGTCAGACAGACCAACCGACCGACAGACAGAAATTTTTTTTGCTCAAACTTAAAATCTCGAGGTTTCATGACATTCTAAGCCTATTTGAACAATAAAAATTTAAAAAAATTTTTTTGTCGTTACTATACTTCCACTGGATGTGGAAGTAAAAATTAACTGCAGACCTTAGTTCAAATTAAGGGGAGTTCTTCATATAACATTTTTCAAAATACCACTTAGTTGTTCTCCCTTAAAGAGAAACCTTAAACCAGTTTAAATTTTTTTTCTCAAAATATCAAATTCCGAAAAATAAAATATTTTGTGCATCTGTTACTGATTAATTGTAAACAATTTTTTTTCCTTGAAAACGTTGTGTTACTAACCGTTTTCGAGATAAAATATAAAATATGGCGTTCATGTAATTAATTTTATTTCAATCATTACTGAAAGAAAATATTATAAAACTTTTTTCGTCATATCTGCCTCGTAAGTATACTCTAATTCCATTGTTTTGTCGATCGTAAGTGACGCTTTATGTACCAAATCCTTGTTGCCATTGGCAACGGGTCGTTATTTTTCATAACGTCCCTAGGAAAATAAGTAAATTTGGGAACATTTGCTCTTTATATAACAAGTATTAAATATTGTAATATGTTGCAACCTCTCAAGATTTAAGGTTATGTTGGTTGCACTGAAAAGTAGGCACAGAATTCAGTAGTTCGGATGTCTGAATGTGGAAAGAACTTACTAGAAAGTCTAGAGTGATGACATATCTGTTCTGGAACTGTCTAGAGTATGGTGACGTCATCAGAGAAGCTTCTAGATCTGTCATCTTTAGGTATATAAGGCATGGAGTAAACCAAAAAGAGAGAAGTTAGTGCAGTACTAATTGTCAGTTGAAATGGTCAGAGAGTAAACACAGTGATAAAGTGAAGTTCAGTTTAGATAGCAAGAGTAGTAAGATCAGAACAGAAGAGAGTAAAGTGATCAAGTAGTACACAGTGTGTTATTAGCCAAGTAGTTATTGTTGTAATTAAGTAAGTTAATAAATTAGTGTTTAGTGTTACCCTGGTTGTTATAATTTCCGAATCCACGATACAGGGTGTTTACAAAAAGGGTGTAAGCACGTCACAATATTTTAACTATTTTGAAAGTAAATCCAGACAAGCCTTACTTGCTGTATCTTTTATATCCGACATTATTTTCAAAAATTTTCAGCGCTATTTTACTAATATAATTTAATTTATCTTGATAGTAGTTGTCATTTGAATAGAAGACGCGTCCTAAATTCTTGTTGCCATGGATATTCCAAACATCGCTACCTTTACTATTTGCTTAGCCTTAGCAAATATGAAACCTAAAACCAAACCAAATGATTATAGTTTTCCACTAGTTTTCTAAAGTTTCTTTCTAGTTTAATGATTCATGGGTATGACCAAAAATATCGTACAATGCAATTTTTTGGTCTCGAATACTTGCAAACCTCGGCCTTACGGGTCTCGACTTGCAAACTGTATTCTCGACCAAAAAAAGTGCACTTACGACCATTGGTACATAAATAACTAAAGTAGGCAGCTAGCTATAATCGAATACTAATATGAATATTCATTAGCAGGTTAGATATAAGGGCGTAAATAACATTTTTTTGTAGGGCGCGGCGGGGGGAAGAAAATAAAAAAATATTTCTCCTCAACTCAAAATTGATGAGCGTGGGAAACTATTTTAATATTCTACTCCCCTTTACGCCCCCCCCCCCCTTATCTACGCCCTTGGTTAGATATTAATTTCAATGAATGCTTAAATGTTAGTATTACTCTCAAACTGAGACATGAAGGCAACCTACTGCAAGTTGTAAAATATTTTCGTTCATTGAAATATAATCAGTTACAAGGACGTACATTTTAGTTCTTATCTCTAAAACGGTTGATGACACTTTTTCGAGAGAAAGAGAAGTTTTAGAATTAGGGAATCAAATAATGTTTTTTTCTGTAATGAATAATTTTTATAAATTAGGGGTTGTCTATTCTGCCAGATTGTGAAGCATTCAGGAGGAGGAGAAAAATTCACAAGATACCTTTCAATAAATGTAGTAGATATACCGAATATTTCGTTTTTTGAAATTTTTTAAGATGTAATTTGACATCAAAGGGTATTTTGAAAAATACTACATAAAGAACCCGCCTTTTACAGTTAATTTTCTTCCTTGTTCCCGGACGCTCCGTATACAGTGTGGCTACAATTTCGTGGACACAAACAAGCCTGTATCTGTTATTACTTGACGGATCGTTTTCTAATTTGGGCAGGCCACATATACCATGGTAGTGCATATTTAGAACCTAATAGAATACATTTTAATCATAGGCGTGCGTTGCAGGAAATAAATAAAGTGGCAAATTTTTACGATTTTTTATTAGCGAATTGGATAGAAAAAAATCGATGTCATATTCTTATTTATCACCCTCGAAAACATACCTGAAACAAGTTTCATCCAAATCCTATGCAGGGTTGCTCAGAAAATAAAGAAATATTTCAATTTTCTTTCGTTATTCCCTTTTTAGACAATCTGTTAAAACTAACTAGAAGGACGGTTAAGCATATCGGTGATTAAGAACTCTCGCTGCTTTTTTACTCTAATCATAAGAATTGTCATGAGATTTTTTAGCAACTAATTTGCTTAGTACACAATTTAAGAGCAAATTAAAAGGGAATTCTAAAAATAATAAAACAATAATTTATCAATCTTTACTGGTTGCAATTATAATGCAAAATCCAATGGTGCCATGGAATGGCTTTATTTGTCGAAATGTCATATTGTGACATAAGCTAAGTAGTTTACATTTTAGTGTTGAATTTAGACTTCAAATAATTGTGATTTCTAATGCAATGCCAGAAAATCGTTTATCATTTGCTGAAAAAGTTGAGATTATTAGAATTGTAGGAGAAAATATAACAGTAAGAGAAGCAGCAAGAACTTTTAATGACCGGCATCCTAACCGGCCTCCAATAAGTTTTAGCACAATAGCTAAGATTAATCGAATTTTTAATCAAACTGGAAACGTTACAGTATTAAGACCAACAAATTATAATCGGAATAATTTAAATGAAAACAGAATTTTGCAAGCATTCCGTAATAATCCAAAATTAAGTATAAGACAAGCTTCTTTGAACTTAAATCTAAACAAAGAAATAATAAGAAAAAAAATAACAAAACCATTTAAGCCTAAAATATTACACACACTCTTAGAGGGGGATTTTGAAATAAAATTGGATTATGCACTTTGGATACAGGGTGAATTTTTGAACAACAGAGATTTTTTGAAAAATATAATCTATTGTGACGAATCTACTTTTACATCAAAATGGTGTAAGATCCACCCAAAATATGAGATACTGGGCGTCAGAAAACCCACATTGGATAATTAACAGTAAAAATCAATACTTATCCAAAGTGAATGTTTGGTGTGCTATTTTAAATCAACAAATTATTGGACCTTTTTTTATTCAGAATTTGACTGCTCAAAATTTTCTGAATTTTCTAGAAACAGAAATTATGGATTTTCTTGATAATTTACCGTTAAACGTGAGCGAAAACCTTTACTTTTTGTTAGACGGTGCCCCAGCACATAGTTCTCGTATGGTTAGAAATTGGCTTGACACCAGTTTTCCTATGAAGTGGATTGGTCCCCGTAGCCCATTACATGAGTTTCCTCCAAGATCCCCGGATCTCACCCCGATGGATTTCTATTTTTGGGGTAACATAAAAAATAAAGTATACGTTAATCGGCCTCGTACTGTGGAAGAATTGCGGCAACGAATTACAGAGGCATGTCAAAGTATCACAAGGCACGAACAGATAAAAGTGATTCGTCATGTTAAAAAAAAGGGAAGCATGCATCACATTGGATGGCGGTTATGTTGAAGTTAGAAGAATTCATTAGTATAATTAATTAATTAAGTTATGATGACAAATGAAAAGAATAAAAATTCCATTATTTCATATAATTCCTTCAACAATTTACCATTACCACAAATGTATTCTTAATGTCAATTGTTTTTCTGTTAATACATTTAATGTGATGTTTCTGTGTGTTATTTTTTTCTGTAGTACGCATGCCATAAAGAAGAAGTACATGGGACACAATGTTAACATGAAATTACATACGGGAGAAAACATATTTCTTTATTTTCTGAGCAACCCTGCATAGGATTTGGATGAAACTTGTTTCAGGTATGTTTTCGAGGGTGATAAATAAGAATATGACATCGATTTTTTTCTATCCGATTCGCTAATAAAAAATTTGCCCTTTTATTTATTTCCTGCAACGCACGCCTATGATTAAAATGTATTCTATTAGGTTCTAAATATGCACTACCATGGTATATGTGGCCTGCCCAAATTAGAAAACGATCCGTCAAGTAATAACATAGATACAGGCTTGTGTCCACGAAATTGTAGCCACACTGTATATAATTACTGCTAAAGTTCTAACAGTTGAATGTTGAATTGTACTTTCAATGTTTGTCAGCTGACTGTCAACAAAATAAATACATTTCGTTTCTTTAAAACTGTTTCCACAAACATATTTTGTTCACTATCTTACCCGTTTATAAATTTTTATCACGTCTTAAAGTACATTTTTTATCTTTTCCCATTTCAAATCCATGGTTACAGTTGTGAAAACATATTTCTTTACGGTGTAACCATGAATTCTAAATTAAGGTTACAGCAATAATAGTACAGGTGCAATGTTTGAATTAAAAATGTATTCTTATCTTATGCCGTCGTTATTTGGTAAAAACATGCAGCAAAATGGGTGCACGGTTTAATTTGGGTGTAAATTACTTTTTCTAGTTACAACTAAGCAGGTGTTTGACATATTTTTAAAACTTTAATTTTATTTTTTTTAAGAATTAAAACAAAGAGACAAGAAGGTTTTTATAATTATTTTGAATATAATTGAAATTATATATGCATATCCCAACTAAGAAAACTAGTTGCTGGAAGGTAACGACGACTATTATTAGGCATTTCAAAGTATTTGCCACTAATCACAATACGAACGATCCCAGTACGAGCCTTCAATTGAAAGGGGAATAATATTTGGGTGATCGCAACGGTCCGGCCACTTTCCGAAACTTGTCCGGCTACGTTTCAATAATGTTTTGCCACGACTTGCAAGAAACTGTAAAGGCAGAAACATACTACTATCACGTCACGTGAGCTCACGTGCTGTCACACAAAGTCACGTCAGGGCAAATAAATGTAAACCTCAAATTTCGCTTGTATTTAAATGGGCCAGAAACACACTACTGACACCGCATGCATGTTACATCATGTCACCCCGCACACGCATACCATCACGTTTGTAAAATCTGCAAAGTTTCATTTCTCAGTTAGTGTGACAGCACGCGTTGTTAGGTTTCGATTCTCTGATCAAGTGAATTTATAAAAATAGATGAAAAACTGATTGAATGTGTTAGAACACATGTAGTTTTATATAACCATAAAAGTGGTGATTACAGGGATAAGCGTATTCGACAAGAAAGTTGGGAGGAAATTACGAAATTGAGTATTTTGCTTTTGAATATCGTGTTTAATAACGTCATGTAAACTATCAAATTCCTCTGTAGTCATTCTGAAATACGTATAAAATCGACTAGGATTCTGTCTCAGTTCTTGAACTAATCGGTGAAATTCTCCCAATTCTTCTCTTTGTGTATTTATTTTGAGAACCCATTCTGTTCTGTCTCCTCGATTAACCGTAAAAAATGCAGCTGCATTTTCTAAATCTTCTTCCCAATCAGATGAACTTGTTGAGCTAGCGTACTCCATAATTGCAATACACTAAACTGGTGATGAGATTTGCGTATCACGTTACAATAATGTGTTTATAGACCATAACAACACGTGCTGTTTGAGAAAACGTGAGAGCACGTGAGCTCACGTGACGTGATAGTTGTATGTTTCTGCCTTAATAGTCTCCATACTATTTTAAATCTGTTGCCTGCCTTATTTCGCAAATGATTTTTATTATACTTATGTTTCATTCCTACATAATTAATTTCCCCAAGTCAGAAACTCAATAGAATACCAGAATAGTAATATTAGAATGCAAAAGTATTATTTCCTTATGGTTTAAGCGTTAAAATGACAACTAATGCTATTTTATTACCAAATATAATGATAAAACTTCCAATCTGACCACGTGCCTTTATAATTTGAATTTTTTAATTAAAGTATTTGACATCATGTGAGGATATGACACCCTAGATACCAAAAGCTATTTTTCATTGCTCTTTGGAACTTGAAACTAATTTTTATCTACTAGTTCATTATATCTGATGCAGAAATGGCGATAAATTAAATTTTTAAGTCGTTTGTAAAGTAATGATTTATGTTTTGTAATAGTGACGTCGCAAATGTTGGCCATTAAAATGGCGCATTTAAGAAAAATCGCCTTGAAGTCGCTTTCACTTAGAAAATGAACTTGAAAATAATTGCTAATTGACGATAGTGAATATATAACTTAAAGACTTCTAAACTGAACGCGCCTCTAATTTTAACTTTTGTCTAATAACTAATTAACTTCACATTTACAGACCTATCACCTGTCGCATGCTGTATTTTGATTTGTTATATGTAACGTTTCTTATAAAATCTAGAAAAATAAAGTAGATGTAAGGCAATAAATATACAGAAGTTAGGTTTGTTGTATCAACGTATACATTTCTTATCTATGGTCAACATAAGTAATTAGTTGGAGAAGTGGTGAATTTAAAAGGTGACAGACACTTTGTAGTAGCCGGGTACAGTGAAGTTCAGTACTTCAGGTAGCAGTAACGTCATTAACACTAATAAATATTACTTTCCATCACACTGGTGAAAATTTCCAGAACGTTGGGGCAAGTATCAAAGCTACTTCAAAGTGACTGCAACTTTGAAGTCACATTTAGGTGACACGAGTTAGTCGCTGCTGCTATCTTTCTAAAAACTCGAAGGTCGTCCCACTGATAACTATGATGTCCCCATGTACCGGAAAAGCTACGTAAAAGTCCCATAACTATAAAGTAATCATTAGAAGGAAACTACGAGGCGGCGCACAGTGGGGCAGGAATTCGAAAACATGGCAATAATTCTAATTTCCGGAACAATCCCTAAAAAAATCATTTATGCGGGTTCCTGAGGGTGTACATTTTAAATCTGACGTTGAAGTGTAAAAATATAGGCCCGTCCGATATGTAAAGATTAATTTGACATCTTTGAAAAATAAAAAACACAAAATTTTGCCGAAAAAATCAAAATAGAATATCTTTTCGATAAGAAGGAGTAATTTCACCAAAGTTGGCAAAACTAAAACTCATCTATGGTCAAATATAATGCACTAAACCTGGATGCTCTAAGTGAAATAGAACGGTCAAAGATGGCGGACAAAATAAAATTCTTTAATTTCTCGTATCAGGGAAGCGTTGTGCGCCACTTGTTTTTTTCTAGTATAGGATCTTTTAGGTACATAAAGGTGAGAAAGTTCCTTTTTTTTTAATTTTCAAAAAAGTACATTTTTTACAATTTTCAACAATGCATTTTCCCTCACCCTCCTTTTTTTTCACCCAATTTTCATCGAAACAAAATGAAATAACTTTAGAAAATCTCGTATAACTTCAAAAATTTAATACAAAATGACTCTATTAATTTGATAACAAAATGTATTAATACGCGTGGTAATAATAATGAAGAAAAGGAAGGTCAAAGAAAATGCATTTTTAAAAATTGTTGATAATGCACTTTTATCGAAAATAAAAAAAAATGAACTTTATCCCCTTAAAGTACCTAAGAGAACCTACAATAGAGAAAAAAGTGACGCACAAAGCCTTCTTGGTACTTAGGAATTAAAACAAATTTATTCGTCCGCCATCTTTGAGCGTTCTATTTGACTTAGAGCGCCCTGGTTTGGTGCATTATATTTGACCATAGATGAGTTTTGTTTTAGCGAAATTACTCCTTCTTATCGAAAAAATATTCAATTTTGATTTTTTCGGATATTTTTGGTGTTTTGTATTTTTTCCAAGATGGCGGATTGACCTACACATATCGGACAGGTCTATAATTTTTAAGAATTTTATTTCAAATAAGCAAGTATTTTTAAAATTCCCATTGGATTACTAATACAAGATATATTAAGCAGATAAGTAGAAAATCCGTGAAAGTGCTTTAAAAAGTGCACGTTTAAAAAATATTCATGAAATACATTTTCAGGAATTTAATTTCAATTTTAACGAGTACACATGAGTACCAGTTTAACTTTAGTTTTTAAACTGGAATAGTTCATCTGTAATAATATATCAAATTCACAAGATGGATGTATGTGAAAGTAAACTTTTTCTTTGGTTACAAAATATATTGTAGTTCATTGATATATTTGCATAGGCTTGTGTTTGAAATTATAGTTACTATATAACTTAAACAATTATAGTAAAATAACGTTATATATTGAGTAAGTACCCGACTGTATTGGATCCATAGTTAATTAAGTCAAAAACTACAGATATAAATGAGTTTTTCCACTTAAAGTTTCTATCAAATTTAGCGCATCGAGCATACGCAAATACTACTTAACAATAACAGTTTCATGGAGGTGGTAGTAATCGAGGTGACCTTGAATGAAGTTAGATAGTGGCGCAAATGATACACTGATATGTTATCTTGCCATACGTCAACAACATATAGTCCTTTAGCTCGTTTCATTTTCCGATTAAATGCCACGTTTTCGAATTCCTGCTCCACTGTGCGGCGATTGTAGACTTGTAAAATTAAGTTATCAATACATCAAAGTCGTGAATTTAGTGGTAGTTACGTAATTCCAATGAACAATTTTTGTTTTGTAAAGGTATTCTCCATATTACCATCACCAAATTATAAAATCTTTAGTAAAGTAGATTGTTGATGACCACTTTTCAGTTACCACTTTATATTACTTATAGAGCTTAAATGGCGCACCCTATAAGGGTTCCGTTACCGTTGTTTAGTAACCTCTAAGCCTTATAGCAAAAAGTAATAGAAATATAACTATTACTCCTATATAACTTCCTTATGTACTTTTCAAAACCTTCATAAAGTAATGGAAACATTTTCGCAACCATTATAAACAATCTTTACAATAGTAACGATGAAGTTTAGGAGACCTTAATACTTTATTGGACTTCTCGCTTGCTCTTTCTTTCAGCACAAATCTCTTTTTCTTTCTTTTAAGTGATGGTGTTGAGTTTATTATATCTTCTCTTCTTACAGTATGGAAGCTTTTCTTTTGTATATGTACCTAGTAAATATGAACATCAATTAAACATATGTATGTGTAGTGACAAATTTATCTGTTAAAATTTTACTTCCACGGTCTCTGGACTGTAAAATTGACATTTGTACCTCGATAAAATAGACGCGCCACCGAAATAACATATATTAAATATTTTTAACTAATAATTATACTTTTTTTATTTTTGACAACATTTAGTTCTTCGTAAAAAACATTGCACTTTTTAATTTGTATTACATATTTATATTTACCTATTTTTAAAAAGGTATTATTTGATGCGCCTATTGAATTTTAGACTGGTTTTTCATTAGTTCTCTCAAGAATCTTATTATATCAATATGGCGTCTAATGAAGGCATAAAAATATGGCTTGTCCTAAATGAAAGTACTAAAAGGCTGTTATACAACTGGTAATAACTCCTGGTATTCTTATAAATAGTTTAGTTATTACCACAAAACTAATAAAACCTTTAAATCTACCCGAGTTTTCGCGATATCGCGGATGTCAGAAGAATCATAACCTCAAAATTTCGTTTCATTTGGAGTGTAAGTGTAAATATTCTAAATTTTGATGTTTCCATTTGAAGTTTAAAGTTATTAAAACGATGTCTTTTAAAACACGTAGTACAAACCGAAGAGCCAGGACATAAATTACCTATACTCAATGTTGTTCCAGTTGCATGGGAAAACAGTGGTTCATTATATTGGCACATATTTGTTTTTTGTACATTATTATCATTCTCAATGACAGATTCTATTGCATTATTGTTAACTGGCTGCAAATTTAGTGAGGGCATGGAATATAAGATTTTACGCAAATTTCTTTTGATTTTTCAACGGAAAGTGCCAGTGGATTTAACTTTTTTCCAGTTTAATTTTTCCATTTTACACAGAAAGCAATAAACAGATTTTTTTATACTAGCTATATTTATGTATATGCCATAACCCATATTTACAGCAAAGTTCCAAACAGTAATATAGTCTTTCTGAAAATTTCCAATGGTTTTATAAAAGCAACTGTAGTTACAAGTTACAGACAAAATTAAAATTGATGTTTTATTGTAGTGTTTTTAAGTTCTATTTCTCCTCAAGTTATATAAAAGTTTCTGCCGTGATTGTAGGATCAGGAAGTTTTATAATCATTTTAGCAATTGCCTATATTAACTGAACACTATTAGTTTTATAAATTTGTTACTGCAACTTTTATAAAACCTTTATATAAACAATAATAACAGTTACTAAAAGTTATATAAGTCTGTGGTGGAAATATTTCTATTGCTATTTTATAAAACCTAAGGTACTAACATTTTTTAGTAATTTTAAATACCTCCTAGAGAACTTGGCAACCATTTAGTAATCTTATAAACCGCAAATAAAAACTCACAACCTCAATAAACCACTTATGAAAATAGTCAGTTTTCAGGTGAGGAAAATTGTTCATTGGGATGGTTACTTAACGAGATTCCTATTTCAGTTATTGTTACCTTGATGCTAGTTGAAATACTATTGATGATGTTAAAAATACCTATTTTCAGTTCTTCGGTTAATAATTACAGCATTTGTTATAGACTTTTCTGCAGAGCCACTCACAATAATATCTAATATCTCACTAAAAAATGATAGATATCCTGACTTTGGAGGGGTTCTTGAATTTTCTGTGTTCATAAAAAACGGGATAGACATTCTATCAGATATCACAATCCAGTTAAAATTGTTTGCAATTTTGTCAAGGTCACAAAAATTACATTGCGCACTGCTACAAACTTCACACATAACAGTTATTTCATAATTTATTGTGGTCAAAGATCCGTCGAAATCGCTACCACTTCAGTCGAGCCTTAATGATCTATACTAGATCCTCTGTCATTTGTGTTGTTTAAAAATTATGATTTTGTAGCTCATTTGGGAGTCGATTTCTTCCCAAACGTAAATGAGGTAAATATTGTTTCTACCATAAATTCGCTGAGAGAAATTTGGTATAACCAAAATGGTTTATATCCCAAAGTTAGCAAATTCTTTAGAAAAAAAAACTCAGTTCAAGCTATTAAAACGAACTGATTCTTGTAAAGATCTTCGTGTAATTTTCAAGGTCAAATTAACACTTAATAAATATGTTGAAGCCATCTTGTTTTCAAATAAAATCTTCGACTTGTTATTAGAAATTCGGTGGGTTCTACCGACAATTATACTCACTATTGAAATCAGGCTATAACCGTCATACGGGATGATCGCCAGAGGTATGTAAACTATCACGTTTACGAATACGAAAATGTGCAAAATAAATAAAATGCGATATTTAGTGTATCTCTCAGGTTCGAGCAATATTTACGTAGGCTATAAGTGATATATAAATTCTACTTTAAAACGTTATGAAGATAATAAGGCTATTACGGAACAAATGAAAGTTGCAGCTGAACCGACTGTAATATTACGGATTCTCACTCAATTTTACGTATATCTTACCTACCTACCTATATATAGTAGTAGGTAACAAGAAATTGGCCTTTATTACCTAATCCATTTGAAGTCTGTGCAAAAATACGTAATATCAGAAATCAGTTGGTTATACTAGCTCTGTAAATTTGTTGACAGTGAAGGAATGTGTATTGAGGCTACCAAAAGCTGGCGCACATTGTCATACTCACTGTAAAGCACGTGACATTCTATTTTTCCTAACAGCCATTCCTTCACATCAGTTTACGGAGCTAGTATATGTTACAATTTTTGATATTACAAATCTTCACTGTTTAACCCAATAGTGCCCGAGTAATTTTTTTTGGAAAACTTTTGAAAATAATATTGATTGACCTTCATTTAGGGCTTGTCAGTACCCCCCAAACCACATTTTATTTATTCCTGTGCATTTTCGCCAATTTTTTTTTACGTATGATATATCATACCATAGGAATATGCATGTAGAATATTATTAAAAAAATGTATTTATTATAAAATAAAATATTCAATAAATTTAAGAGGAAGTAGTAGAATATATCACATAGAAGGGGTATGTATGATTTCTTCGAAAGCATATGTCTGGATGTGATCCTATGTTACATTTGACACAAGAAAATTTTGTACATTTGCCACAATACCCACAATGTATTTGTGCAACAATTTTGTGTTAATTTTGTTGGCGGAGATAAATGATTTCTCACACTATTTCTCAACCTTGGGCAAGATTTTTTGAATTTTTAACTTTCACTCTGTTTTGAAGATAATATATTTTAGTATGCCAAATCCCAAGCCTATAGCATTGGAATTAGATTGCAATGTCCAGACATAAACAAATTTTTTTCTCTTACGAATGTCCTCTCTGCATAATAATGGTACTTGAGTTCTGAGGAAGCATCCGGAATTTCTCAATTACTTCCACATCCAGTGGAAGTATAGTAACGACAAAAACATTTTTAAAAATGTTTATTGTTCAAAAAGGCTTAGAATGTCACGAAACGTCGAGATTTTAAATTTGAGCGAAAAAAAAAAAATTCTGTCTGTCGGTCTGTCTGTAACTTTTTTTGTGCGCACGTTTACTCTGGAACCGTTTGCGATATTGACTTGAAATTTGGTACACATATGTACTTTAACGGGATCTAGAACTAGATTAAATCTTGTTCCGTCGAAGGGTTGGGGGGTAAATTGGGGTAAATTTGGGGAAAATAGGAAAATCAAGCAGGTAAGAGTCTATAAAATTGGTATTTAGTATATACAAGAGAAGCTGAGGTCTCAAAAAAAAAATTGGCATTAGCCACCCCCATTACCACCCCCACCCCATTATTAAAGGGGATGAAAAAAAATTGTGATTTAGGGTGTGTACAAGACCCACAAACCTCAAAATGTTTTTTACTACCCTATCACAACCCCCACCCCGCTACCGATGTGGGGTATCGTTTTATGGGTTTTTGGGGTAGAGGATTTCAAATATTATATTATTAAAGTTCCATAAACAATTATTTCCACATGCAAAATTTTTTCGTTGTGAGTGACTTAGATAAAAAATCTGGATGGGGAAGTAGTGATTCCTTGGGCAGCGGTTTTTAGATCATTTAGACAGAGTCGTGTAGTGACGTCATTCTAAAATAAATACCCTACCATCAGATATATTTTGAATAATATTGATATTTCTGTATAATGACAGTATAATTTAAAAAATAGTTCAAAATCGGAAATAAGTCATTTATAAGAAAACACAAAATAGTTCAGGCAAGGTTAATTTATTAGTGAAAACTTAAAAAATAATATTGACAATGATACAGCTGAATAGTTTGAAAAAAATGTTTCCTATATTTGCTGATTTATATCTTTCGGATATCATTCCATATAAATAAAATCCTCTTAATAGGAAGTGTAGTACTATAAGATTGTGTGTCAGAAAAACAATACCTTTTATTATCATTTTTTGTAACAGGTTTAGTAATTGTCCATCTTTCAGCTTTACATATTTCAACTGGGTAAGATGTTTCTATTAAAACAGTTAAAGTGCTATATTGGCTAGAGTGCGGTAGCCCGCGACACTCGTTTTTGTAAGACTTGCTTAAAATTAATTCCTAATTTTTTGTGTTATATTTACTCTGTGTTTTCACAAAATCGACTCCTGCAGGGACACCAGCGCGGTAACGCTTGGGAGGAACATTGCAGTTATGTTTAAAAGAAAGTGTCAATGTTATACGTGTTTAAAGTTGAGATTTTTTGTAATATTTATTGACATCACAGTATGATGGAAAATGATTTACTGCCACCTTCATTGTGGTGCATTGTGCTTCTGCCATTTACATAAATATGTAAAAAAAAGTCAATTAACAGAAATATTTGAAGTTAAAAAATTTTGTGCCTGTAGTTTATTGCATGAAATTGTTAAAAAACTTATGCTGCCGGCTATTCGACGCCACCGGGGCATGGCTTTGGCAGGAGCAAGCAAAGTTGCTGCGCAGTGAAAAAGGTAAAAACATAATTCTATTGAGAACCCTATACTAGTCCGTTGTCAGATATAACTACCTATTTTTGGGGAATACACTATTCCTTCTTTCTTTTTTCTTCTTTAAATTATCACTGTAGAAAATTTTATTTGCATAAAAAACTCGGGATTTTGTATCGAATAGGAGATATGAGTCATGCATGCGTAGTAACATACCACAAAGTTTTATGCCGTGATTCTCTATTGACGTTGATATTCAATTTGCCTGTTGCTGTGTTATAGACAGGTAGTGAGTTCTGTGAGTCGGACGAAAACCCGACTACTGTCTGATGCAATCAGATTAGTTCTCCACGGCCAAAAACCATCCCCAATCGGGTGCTAACGCGTATTATAATTGTCTGAGTGACTTACTTGGTGATCCTCCGTTTTCGAGGATGCTGAACACCGCGGTGATGGTGGAATTCCTCCTCGGAGAGACCTACCCCCTAAATGGCCAATGACAACTCTCCAAAGGATTCATTCACCTCCAAAGGTGTGATAGTGCGTTCTCAGCATACCCCTGGGAAAAAAGCACCCCCCCTCCGTTTCTGAGGATGCTACATAGGAAAAAAACATTAAAATGTCACCTCGATCTCGTCAACAAAATAGTCATCTTCATTTACTGTGGAGCTGAAAAAAGATGAATGTATATTTTTTCTACACAGTTTATATAATAAGTGAAACATCTGATTTATTGAATTATAATATACTGTATAAAATATTTTAATTGACGCAAACAATTACTGCATATATTGTTACGCTGGCTTTTCTTACATTATAAAATACTATGACTATTAAAAAATATATATATATTTTAAAATATTTTTTGCGTTCTTTCAACCCGTGTAGTTGCACTCATTATGAAAATGCGAAGGGATATTTTTTTTGCCATTGAGGGGTGAACGGATGTCAAGCACTCGATTCGTGGTCCTCTCCGTGTTCGGCACGCTCGAAAATGGAAGGGAAACCTTTTTGTCCAGTGGTTGATGAGAGCGCTCTCTCACCCCTTTGGAGGGTGGTTATTGGGCGATGCGGGGGTGGGCGGGTGTCAGGTATGCGTCTTAGTGCCCTCCCTATAATTGGTATGTTCGAAAATGGGGGATCAATAAGTTAGATTTTGCGAAACATGATCAATACGCATTTGACCCCATTTGGAGGTGGTTTTTTGGCCGTTTTCGGGCTTGGGTCACCCCAACGAGAAATTCTGCCACCACCACGGTGTTCAGCATCCTCGAAAACAGGAGGGAGAATTACTTTGGTTGCATCAGACAAGGAGCACAATGCACCACAATGAAGGTGAAATCATTTTCCATCATAATGTAATGTAAATAAAGAACTGAAAAAAATCTCAGCTTTAAACATGTATAGCATTTACACTCAGTGCCGGTTTTAGATATAAATTGCCCCTAGGCTCAGGTCAATTTTGCGCCCCCCCCTCCGAATAGGAACAAGTTAAATATCTTGTATTATAATATCTATGCTTGCTATCAGTTTAACTACTAAGATGAAAGGCAAAGGTGCCTCACGCAGTGGCGCCCCTAGGCCCGGGCCTATGAAGCCTAGTCAGAAAACCGGCCCTGTTTACACTTTTTTTAACATAATTGAGATGCTGATGCCAAGCGTTGCCCCGCTAACGAAATGGCAGGAGTTTCTTTTGTGGATAAGCTGCATTAACATGAGGGGAAAAAAAAGATAAATCAAGATTAAACAAATATAGGATCTAAATGTGTCGCTGGCTCCTATACAACTAGTCCAAGATGCGTCTATTAAAACTAATATTGAATTTGATAGTATTACGTCCTGGTCAAACAGTAACCATTTGTCGTTAAATGAACCTAAACGTCGTTATATCGTATTTGGTACCTTCCAGGTATAGCAAACAATAACCAATCAGTATAAAGTTAAATGAATATATCTAGAATCAATTAAGTTAAAAATTTGATGAGTCTATTAGCGTGATGTGTAAGAAAGCGTATTTTTCGCTAAAACAGTTATCGCCTGTTAGAAATATAGTTCAGTAACATAACAGTTAATATTGTAATATATCGGACATCGGACAAAATTCATAAAGTTTTGAAAATTGGTAGAAATGTTAAGGATAGCACAAGAATTACTAAACCGAAAAGTTTCCTAAATAAATAGTGTGCTTCATCCCCTAGGACGTCGTTTCCACTCCCATTTTGAGGTTTTCTAGATTATCTCGGGAAAGGTGCACTTTTTGATAAAAATACCTATATACAAAATTATTCCTTATAAAATACTCTACAATTTTTTTCATAAAATTAACTGTACCGTGGGAAATAGGCGCACACATAAGGGTTGGTTCCAGTTAACACAATAGATTGTAATCTTTACTATAATCCAATTTAAAGTGCAATGCTTAACGCAAAAGTAGTAGCTACTAAACTCCACTTATAATTATAATGTAGCGCTTCCACCCTCTCACCCCTAAAAAATATTGCAATTTTTAAAGAATTATTTGCACAATTCATTCGTGTCTGGAGTTAAAAACGTGTTTTAGTTTTGAACTGGCTTCAGTACCTCTTTCCCTCTTCGATGACAAAGGCCTAATCAGAAAAACTAATAAGGCAACTTTATACCGGATTATTAATACTGTTCCAGAACGAGACCATATTTTCGAAAATAGTGAGTATGTGATTGATCTGTCCTGCCGCGTAATATGGCCAAAAAAAGGAGAATTTAATAAGGTTTACAACGCTTACGTTAGTTATATAACAAAACATTACGGTAATAGAGTCACTGTCGTGTTCGATGGTTATTTGGATAATGCAAACAGCATGAAGAGCCTAGAACGACAAAGGCGGGTACTGCAAAGAACCTGTCCTGAAATTATGTTTGATGAAAACACTGTTGTTTCTGAAACTCAGATAATTTGCAGAATAGTTGATAGGGAAGCGAACAGTATAAAATTAAATTCTCTTTTTTCAGATTTTTACATTCCAACACTAGCAGAAAAGCAAAAAGAGTACGAAGAACAATGACTTTCAAATAAATAAACTTAAAATTTGAGAGACAGTTTTTATTTACAGACAAATTTCATTTAAAAAATAAATAAATCACAATAATTAATAGAAAAAAAAGAGATCTGTATTTGGTAACAAATGTTCGAAGTGACTTCCGTTCACTTCAATACATTTGACGATACGTTTATTAAACCACCTTATTTTAAATAATAAGTGTTCGTTATGAAATGCTTTGATTGCATTTCTAATTCTCTGCAATAATTCTTTTCGATTATTTATTGCATTTTGATACACAAGAGAATCCAACGGATTAAAATCGGAGTCAGCGCGGGCCAAGGCATATTGTTTTCACGACCTATACAGCGATCAGGAAAATTTGTATTTAGGTAGTTTCTGACCGGTATAAAAGAATGCGGTGGAGCCCCATCTTGCATAAAAAAACATATTTTGTCTTAAATAAAGTGTAAAGTAAGTAAAGTCATCCAAGAACTCGCCTAACTGAGTTTGTAGAAAATTTGAGTATAATGCACGTTTAAATTAAATTCTCTCAGGTGGTAACTCATACGGTCCAAAAAAATAATTATCCAAAATTTTGTTAAAATATTTCAATTTCGAAAGAAATTGTAAAACAAAACAAAGCAGAAATTTAAATTTGACACCCTGCATCTCTGTTAATATCAACTTTTGGACTAAGGTAAGTTTGGTTAAATCGTAATATTTTTACGTAAAGAATTTATGTACCATTACTTATGGGGCACCTTGTATATTACTTTTACTCATAGGTTTCGCATCCATAAAAAATATTTTTATAAAGGGCGATTTTTTATGACTTTTAGCAAAAATATAAAGTATGACCTTGTTTATTTTAAAACACAATATTTTTACTGATAGACTTGACAACCACAAATATTGTGTGCTAAATTTTAACTAGCTGGATAAATAGGTTAACAAAATATTTCGGATTAAAAATTTAACAAAAATTATAGAATTCCTGCATATCAGTAACGAAATGCTCCAGGGCGTACTTATTGATATTTTCGAATCAAGTCTATCTCTTATTAAGCTATGTACAATTATTCCTGGAACACCCTGTGCATTAAAAGTCAAGATATTATATCATTATCTATATTTACAGTATCGAATGAAGCACCTATAATTACAAGGCACAGTAAAGGAATAGCGGTTTGGCTCAGATTTATTCTCACTATTTTCTTTTTGCCAATTTTGGAAAATTAGCATATAAACGAGTCTACTCTTGCTAAAAAGGAAGCCGTCCCTCAAGGTTCTGCCATTATCTCGTCATATTTACATTAACTTTCTTCAAGTGTGCGAGCTAAATGCATACATATGCATGCATATGCAGTTGTTATATTGTTAAAGTTAATAATTTAATAATTATCTTCCTGTAATTTATGGCACTTTAAAATATATTCGGCAGCAACTTTCTTAATAGCTAAAATTCATAAAATCTGGAGCAACTCTAAACCTGCTGCATTTAATATCAGTTGGCATTAAAGTGTCATTACCTGGTAAGGTAATTGTCTTAAGTGGACGTACGCAGTTTATTTGTGCCGAAGTTGTAGTCGGGCGGTACCGAATGTGATTGTTTTAGTAAGTATAAGGACAGTTCGCCCCTACCAATTGCTAAATTACTAAGTATACCGTATAATAACACAGTCAATCTGTCATTTGACTCGTGAATAATTCCGACAAGAATTTTTTTAATAATATAATCATTGCAAAATAATTTATACAAATATACCGTTGCCGCTACAGCCAGCATGTTTGGAAAATGATGGTTAAAATAAGTTTTTCCCTATTATCTTCTCTCCTGTTAGTTTCACCCGTATTTTTTCAATTGCATCTGTCCACGTTGCTCCTACCTTAAAATTAGAGATTATAAAATTTCCTAAAACTTTCGTTTAAACAATTTTCTTCTACGGCTAATTGTCAAAATATTTCAGCTCGAAAAGGTCATTTTTTTAAAATTTCGAAGTGCTGTTGTTCAAACAACGGTTTTAGAAAATTTTATAACATACTGTATTGATAATGACCAATTACTATGTAGGAAAACGGGGACAGGCAATGAAGCACAAATTTTCATCTCTCTGGTGGCTGTACAGCGTAAAGTATTAACAATAGAGAAAAATGGTTTAAATAATAGTTGTAGCTTTTTTTATTCCCTACAATATTGATAATACCTAATTTTAGAACGGAACTATCAGGAAAAGAGATAATCGAGAGAAACCAATTTTCACCTTCGTTTTTCCAACATGGCGGCCGCAGCGGTAACGACATTTTCGTGAACAACATTAATTAATGATTGGGGCAACCCCCTACTACGGCAGCCCACCCTAAGTGTACCTTCACCCCCCCCCCCCCCTCCCCTCCCCGCCGATCCTTTGGGACAATGTTTTTCATAAAGATTAAAGCTAAGGAACAATTTTAGACATGTCCCCCCCCAAAAAAAACTGGTTGTACTTTCAAAATGGTGTCCGTTTATAAAAAGAAATTTTGCAATTATTGTTTTTGTCATTTAACACAAAAACTAAAAAAGATGGAGAAAAACTTTCTTCAGAAAAAATAAAGAGCATAAAATTTTCTACAATTTTGTTCCTATAGGTACAATATTTGGATAGGAGTTACCATTTTCCAGATAAATTATTCAGCTCTTGAAATAAAATATAAAATTCAATATAAAACGTAAGTAACACCTCATTCGCTTTCAGATTCACTATCGCTGTCTCCCGATACATCGAATATTTCTTTCAAGTCTTCTTCCTCTATTGTTTCATTTATCATATCGCTATCATCCTCACTTTCGTCTATTATGGTTTGATTTGGAATCATCTCCTGAAGAATTTTAGTAACGATTGAGGCAGTATTTTATCTGCTGAACACTAAAGAGGTTGTCCATTTTCTTGCCATCCATAATCATTCCAAGGCTGACTGAGTCGCATCTAGTAAATGAATGAAGGTTCAGTAATGACGAACATTTTTGAGGTTCGTACTCTTCTCCTAATGCGGATATGTTAATAAGTCTTCTTTTATTGCCAAATCCAAAGAGTAATTTACATTTAATTTTATTGGAATGAGCCAGCAGAATTCAAAAGCTGTCACTATCAACACTTTTAACCCTAGTCTGTTCATAACCCATTGTTACCGTTTTCGAGATAAATGTCTGAAAATTATAATTTATTATTATTATTATTTTTTCAATTTGATTTATTTTTTGTTATGTTAATAATATAAAGTTATATTATACGCCTTACAATAATTGTCAAAGTTATTTCCTCTAAATGATTTACCGATATATAAATTTCCATGTTTTCTTAATTTTGGACTCACTTATCTGGAAAATAGTAACTCCTAGCAAAATATTGTGTAGGAACAAAATTGTAGAAAATTTTATGCACGTTGTTTTTTGTGAAAAAAACTTTTGTCCATATTTTTTGTGTTAAATGACAAAAACAACATTGGCAATAGTTTTCTTTTAACAAATGGCCGTCATTTTAAAAGTACTGCCAGTTTCTTTTGGGGACATGTCTCAAATTGTTCCTTAGACTTTAATCTTTTTGCAAAACATTGTCCCCAAGGATCGTGAGGGGGGAGAGTGCACGTACAGCTAGTGTGGGCTCCCCGACTACCCTACATAATAATATAAAATTTTGTAGGAATTATTCACAGGTATCTCCCGTTTTTTGCTAAATAGATTATATTAATATCTTTTTACGTTTTATTATATCTATTTGATTTGAATAATACCAGACAAATATTTTTAATAATCATCGTAGAGAAATCCGTTTTATAACGTACCTGAATTCAGATATCAAAGGCCTGTGTTGTATGTAGACCGTTTTTTGTATGCAAGATAACTTCTCTAGAACATATGTAAATTACCAGATGGAATACTCCATATTGAAATTGGATTATATCCATCCTGGAGAGTGATCCCCAAAGTCTTGTAAACTATCATGTTTATTATGTTGCATTATAATTTTGAAGCAGATATTTGACTAAGCACACCAAAATAGGAAGACTTGCAAGATATAGAAATTGCAATATACAGTTTATCTCAAGTTATAACGAACTTTACGTCGGTTAAGTGATATATATATATATATCAATCTTACTTTAAAATGGTATTGACGCGTTTTTGATAAGACTATTATAAAATGAATGAAAGTTGCAGTGGGGAGTTGATGACTGTGCATATCCAGTATATACGGTAACTTCTCTTAGACTTTACATTTTTATTTCATAGTTGAGACATACTGTCGGAGCAATCGGTCTTTGAACTGGCGCCATCATCCTATTTTGCCTGAATGAATTTGATGAAGGATGCCAATAATTTCGTACTACAGGTGTAATAAATTTTGATTAAGATGTATGTTGGAAATTATTATAATAATATTTATTAATAATGATATCATTAATAATAAATTGGACTAGAGTAGACCGTAAAATACAATATTGGCATTGCAATTAAATTACCAGATTTCTGGCTTACGAACTGTATCGTTGTCCAGGCAAAATGAAATAATTACGTTGCTTATAACAAATAATACGTACGCCACAAACGTATCAACAGGCTGATGCGTTTCTATGTAGTTTAGACATACACGTTATCATTAGTCTCAAATCTAACGCGCAGGAAGAGCGTGCGTAAGTCGTAGACTGTGGAAGACATACAATATCCGTTCCAGCAAGCTCAATTGTAAGAAGTGAGACGTCAATATACAAACGATAGTCTTTGCTTCCTACCTGCACTAGTGACGTCAGTTCAAAGATTCATTGCTTCGACGTATGTAAAATAGGCAGAGTAGAGTAGTATTATTATGAGAAGATGACAGAGGCGGAGTCAACATGCGCGATTATTTTTACCAGCGGCATAGCGTCATCTGGGATATAGAGATGTGTAATTCAATAAAAGTTTCGCGGTAAATGAGCTGTGTAATGGAGTAGATTAAAACTTGCCAACTGTTACGAGTAACCTTTGTTCAGAAGTGTAAGAATTGTAATGTGTACTAAACTTTGCCTAATAAAGTTGTTCTATTATTATTATTACCGCCGCCGCCGCTCTACTGCAAGTCACCGCCGCCACTGGTGACGACATTGAATGTCACTTAATTGGTTCTCATTGGCTCAGAATGATGGAGTGCACAAACTCGTTTCTAAGCATATTTTTTGCTGTCATTTTTTCATAGTAATACTACTCTACGCGGGAACGAAATCCTCACTCAGAAGAAACCTTTATTAAAATTACATAATAATTAGCAAATCTTTTGTACTGGGTGGGAATACTACCAAGCTTTGCTAATTATTATGTAATTTTAATAAAGGTTTCTTCTGAGTGAAATTTCGTTCCCGCGGGAACGATCCATACTTCAAGTACATAGGATGTGTTATACGATAAAAAAGAATAGCCTAGTTGCTTCGCTCTCGCTTGCTCTTATTGCCGTACCTAATCAAACGCTTGCCGATACTGTATATATTTTATGTCTAACAGAAGTTATCGTGTTTACATGCATACATTATCTGTTCGATATCGGAATTCAATGTGCCATGCTATGAAACTGATTTTTGTACATAATTTGTTTTTCTACAACGATCATTACACAATTTTGCACGGTTATAAAAAAATATTACAATAGGCCTATAACCTACAACATCTATTTGAATAAATAAATGTAATAATAAAGTCTAAGTTATTTTGTTATATTATCATTCGTTGATACCCATAAAATTTTGATTTTTGATATGGAAATATAAATTTAATATAATATAATAAAAATTTTATTTCACAGATTAGTCTTAACATTGTACTGATTTAATATAGTGTGCAGATTATTTAATTACGATGAAAGTTGGTTTTCATGTTATCATGATTAAACAGATGTCGTATCGCACACAATGGTAGTGATTAGTATGGAATTAGTCAATTAAAGATTTTATTACATCCCGCAAATGAAGTATTATTATTTCATATTTGGATATACATTCAGTTTATGTCCCGAAACATTATATAAATATTGGTCTATGGTAAGTAAACAAATGATAAAAAACTACGGAAAAAAGCAATTTTTTTTATCTTCATCAAAAACATCACATATTAATTTTACTAAGCGTTGTGTGTCTACCTGAAAAGCGGCAGTCTGTTAAAATTGGACAAATAGGTTTTATACAATTTTATCGCCAGATGCATATTTCTACCAGTAATTAGCATCGAAAGTTGAGCGACCTCCAAATTCTTTAAGTATTTACTATGCAACAGCCCTATTGTATCAGGTATAACTGTGAGTATGTTATTGATTTCCATCATAATAAGAATATGTTGGCAGATATGCATGTACCTGCCTGTGATAGTAATGGTAAACACCTGTCTTTATAATAATAGAAGTGGAAGGGGGGTCATTAAGTACTTCTTAAAGGATCTACACACGACTCAGCGGCAGGGAGCAGACCAACCGACCTTCTCGGTACACTTTAAAAATTGCCATGCGAACTCGTAAAAGTGGGCTGGTCTACTGGATTGAAGTGGTCTACGATTGTCGGTACGCTTTGAAGACCTGGAATTTCAGCAGACCAGTTCACTTTTATGAGAGTTGTTATGGCAATTTTCAAAGAGTACCGAGAAGGACGGTTGGCTGGTTGGCTGGATCGTCTGTAGACCCCTTACTGACAACCAAATGAACTGACATCAAGAAACTTCTTGTTGAATTTTTTCTGACTTTATAACATTTTTATGACTTGACGACTGGTCTATTAATGCATGTTTCTTATATAGAAAATCGTGCTGAAACTTTTTGTTTGTAGTAATACATTGTTAATGTAATTGCCAATGAGTTGTCAAGTTATTGTTTTCTTATTTTGTTTACTTTTTGCGAATATCACCAATATTTCTAATATTTTAAAATTAAAGCAAACTTTGTATGGACTATTTAGATTACTCCGGACAACTTTCGTTAACATTTTTTTATGAAAAGTGTCTAATAATAATATTTCTATTATTTGATTCAATCTTGCATTGTAAGCAGGGCCGGCGATAGAGGGGGGGGGGGGGGGGGGGGCAGGGGAGGATAAATCCCCAGGACCCGGGCACCCGCAAGGGGCCCGGGCTCCGGCTATATTAAGTCATATATGCTAGGCATTCAGTTGTGCACATTTGGCGATTCTCAAAAAAACACTTATATAAATATTTCAATTTTAATGAATTTTAATTTCTCCCCCCCTCCCATTAATTATTAAGCGCGGGGGCCCATCAGAGATTTTGGTACCGAGGTCCATGATTTGATAGGGGGGCTGGAAGGGGCCCTCAATAATAAGCGGCCTCGGAGTCCGGTAAAGCTGGCGGCCGCCCTGATTGTAAGTGAATTTGCATTTGAGAGTAAACGATTTCTTGGTCATAAGTAGAACTTAATAGTGATCATCTTTTGACGCCAATTTAGTTAAAATCGGATTAAAAACTAAAAAAAACTATATAGGTGTTTACAATCATAAGCGAGGCGCACTATACGTATAATACTAAAATAATGCACCCTATTTGGCTGTACGCCAGAGTGTAATAATGTTACTTTTTTCACACTCTGCTTTTTTCGCTCTTATCATAAACATATGTTTTACGCGCCAAAATAATGAAAAAAATAAACAGTCGGAGAAATAGTTTCTATCTACGTACGAATTTAAATTTCTACACCGCTTTTGTATAACTATTAATGTTTTCTTTACATTTCTTTTTACATTGTCTAAGTTTACGTAATTAAATGTCATAAGTTTAACATGGTTGTTGGTGCACCGATTGTAATTATCCTGTCAAACAGGATATTTATAACAGATTTTGCAATATTATATACATAATAATATTAACAGGCATATTATTATGGATATTATTGATGATAGCTTGATTAAAATTATTACTTTTAATATAATCTTGTTTGACCTAAAATCGAAAACACATTTTAATAATTTAATGTAATAAATATTTATATAAATTTAAGATTACCATGCATGTACTCAATCTACCCTATTACTTCTGCTTACATCATTGTCAAAAATTATTATTTTGGGTATACAGCAGATAACTTTCAAAGAAAAACATTCGTTTCTTTCATATACCATTGGTGGAACTCTGACCAAAATAGAAGATCAACAAGAGCTCCCCCTACGAAGCGACTTGTCGACTTCTTTCTTACTATATCTAACATTCAGCATGAAAAATAATAAAACAACCACTCTTTCTATATATTGATGATTCAAGTCTGATCATGTCAATATAGTATAAGAAGCCTCCTCTACGAGGAATTCTTTCTAGTATCTCTAGCCCTACCTAGAGGAGACTACATCACAATCAAACAATTCTTACATTTCAAAGCCAAAACATATTAAAAAGCATAAAGAAAAAATGTATAAAATTTAGCTCACCATATGCATGTCCCAATAAATGAAATATTTCATATTTTCGATGGATTAACACCTCTAAACATTGTGCAATATTTTTAGTTCTTTTTATAACTCGTCAGGAGGATATAAATAAATCCAATTCGAAAGAAAAGTTACTGTTAAAAAATAAAAAACCGTTGCCCAAGGAATCACTACTTCCACATACAGATTTTCCAGAAGTCCAAGTCTCTCACAATGAAAAAATTTTGTATGTGGAAATAATTGAAGGGGCAAGTGGATGAATGTGTTATGTTACCAATACCACAGCCCCACAAAAAAAGCAACGAACCAGACCCATGTATCCCCATGTATTTTCGGTCGCTGAATCCGAATCCAGGGTCAAAAAAATTCGTACACCCCCAAAATCATTAGCTAGAGATAAAAAAAACACCCCTGAAATGGGATAAAAAGAAGATTAAGCTAGGAGAATAGTTGTTACTTCTTAATCAAATGAATTATACAAATCAAGGTTAAACAGCAGCATACGTACAATAGATGTGAAACACAGCCCCAGGAAGCCCCCTTATATAAAAAAATCGATCCAAAATAGTAATGACTGCTGAAAAAGCTCGACATGTCTAAGTTTTGTTAAAGTGTTAAGAAACTACATCAGGTCCGACGTAATCTTCATAAACTGCCCCTAAGGGGTTAAGAACAACCACCCTTAAGGACACGAGAAAAACAAGAAAAAACGTAAAATCCAACAGAATTTCTATTTTCATGGATGCTATGATTGGCTGAAATAGTACCTTAAAATAGAACCAGAAACTTACGTACCATCAACATCCTACACTGTCAACCCTCAGAGGGTGTGAAAACTACCCCTTATGTAAGATTTAACCATAAAAAGTTACAGTGACTTCTGTAAAAATTCCTGCGTTGTGTGGAAGAGAGAAGAAACTAGACTTTGTTCGACGATGTGCTTGAAAACCACCCCCACGGGGTTGCGAGATACTACCTCTCTATCTGTAGGATGCTGGAAAAATAGAGAGAAACTAACCGGATTTACATTTTTATGGATGCTATGATTGGCAAGTCGTGTTGCACACTTAGAGTTTGAAACTCATGCCCTATAAATGTTATTAAGTAACACCCCCAGAAAGGATGTAAACTACCGTAATTAAAGATGTAACGAAAAAGCTATACAGTTGCTTATTCGTTTCATTTCCATAGTTTTTTTTTATAGGGGTGGCGTCTCTCAACCCCGTGGAGGTGGTTTTCAAGCACAACGTCGAACATAGTCTAGTTTCTCCTCTCTTCCACATAACGCAGGTGTTTCAAATTTTTATAGAAGTCACTGTAACTGTTTATAGTCAAACTTTACATAGGGGGTAGTTTTCACACCCTCTGAGGGTTGACACTGTAGAATGTTGATGGTACGTAAGTTTCTAGTGCTATTTTAGAGTACTGCGCAATTTCAGCTAATCATATCATCCATGAAAATAGAAATCCTGTTGCATTTTGCGTTTTTTCTTATTTTTCTCGTGTCCCTTAAACTTGGTGGTGGTTGTTCTCAACCCTATAGGGGCAGTTTATGAAGATTACGTCGGACCTGATGCAGTTTCTTATAACTTTAACAAAACTTAGACATTTTGAGCTTTTTCAGCAGTCATTGTTGTTTTGGATCGATTGTTTAAATATGGGGGCTAGTTTTCGCCCCTCCCTGGGGGTGTGTTTCATATCTATTGTATGTACGCTGCTGTTTAACCTTGATTTGTATAATTCGATTGATTAGGATGTAACAACTATTCTCGTAGCTTAATATTCTTTTTACCCCCATTTCAGGGGTGTTTTTTGACTCTTGCTAATGATTTTTTTTTGACCTTGGATTCGGATTCAGCGATCGAAAATACATAGGAATACATGGGTCTGGTTCGCTGCTTTGAACTTTTTTTTTTGTAGGGCTGTGTACTTAATTTGCCACAAAATCGATTTTAAGTTATTTTTCTGTGAATTTTACATTAATAATGCCGGGGACTTGAGTTTTTTTAATCATCCTTCTGAACAGTTCTGTCTTGTTAGGTATGAAATAAAATTATCATATTCTCTAGTTTTTGCTTTAAAATATATTTATTGTAGGTACATAACATGTTCTTCCATGCAACACAGAAAAATAAATGTATACCTATGAATGGAAGAATGTGCTATGAGATAATGATTTAAAAAACAATGGACGGCGTAAACTAAGTCAATAAAATAGAACAATAAAACAGCATAATGAAAAAAATGGCAGTGTATTATGAGACTATTTGATCCCCCTCTTTTTTTGTTTCTCTGGTTATTGTTAGGTTTGATTCTTCATTTTTACTTACATATCCAGTGGAAGTATAGTAACGACAAAAGATTTTTTAAAAACATTTATTGTTCAAATAGGCTTAGAATATCATGAAACGTCGAGATTTTAAGTTTGAGCGCAAAAAAAAAAATTCTGTCTGTCGGTCTGTCTGTAACTTTTTTATGTGCACGTTTACTCTGGAACCGTTTAAGATATTGACTTGAATTTTGATACACATATGTACTTTAACGAGATCTGGAACTAGATTATCTTGTTTCGTCGAAGGGTTAAAGCCTTTAAACATGCATACAGAGTGATTCAAAAAAATTTTTTTTTTTAAAAAGAAAGGAAACTTAATTCCTTTAAATATTTTTTTACCTCACCTTGTATATGAAATGTGTTAATGTTTTCTTATAAAGGTTTTAATTAGCTTCAATTTATGTTATTACGTCATATTCGAAATTGTTTTTTGATTTAGTGAAAGAAATTAAAAACCCTTCTCCGATCCCAAACTGATTTTTTTAAAATAACTGAAAAATGTAAATAATAATTTTATGCTTTATTTGTAAAAGACGTATTACAAATAATCCTCAACGTAACAAAACAGCAACAAGAAACAAAAGAAATAAATATTTTTAAAAACAAACTTTATTAAAATGTACCAAATAATAGGAAATTGCAATTAATAACATAAATTGAAGCTAATTAAAACCTTTATAAGAAATCATTAACACATTTCATGTACAAGGTGAGGTAAAAAAATATTCAAAGAAATTAAGTTTCCTTTCTTAACAATTTTTTCAAAATTTTTTTTTTAAATCACTCTGTATCCATATCACAGGCCCACAAAAAAAAAAGTTGTCTGCGCCGGGGTACTGACCATTCCTATCCCTTGTATTTTGAGCCGCTGAACACGAATCTGATCTTAGTTTTTCTCGAGCACGTCAGGTTCAGGTCTTTTATTAGCAAATAAATATATAAATATTAGACTTTTTTTGTTTTAAAAAAAAACCTGACATATAGGGGAAAAACTAAGGTCAGATTCGTGTTCAGCCGGTCAAAATACAAGGGATAGGTATGGTCAATACCGCGGCGCAGACAACTTTTTTTTTTGTGGGCCTGTGTATTTAAAGGTTTTAAAAATGTCTACAATTTGATGTGCCAACATGGTTATCGCTTCAAAAATAAAAAAGTTACAAGCCCGGGTACTTTTAAGTGGCGGACACTGTATACAAGACAAGCTAAGGTCTCCAAATATTTTTGGCATTAGTCACCCCCATTACCCCTTTATTAAAGGAGATGAAAAGAAAATATTTTGAAAAAATATCCTAGGAGGTTTTTGGTTCTTGTATGAAGAAAAAAAATATTTAAAAAAAATATCCTAGGAGGTTTTTGGTTCTTGTACACACACTAAATCACAATTTTCTTTCATTCCCTTTAATAATGGGGTGGGGTGGGGGTGGTAATGGGGGTGGCTAATTCCGAAAAATTTTATGAGGCCTTAGCTTCTCTTGTATATACTAAATACCAATTTTATGGACTCTCACCTGCTTGATTCACATATTTACCCCCCATTTACCCCAATTTACCCCCAAACCCTTCGACGGAATAAGATGAAAATATAATCTAGTTCCATATCCCGTTAAAGTACATATGTGTACCAAATTTCAAGTCAATATTTCAAACGGTTCCAGAGCAATCGTGCGTACAAAAAAAGTTACAGACCGACAGGCCAACAGACAGAAAATTTTTTTTGCTCAAACTTAAAATCTCGACGTTTCATGACATTCTAAGCCCATTTGAACAATAAAAATGTTCAAATATTTTTTTGTCGTTACTATACTTCCACTGGATGTGGAAGTAATAAAATATTTTTCTTCGACTTCCTTAGAAAATGACATAACGTACAGTAGCCATGACTCGAAACTGTCCTTTTTCACACATCGTGTGTAAAAATCCAAAAAGCACAGTACTGTTATGTTTTTCACACAGTCCTGTCAAAAACAGAACTGAAACCTTTTATTTGTATTTTCTGAGTAGGCTAGCCTAGTGAGTTTCATGGCAACAGACTTATTTAACGACTAAACGTTAGTTTTGAGGTCTTCAAACCACACCACTTTTAAAGAAGTTTATTAAAAATAGTTGATTCTGCAGTCGTAGAAAAAGAACAACACAGTTGAAAACATCTTTTCACACTCATTCGACTTGTGGAACGTGCCTATCATTATTAACAGATGTCTTGTAATTTGATATTAGCTTGTCAATAATATAATAATTTTAAGTTAAAATTTTTGTGGTTTAGCCTAATGTAACAGGAACAACCTTGATTTGCTAGCCCTATTCGGTTTCCTGTTGCCGGACAGGGCTTCCGTGGCCTCCGACATCACACGGTAGCCGCGCCGACTAATTCTTTACAGCCACTCTCCACGACCTGTGGAGTTAGTGACTGTAAACACCTGAATCATGTGCCCTAAGCAGACGTTTACTCTGGAACCGTTTCAGATATTGACTTGAAATTTGGTACACATATGTACTTTAACGAGATCTAGAACTAGATTATATTTTCATCTTGTTCCGTCGTAAATTGGGGTAAATTTGGAGTAAATAGGTAAATCAAGCAGGTAAGAGTTCATAAAATTGGTATTTAGTGTATACAAGAGAAGCTAAGGTCTCAAAAAAAATTTTGGCATTAGCCACCTCATTATTAAAGGGGTAGAAAAAAAATTGTGATTTAGTGTGTGTACAAGAACCAGAAACCTAAAATATTTTTTTACTTTATCCACCCCCTATCACCACCCCCACCCCACTACCGATGTGGGGTAATCGTTTTATGGGTTTTTGGATTTCAAATATTATATTGAAGTTCCACAAACAAATATTTCCGCATACATAATTTTTTCGTTGTGAGTGACTTGGATAGAAAATCTGGATGTGGAAGTAGTGATTCCTTGGGCAGCGGTTTTTAGTTTTTAGGACAGTATTAATTCTCCCGCTATTACTTAGTACCGAGTTTTTACACGTTTTACGTGAAGTGGGCAATTTTCAAGTTGTAAAAGATGAGGCTGGTGATAGGGGACCTAAAAAAACTCCAAATTTTACACCACAAAGAAGAAATCATTAAATAAGTTTGATTTCCCATAAATATAAAAATATATTGAAGACAAAAAGACTAATAGGAAATCCAAAATTTATGATATCTAAGATATCACCATAATCTATGAATATTTCGTCTTCAATTTCCATGTTTATATAGGTAGTTGATGTCTAGTAATGAACCAGCACTATAATTGTACGCGTGAAAACTCAAAGTATTCACAACTTTTAAATCAAAATCTTCTCATTGACGTTTTAAGGTTAGAAATACGGCTGAAAATTTTAATCTTAAGCTTAAACCAACTTCGCCGACCGATTAACAATAATCTCGCTTAACGCGCCCTCCGGTGACGGTGCATACAAACATGAGGAAATAATCTCGATCAGTTTTTAATCGGGATTAAGTCACAACGGTGCGCCTACGGCCGTTAGAATACTAATTAAAACTATTCGGATTTTTTTTTAATAATCATAGAATTTTTTTTTTTACAGAAATCAATTTCATGATACGCTGAATTCAAATATAGAATTGAAATATCTGTCTGTATGTGTGTAAGTATGTGCGTTTGCGAATACCGGGTGTCAACGAAATCATTAATCAAGCCACAGTATCCAGAGTTTTCAAGATATAAGACTCATACTTGGCAGGTGTAATATATACAAAAATGGCTAACTTTTCTATCACTTCCGGTTTCCCCGGAAGTGATCCCACCCTTGAAACTTTAAATCGAACACCTTGTATATTTTTGCATGTTTGGAATACGGAGACGTTTTAAGTACCATTGCATAGTTTTTAAAAAGGAGACTACTTGCTTTTTTTTGGACCAAATTTATTTTTGCATCTAGAGTGTAGTGAGTGCACTCAGTCTAATAGACCAAAGCGATAAGAGAAAAATGTAAACTTGAGATTGTTCGAATTGGTTTAGTTCCTACGACCAACCAAAATTTCCGAAATCACTAATTTGTAATTAGACACCAAGTAGTTAAATACTAACTTTCACGACAAATACATTGATAATTTCAAACCGAAATTTGGTTTGATATTAGCCCAAATACATACGTTCTTATTTTCTTATGAATAATAATTAGAAAATCAAGAAAATGCCCTTATCAAGTATGTTGTGAAAATTGTTTTTTATTTGCAGTGTTGTTTTGATTTATTGATTTACCAGCGTGCGGTAGGCAGTACTGCCACTTCCGAGATATACTACTGGGCCGGCTACGTCCACGCTGGGTTGAATTTGGGTCTTGCTTGATGTCAGCAGTGAAAGTCACATGACGCATGATACAGGAGTGTCGAATGGGCAGTGTAGGTGTTTGTGAGATGCGATGCCGCATTGTGTAGTGAAGGAGTGTTTAAGCTATTTTTTTGTGTTTTTGCTTCTAGTCTTCCACTTCTTCTGGGTTTTCTGTTTCCTCCGTTTTGATTTCTACCGAACATATATCGTTAAAAATTCCTTAATGGTATCTCTTTTTCACGTATTCTTTCCCGACATGCTTGCTTCCTTTCTAGATTGTTCATGACCCTCTCAGTTGTTATCCACGTGTAGGGTGGTTTCCCTCTTTTGAGTTTGTCACTGTTTTCCCTCTTATTCATGCTGACGTATTATGTTGTTGCTTTATCTTTAGTGATTTTGGAGTGGAGGTGTGATTTCTAGCCATGCTCCGGTGACGATTTCTAAAGTTTGCTCCTTTACCTTTTCGGTCTATAGCGCATTAAATCATTGTTTATTTTATCTATTCCAGATGCAGTATTTCTTTTTACTCTACCATTATTTTTAGCCGTTATTCCTTGGATGGTGGATAGTAATCAAATAGTACGCCACTAATAAGCTCGGGCCCAGTTTCAAATTTGCTGGAAGAAAAGTATTCACGGTCCTACTTTATTGTTAATTTATTACCCAACTGCTTTGTTTCAGGGGGCAGACGCGTCACAGTTTATTTATCTAAGAAACCCTCTTTATCTTAATAGCTGTTTGGCTCTCTCTGTGTCAAAGAAATTTTGTTAGGGTGTCTATAGCTGCTAGCAATAGTAAATAAAGTAAGGTAAAATTAAAAGTTCATATAAAACTATTGCCCTGTAAAAAACGTTATTATTGCAAATGAAAAATATAATGACTTATCAGAGATGTTTTCGGGTATTTCCATTGATCTCTGGTGGTATACGATGCTACGGTCCCGATATATGCTTGTCAGTTGTCGACGCGTTTTTTAGGCACTTATTTATGAATGAAGGCTTCAAAACACACTATCTGAACACTTATGTTTTGAATCTACTTTTATTTAATTTCCATGGCATACTTGATGAGAGTATTTTCTCGATTTTTACATTATTATTCACTTGAGTATTTGAGTTAATATCATTGCGACTTATATCCTGAAAACTCTGGAAACTATGGCTTCTCTAATGATTTCGTCGATATCCGGTATGTGTGTGTAGACCATTTCTCCTAAACACGATAAATTCTGTTGAGATTTAGAATTTTCATTTCTGGAACATATGTAAAATAGCACGATAGAATACTCTCTACTAAAATTGGGTCATATCCGCTGTACAGGGTGATCTCCAGAGGCGTGTAAACTTTCGTGTCTTATATAAACTATGCCTTTTTATAATTTTAGAGCAAAATATTACTAAAGTTTTTGATTAAGTACACAAAACTGCGACTCAATTTGTGTTCTAATGCTTTCTATGGTGTTTTATCAACAATATTTGGTACTTCTACTCACACGTTAATGTAATTAAGTCCATTGGGGTTAGATCGAGTCAGTTTATGTCCAGTTTTTTATAGCCTTTTATTTCTTATATTATGGTGGTTTCGGATACGAGATAAATAGATCGATTGAGATAAAATCGGGCTTGTTTGTGTTCCAATTGCTTTCTGTGGTGGTATATCGTGAATTTTTGATACATCTACAGCTCGATGTAATTACCGAGTTACAGATAGATGTAATTAAATCCATTGTGATTAGATCAAACAAGTTTGTGCTTTTTCCATTGCTTTCTATAATATTTTATCGATAATTTCTGATGTATCTGCATACATATAGATGTAATTAGATTAATTGGGATCATATTGGGCAAGTAGTAGGCCGAAGGTTCTATTAATGTACTTTCATGATTTATTGAATTCCTCGCAGAAATAGATAAAACCAGTAGAATTCGGCTGGAATCCGAAAATTCGATGTAGCAGACGATTACAAAGATGCTAATTTTTTTACCAGACCTTTTTTTTGTGCTGCAAAGTTTCCTGGGAGGTTAATGTTTTCTATTACGACTAATATAACTTTAGGTCAGACATTATATAAAGTATATTTGCCTTGAACACTATTCAGTAACTGACGTAGAATTTTCTAGGGTTGAATCATGCGACGATGTTCATGAGCCTCCTATGTTTTTTATTTAATCCTCTTCATTTAATCATCTTAATGGGGTTATGAGGATACAGGGATACAGAGCTATGGCACCATAGGGTGCTTGATTCCAAGATTCTAATGTTACAATGACACGAATTTCCCTACTTAGAATCTCCATTTTTTTCCGTTAGGAGTTAAGGGTTATGGGGTGCTGAGGTTATGGAATCATGAGGTTGTGGATGTATGACACACAAGCACAAGGATCTGAGGTCACAATCTCATTAACTCCCCAGTCAAGATTCCTCACTATTTTCATTGAATTCTCAAGGTTATGGGTTGAGGGATTAAGGAGTTATGGGGTTTTACGGTTTCTTTAAGTTATGAGGTCAATACTGAAGTACCGCAATGTTATTAGGGTGAAGTTTTAAAGTTGAATCATTTTTGAAGTCTGATTTAAATGAGCTGGGTAAGCAATATTACGATTCTCTTTTTTGCAGTTAAAAAAACCTGACGTGTTGGGGAAAAACTAAGGTCGGATTCGTGTTCAGCGGCTCAAAATACAAGGGATAGATATGGTCAGTGCCCCAGCACAGACAACTTTTTTTTGTGGGCCTGTGCGATGAATTTAGCCATTAACCATGTGGCATGCCTACGAGATTGGAAACGCATTTTACGTTAGTGTGCTTTGAACAGACTATTTTCGTCAATTCGTCCAAGAATAACAAGATAAGAATAGAATAGAATAAGTTTTTATTTTTGCAAAAAATGTATAGAAATTGTACAAAAATAAACAGTTAAGTCACAGAAACCTAGTAAAAGGTTTGTTCGTGACTCCTGTAATATTTACACTTGGTGATAGGGCAGTAATAACATTACATACAAAAAGTTTCTAAAAAAACAATAAAATAGTACTTACAACTAAAGTAAATCTAAATGAAATAATACAAGGTACATTCTTACAATAAAATAATCTAAAGAGTTACTAATTTTACAAGTTTCTTAAATACAATAGTATTTTTTACTAAAGTAAAATTGAAAATAAAATTCTTACACTAAAATAATATATGGTTTTAAGTAATTTACTATTTATACAAGTTAGGGTATTCTATATAGGACGCTAGATAAATATGTGATCAAGATTTAAATTTGAATTTTTAATACACATTTTAATTTTTTTACTGTATAAAATGATGCTGCCATTAAATAGTCTAAGTTCATTCGGTAGTATATTGTAAATTTTAGATAGGTAATACAGGAAATATTTTTGAGTTGTCGTTTTGTGTGAGATAGGAAGTATGCATTTATGATTTTTTATGGCACTGGTGTTATATTCATGTTCAAAACGGGTTACGGAATTTTTATGCTTATAATAATATTTCAGTATATCAGATACATACAGTTCTCTTAAAGTGAAAACATTAAAATTCGAGAACAAGATTCTAGTTGGGTAACGCATTGGTTTCCTAAGGATGGTTTTAATTTTCTGACAGACAAATACTTTTTCCAGATTATTTTTATAAGTTCCACCCCAGGACAGTATGCCATACGTTAACAACGGCTGTACAAGAGCATAGTAACAATTCCTAATCAATTTATTACTAAGAATGCCGCTTAAACTTTTAGATATGAACATGCATTTTTTTAATCTTTTTGTTAAACAGTTAATGTGTTCATGCCATTTAAGAGACTGATCAATGATTACGCCAAGGTATTTGATGTTATTAGTTTGTTCAATATACGAGGGACAATTACATGCATTTCGATTGCATATATCCTGGTGTAAAATTAATTGATTTAAATTGACTTTGTCACGAAGTGAAAAACATATAAATTTTGATTTTGATGTATTCAGTTTTAGCAAACTGCTATTCAACCATATTGTTATAACTTGTAATATGTGTTCAGATTTTGAGCGAACATCCTCCCAAGAATCACCGCTAACGTGAATAACTGTATCGTCGGCATAAGCAAAGATACTCACACTATCCGTATCAGTATTTATAAACAAATCATTAACGTAAATTATGAAAAGTACAGAGCCAAGAACTGTACCTTGTGGTACACCACACGTTACTGTTGATTCGCTACTCCTTTCATTATTTGTTACAACATATTGTTGCCTGTGGCTGAGATAAGTTTTTATTAAATTATAGGAACAGCCTCGGACCCCGTACATTTCTAATTTTTCCAGAAGCTTTACATGGCTGATAGTATCAAATGCCTTTGCTAGATCTAGAAAGATAGCAGCTGTCGGTATACTTTTATTTACATCATTATAAATTTTTGTTGTCAAGGCCGTAATTGCATCCTGGGTGCATTTATTTTGTCTGAATCCGAATTGATTATTTGAAAGGATGTTGTATTTTTCGAAATAATTATACAATCGTGCGGTTATTGCTTTTTCAAAAATGTTTGCTATATTTGATATGAGAGACATTGGACGATAGTTTGCCATCTGATTACGATCGCCTCCTTTATGTAATGGTTTAACAATAGCACACTTTAATATTTGAGGAAATATTCCCGACATCATTGACATATTTATTAACTGAGTTAGTGGTTTCACTATATATAATAATATTGTTTTTATGGTGGATGATTGTATGCCATCTATTCCAGGAGAGACATTATTACCTAGACTGTTAATGTAATTGGTGGTTTCTTGTTCAAGTATCGGCTCTAAAAACAGTGAATGAGCAACTCGTTTAATCTTGCTTTTAGTATTATTATTAGATTTTGGTATACTTTTTGTGATGTTTGCTCCAACATTTAGAAAATGACTGTTGAAACTTTCGGCAATTTCTTTATTTTGTGTTATAGTACGATTCTCTTTTATAATTTCTTCAATTTTGTTATTGTTATTATTTTTTTTATGTATTACTTCATTTGTAATTTCCCAGATTTTTTTGGGATTATTTAAATTATTTTTGATTAGATTTGAAAAGTATTCGTTTTTTTTAATAGACAATTTAAGTGATTTTTATATACTTTATAGTGTTCTTTTAATTGCAGATTATTCGGTTCTTTCATTGTTTTTAGATACATATTGTTTTTGTTATTAATTGATGTTATTAACCCTTGCGTTACCCACTGTTTTATTTTAATATGTTTTCTGGTTAATGTTCTAGTTTCAGTTGCTGCGTTTAGAACATCTTTTATTTTGTTTATAAAATTTTCTGTGTCAACATTTATATCATTTGTATTTAATACATCTACCCAGTTTACTTTAGTTATATTTTCTAGTACTTTATTATGATTAACGTTTCTTATTATATTATGTGAGTTAGCATTGTTGGATTCAAAATTTTTTATTTGTAATATGCATGATGAGTGATCTGTTATTTGGAAGTTTGATACTATGACATTGAAAAATGAATCAGTTACGTTTGATTTAATAAACATATGATCAAGACATGTTTTTGTTTGTTCTTGAATTCTAGTTGGAGTATTGATATATGATTTAAATCCGTTTAAGGCTAATGTATTTAGATAGGTTTCAGTACTATGTGAAATTGGGGCAGTTAGATGACGGTCTAATAGGAAAAGATGACAGGAAAGACGACAGGAAAATATAAAATATTGTGTTAGTGGATCTGGATCATCGCAGTTTTATTATCCTTTTATATTTTGGGAGGAAAGATTATCAGAGGAATGAATGCAAGAATGAACACGTGTATGACTTGCGGAATATTACACTAAATTATTTTCTAAACCACCAACAATTTACGTTTAATTTTTGGATTACCTGAAGAATTAGTTTGTATATAAAATGTTATTTATATACCAGTATTAATTCAAGGATCTCATTTTATAAGACAGTTTATGATATAAAACAAATTTAATTTAATTTTTCTCAGACATCGCTAATCTAAATCGAGGTTTTAATATGATAATCGAAATTGTTTGTTGTTTTAATCTGATTTTCATCCACATATATATTAATTTTTACCTGCACCTAGTTTGTCATCCTCAGAAACCATTAATAATAATTTATTTTCAGAATGGAATCGCAACACAACCAAACCCATCACAATGGAGATACAGTACAACAACCATGGTACGGGTCAAAGTCAAGTAGTCTGTCCGAAAAGAGGTAGGTCATTGAATACATCATAGAATAATTCGTTCTGAAGGTTAAAACTAAGTGGGTTGTTGGATTACTAAATGTGAATTTCATTTCAGCATTAAACTTACAATAGTTAATAAATAGTTATAAGAGTGTTGCTCGATCCTTGTACAAAATACAGAAATATCATATAAATATAAGATAGCTCAATTTCATGATTCATTTCTGGGTAGAGCAATTTATGAAAAAGTTCATTCCATCAAACATATTTTCTTTCAAAATTGTTATAATATCCTTTAGGCTTATTTGCTATTTTTCTTATGTGTTTCAGTGATATACATAATATTTACCACGGCCATCTTTGCAATATCATCTAGAACAGAATAAAATAAAACTATATTGATTACATTAGGTACATATTATCTATATTTCTTAAAAGCATGGTGTCAGTATACCAGAAGATACACAATACATAGCAATTTTACTAATGAAATTAAGTACAGATCCCGAGACATTTAGATATGAGTAAATATAAGACTAAATCGTTGGTAAAATCTAAAGTGCTTATAGTCGGAGCCAGTGGCGGCTGGTGAAATTTCAATATTTTTTTTCTCGTCTGTGGCGCATGGGACCCATACGAAACTTGGGAAATAACATCTAGAGAAGCACTTCTCTAATGACCCCTAAAAAATTTTGAAAAAGCAGTTTGCGAAAAAATTTTTGAAAATTCGCTAGCCTCCCCTGGGTCTAGGGACCCCTGTTTACTTTTATTTTTTTTTGTCATATGCATTTGACTTTTCATAAAAATGCATCGACAGATTTTGGAGTTTGTGAAAATATTTTCATTACTAACTGAGATACAACGAATTGAAATATTGTAATTTGTTAAATTGTAAATTACAAAATTTCAGTTCATTGTATTTCAGTTAGTAATGAAAATATTTTCACAAACTCTAAAATCTGTCGATGCATTTTTATGAAAAGTCAAATGCATAAGACAAAAAAAAATAAAAGTAAACAGGGGTCCCTAGACCCAGGGGAGGCTAGCAAATTTTCAAAAATTTTTTCGCAAACTGCTTTTTTAAAATTTTTTAGGGGTCATTAGAGAAGTGCTTCTCTAGATGTTATTTCCCAAATTTCGTATGGGTCCCATGCGCCACAGACGAGAAAAAAAATATTGAAATTTCACCAGCCGCCGCTGGTCGGAGCAATGTATCTTTGAACTGACGTTATCATCCTATTTTGCGTGAACTTATTCGTTAAAGGGTGGCAATGATGTTGTACCATAGACGAAGTAAATTTATTATTAAAATGATAATTAATGATATTATTAAATATAAAGTATCATAAAGTATCAGATTGGCATTGGCAGTAGACTCAATTAGAACAAAAAAGCAGATTTCTAGCTTATGAATTAAGGCATAATGAATTAATTGCATTTCGAAGAACAAACAATTCTTGCGTCACTGACGATTGAATCACGAGTCCGATGTGCTTCTATGTAGTCATTCCTTTTTTTATTTTCTATTTGATAATTAAGAAAAAAACGAATTTTCGTCAAGAAATTGTTTGAAACAGTTCATACTTATTAATGATAATATACAACAACATTGATTTTATTTATGATGATTTAATTCTGTTATCATAACGAATCAATGGAAATGTATTTGTAGGAAAATTAGTGTTACCGATTGACTTAAACCGGCGCTAATGTGTTTATTGTGAGTTTTGTTAATTGCTTACACGGCTGATAGTATTGAATTTCAATAGTAGTCGGAGAGCAGCCAATCTGTAAGAAGCATTTTAAAAGTAGTCTATACAACTCGCGAACACCCACCTAAAAAACAGATGATATTATGTAAAATGACCTTCTGGATTTGATTTTTGAGTTCGCCCATTAATTTGAGATTGCCAAATCGGTCAATTCGCAAATTTTTTGAAAAATTTTAAAATTGTGTTAATTTTTGTTTTGCACATAACACACCATATCTTTTTTATTTTAATTCCGATTTTGACCAATATTTTACACATTATCCCTCCAATATTCTTGGACAGGCTGACGACAAAGAATATAGTGTAACTAATAATATAGTGCCTAAAAAAAATATAATTACCCTCTATTGTCGCGGTTTTTTAAAATTTGCGTTGAAAAATACCCGATCGAGGTAACTTTTTTATTTTTAAAGAGAGAGTTATAGTATAAACGAGAAAAATGTTCCATATACTTTAAACAAACTTTTTTATAAAGAGATTTTTTGGAAATTCGGCTCATGTAACGAGATGACGCTGTTGGAAGCGGCCGCGCAACTCATCCGCATTAATTTAAAGCATAACTTCTGTTAACGTCGCCCATCTGTGCTGTCGTTTAAGCGATCAAGTGAGCCTACGGATTATTTAGTTTCTATTTGCAATTAAATGTTATACAATTATGTAGATAATCTCGAAACATACACATTAAAAAATATATTTTCATTAATTATAACAGCAAGTGGGTACTAAAGATTACATTTTCCTTCGCATAAACAACTTATGTTACATTGCGCGTTTGCTTTGCTACACTTGCAGCTTGTAGTACAGTTATATAATTTACATTTACAAAATGGAGTTAACTTAATAAAATTGGGTTTTGGGCTTTTTGAAATCATCTTTGGAAATAAGATTTCCTCCTTTAGGTACCATCCAAAATCTAAAACATTTGGAATTCTGGGCTTAATTTGGTAGGCTGTCTTGTAAATAGCACATTGCAGAAATGCCCTTTTTACTTGTATTCTCTGTACTAGGATTTACAATATCTGATTTTCTTTTATAAGCAGTTCGGGTATACGATCTTTGTGCATGGTAAACTGGATTTAGTGATAAAAATAAATTTTTCTGTTCTAAATATTGTTTTAGAGCCACAGAAATGTCATCGGATTTTGCATTTGATCGGTACATTTCTAAAGCCGTAAATATCGTTCGCAGACAAAAATTTTCATACCATTGTGTTAGTGAACGAATTCTGAACAACTTTTAAAATGTCCGTCTGTCTGTCCGTCCGTCACGTTTCTTGTAAGTACGATAACTGAAGAAAGAAAATTCCGATTGTACTGAAATTTGGACAGTAAATTAGTGTTAGCTAGAAGAATCCTATTTGAACAAAATCGATCGATAAATAAAAATGTTATTACTTAATGATTTAAATTTGATAAATTAACTCCTATATAAAAAAGTCTATTTGACAGTCACATTTTGTCACTTTGACAGCGATAAAAAAAGTGCATCGTTTCTTATCACGATAAAAATGCTTGTTCCTCAAAAGCAGAGTATATCTAGTAGTCGCACGTCATTTTAAAATCTGTACTGTCGGCTATAACTTTTAAGTCTTGTGGAAATTATACTGTACGATATGAGTCGTTTTGAGAAAATTATAATTATTTTTAATTGTTGTTCGTTCACATATTCTGTCGTTAATTTATCTTGCCAAAAATCACTCGAGCTTTTCTTTTATGGATAAATTTCTTTTTAACTCAATATTTTGTCAATCAGTGATTTTGCTCGAAAAACTGACATTTGACAAAATCGCTCGATCTCCGGTCTCGCGATTTTTTCATGTCAGTTTTTCTCATAAAATCACTGATTGGCAAAATTATTTCGTTACAAAGAGAAATTTATCCGATAAAAAAAAGCTCTTGTGATTTTACTGTTGAAAAATTTTTTTTTTAATTTTTATGTTTTTGTAATTGAATAGAAATCTGGTGAAATATTTCATTTTACTATTTCTAATTATTTATATATTTTACAGATATACACTTCATAATGTAATATACAACCGTGAAAATATGATTTTATAGCTCGTGTCTTATAATGTAAAAATATACATTCTTCTACGTGTAAGGTGGTGGTGTAGTTCTTTTACCAAGTCTTTTACCAACTAAGATCGTACTAAAAAAAATTAAAATTATTTACAAAAAACTGCGAAAAGTATCCTATTGAATGTATAACAATTATATAAAAATCCAGTTAACAGGCGAAGAGTACGTTTTTAGCTTGTTTCCTTTGATTTCCTATCCGAGTAATTATAATTTATTATGCCAAACTATGTGTTTATAACGCACTAAATATAAGGACTGAGACAAAAAGCACTTTCAACTTAACATAAATGGATACTGGAAAATAATAATCCCCCGGCACGTGTCTGCGTTTAGCTCTAGATGCGATTGCGGCCGATTCATAGTAGCGCGCATTCGTTCGGACGCTGAAACAATCAATGAATATTTCGATAAGGGAGCAAAATTTCAAAAAAAACTTCTTATAAAAGATTTTATTTAGTTCATTCGGAACATTTTCTTCGGTTATAGTAGGCACCTAACTTTAAAAATAAAAAAGATACCTCGATCGGACATTTTACTCTGCAAATTTTAAAGATTTTGCGTCAAAGAAAAGTTGTTATTTTTTTTTTGCCAACTAATTATTTTTTAGGTAAAGTTTTTTACTTTCAACATATTAAAGAATAGTTAGAGAATATTATGTAAAAAAATTAAAAAATTAAAAAATTCTGAAGTAAAATAAAAAACCGCTGCCTAAGGAATCACTACTTCCACATCCAGATTCTCTATCCGAGTCACTCACAACGAAAAAACTTTGTATGTGAAAATAATTGTTTATGGAACTTTAATAATATAATATTTGAAATCCTCTACCCCAAAAACCCATAAAACGATACCCCACATCGGTAGTGGGGTGGGGGTGGTGATAGGGGGGTGGTAGTGGGGGGTGGATGAAGTAAAAAAATATTTTGAGGTTTCTGATTCCTGCACATGCACTAAATCACATTTTTTTTTCATCCCCTTTAATAAGGAGGTGGGGGTGGTAATAGGGGTGGCTAATGGTGACTAATGCCAAAAATTTTTTTGAGACCTCAGCGTCTCTTGTATATACTAAATACCAATTTCATGGACTCCTACCAGCTTGATTTACCTATTTACTCCAAATTTACCCCAATTTACCCCCCAACCCTTCGACGGAACAAGATGAAAATATAATCTAGTTCTAGATCTCGTTAAAGTACATATGTGTACCAAATTTCAAGTCAATATCTTAAACGGTTTACAGACAGACAGACAGACCGACAGACAGACCGACAGACAGACCGACAGACAGACCGACAGACAGACCGACAGACAGACCGACAGACAGACCGACAGACAGACCGACAGACAGACCGACAGACAGACCGACAGACAGACAGAAATTTTTTTTCGCTCAAACTTAAAATCTCGACGTTTCATGACATTTTAAGCCTATTTGGACAATAAAAATTTTTTAAAATTTTTTTGTCGTTACTATACTTCCACTGGACGTGGAAGTAAAATATATGACGTGTTATATGAAAAACAAAAAATAACACATAATTTTTATTTTTTTTAGAAAATTGCCAATTTGGTCATTTTGGCAATCTCAAATCAATGGGCGAATTCAAAAATCAAGTTCAGCGGGTTATTTTACATCAGATTACCTATTTTTTAGGTGGGTGTTCGCGAGTTGTATAGAGGTCGAATTCAGAGGGTCTTCCACTAATAGGGTTCTATTGTGATAATAGATGAAGACACTAACTCTATAGCATTCTCGGCGTCCTTTCACCCGCGAGGACGTTCCGTATTGTCTCATGCGCTTTTCTCAAAAACGGTTTATCCTAGAAAAAGTTTCCAACAAAAAACTATCTCCATCCATTATCTTCATTTTTTTTCTTAATATAGTTGGTATCTATTTCGGAAGGTAAAAAAGTTTCCTGCTTGCCGTACTGGAAATCGACGTAAACTCGTAAACTCGAAAATAAACTCATATTTTCTATACTTTTCGTAGGGCAAGCATTTTAATTGAAAAATTACAAATAATTTTAAACCAGCAGCCTGCCAATAGGGATTGCAATTTACCGGAAATTTCAATAACCGGTAAATCGGTAAATAAAAATGTAAATAACCGGTTAACCGGTATTTACCGGTTATTTTTAAAATTAATGATTAGGGTGGCGAAAATAGCAATTGTCTTTTTCCATCTACAAAATTATCTAAATTTAACTAAAAACATTTTTATATACGTATAATTAATATAATGAACAAAGAAAAGGTTTTTTTATCAAAAAGAAAAAAAATATAAATGAAATAAATTTAAATAAATAATTATTCCGTAAATAACAAAAATATCAACTTAAATAACAAAAATTACAAACATAAATTCAAATAGGGCATTTACTGAATAGCTAATCTAAAAATACAATATCTTTTTAAAAATAGCCCGTTAAAAGGGTTAGTTTTTCAAAGCTGTATCTGTTAGTCGTCTGATATTTGTGCATAGAATACTACCAGCTAAAAATGCCCTTCCTCTATCAGTATTGGTAGGTCGATAAGTTAATAAGAATTGGTAATAACATACTTCTAAATGTTTTCCACGGATATTTGCGGCAGTGAAATATCCAATTTTGTGTCGCAAGATATTGCCAATGTCTCTCTTACTTGTTTTTCTTGGGGCTTGGTGTTTGGGTTTTACTTTTTATAATATTATTTATTTATTGTTAAAAGTGCTCAGTGTCGGGACTCACTCTGTATTTAATGAATACTAGTCACTGATATAAATAGAAACGTTGAATACGTGACATATTGTAAGTTCAGAATTTACCGAAATAACCGGTAATTATTGTCAAGTGTTTTTTGTACTGTTAACCGGTTAACCGGTTAACCGGCTAACCGGTTTTGCAACCCCTACCCGCCAATTATACGGACATAATGATTGCCGAATTTGAAAGTATCGATGTGAGTGGTAGGAAAAGTGAATTTAAATAGAAAATGTGGAATGGCGATTTCGAAAAATAATTGGTTTCCAAGTTATTAATTAAAATTATTAATATTTGAAAAGTGTAATTTTTCGGGGACCGTAATTCGAAAACCATAAATCAAAATATTAAATTTTGGGGGTTCTAAAGCATGCTGATCAATAATATTGCGTTATTATTTTAGTGAAAAAATGCCTAATATAATTTCTCAAAAAAATCGATCCTCTTTTTTAATGCAAATTCACGTCAATGATTGAAATAAGTTTTGTTTCACTCAAAGAAGACATAATACGGATTTGGTTGAAATCACATGATTAATAACTGAGGTATAGAGAATGGGTCATTAAAGGTGGGTTACGCTGTATATTACTCGAAAATCATATTTCAATCATTAGAATGAAATTTATATTAGTAAAATATATAAGCAAATAATTATAGGAAATAACATTTCTCAAAATTTCTATTTAATTACAACCCATAAACATTAGAGAAACAGTTTCTTAAATTTTAAATGATTAATAACTTTTTTATTTACTGATTGATTTTGTTTACAGACAATAGGGCAAACTAAGACTAACTTACTGTCCATATTTCAATGCAATTGGACTTTTCTTTCTTAAGTTATCGTGCTTACAAGAACGTGACAGACGGACAGACAGACGGGCAGACGGATATTTTGAAAGTTGTTCAGGATTCGTTCACTAACACAATTTTTTTGTCTACGAGCGATGTTTCCGGTTTTGGAAATGTGCCGAACAAATGCAATACACTCTTCGTTTTTGTGAATAGTGTAATAATTATATTCATTGATAGTATATAAAAGGTGTGTAAATGAATTTAAATATTCACTCACAGAGTAGAAACAGTTTCTTAAGATAAACGATTTTATTGAACTATTGCACGTTTAAATCAGTGCTAATTCATTGATCTCGTTTTATAAGACAATTTATGATATAAATCTAATTTTATTGAATTTTTCTCAGACATCTATATAATCTAAGTCGAGTTTCTTTAAATAGATAACCAGATTTTGTAGGGTGATTATGAGAATTTGACTGTGTCTTTTTATGAGTTTCTAGTAAACTGAAGGAATTAAAAATAACTGTAAGAAGCGCTGCGCCAAAACTATCGATAGAAGGAGTGTTCCCTTATATTTTGTAACAGGGTAATACTGTGATGGGAATAATGGTAGGCGTTGGTCTGCCATTATTCTAACTTTTTTTTTGCTAACGAAATATTTTGCTTGCGCATTTTACGGATTTCTCCTTAGTATAGAACTATTAGTTAGATGGATGTTCAATAAGAAAAATTATGTAGAATTAGGAATGTATAACGATGGTCCCAGAACAGTACTCTGGGATACGCCATGATTTACCTTATTTAATTTGTACTGTTTACTGTCAATTATGGCATGCTGTGATCCCCTGTTAAGATTGAATTTAAGTTCTTATACCATGAATATGTAGTCGTGTACGATATAGTCGAAGGTCTTGGTGAGATTATACGTTGTGATAACCGAATGGTTGCCCTCGCCAACGTGTTGAACAATTTCTCGTAAAGCCAAATTGTCAGAAGCATAAAAATGAACTAAATTGAAAGTATGGGAGGAACGTGGATATTGATATGATTTCAATTAATTTAGTATAGGAATAATAGGTACACACCTGCAATTATCTACAAGTTCTGTACCATGCTTTGTAACAAAGGCATGATTAGAAATTTTTAATATGTCAAAAGATACACCTCGAGCAAAACATGCATGAATTATAATTCATACTATGTATACAAGGATATCAGATATTTTTTGTTACAATTCGACTAATTAGCTCTTAAATATAGACTCAAGTAGAATATTTTATGGTATTAATCACTTCCTCTGGCGTTACTGGATGAAGCAATTGTTTAAACGCCTGAAACACTAGAATAACTATTTGGCAATGACAAAATTATATTATTTGCAATAGTCGAGTAATGTTCAGTGAACATTTCACTGATAATTTGGTATCGATTTTATAAGAATTAAAAATTTCAAAATTTAAGGTTCTTCTTCTTCTTCTTTTAGCGGGGCGACTGAGAGTCGCAGCACTCAAGCCTTGTGACCCATTGTGCTACCGCTACGAATTTATTAAATTCCCCCATCGAGGCCGGATTCTAACCCAAAGGCCAAAACCCTTCCTATAGGGGCATTCCTTATTTCCTCCGGCACCGGAAAACCAATGCTGAAGTGTTTGTGCCTCAAGTACAAAAGACTAGGGTAGGAAGTAAGGACGTGGATGGAAGTCTTCTCCTCGTCACCGCAGAACCTGCAGTCGGGGTTGTCAACCACCCCCATAGAGTGCAGATGTTTTCTGAAAAAGCCGTGTCCAGTCAAAAGACCCACCACGGTTCTGACCTGTTTCCTGTTTAGTCGCAGGATTTGTTCTGCTCGCTTCGGCAAGGGCCCCGAGATCAGGAGCCTCGCTTGCCGGAGTCCTGGGTAGGGGGCCCAGAAGTCAAAGAACTGGGACCGTGTCCAGTCTTCTACTGACTTCTTGGCATTTGATCTAGAGTACCCGAGAGCCGGCTCCGGACCCAGTAGGGGCCTCTGAGAGCCCCCTCTGGCCAGAGCGTCTGCCCGCTCGTTACCCTCGATGTTGCTGTGTCCTGGCATCCAGAGAAGCTTGACCCAGTTGGATGAGCCAAGTTCACAGAGAGCCTGTCTACAGTTTTGAACCAGGATTGACTTGGTCTGGACTGATGGAAAGGCCTTGAGGGCCGCTTGACTGTCGCTATATATATATATATATATATATATATATATATATATATATATATATATATACATATGTGCCTGTTGGAATATTTCCTTCGGATATTCTCCTGTGCGCAGACCAAAATAGCAAAAATTTCGGTCTAGAATACCGTGGTGAATTTGCCCAAGGCATAAGAAGCTTCAGCCCTGGGCCTTTCACCGTATATCCCCGCTCCAGCACTTTCCTCACACCTCGATCCGTCTGTGAACCAGACGATATCGGCGGGCCTGAGTATGTCCTCGAGTAGGTTCCGGTCTTCCCTTTTGGGGATGACAACCTCAAAGGGTTCTGAGAAGGAGATGGAAGGCACCATATCATCACTCCTGGCCTCCAGAAGTGAGTGAGTCCCTATCGCGTTGGAAATGGCTCTAGTGTGTCCTAATTGTTTTCCTCCGGCCTTCCACTGACCAACGCACCTCAGCCTGTAGGCCGCTTTCCGAGCCTCGGCATCAATCACCAAGTGAAGGGGCACGAGGTCCAGAAGGACCTCCAGAGCTGCTGTGGGGGTTGTGCGTATTGCTCCTGTGACTCCCAAACAGGCGAGTCTTGTGTTAGCTTCTGTTGAATGTAAAGCCTGGTTACAGCAGGCCACCACATAACAGAAGCATAAGTGATCATTGGTCTTAATATCACAGTATAGTACCACATTGTTACCCTGGGGTTTAACCCCCATGTTTTACCAAAGGTCCTTCTACATAACCACAGGGTTGTAGTGGCCCTTTGTATTTGTCTCTCTATGTGATCTTTCCAGGTCAGCTTAGAGTCCAGGATAACACCCAGATACTTCACCGTCCTGGATATCGTTAGAGTTGTGTCATAGAGTACTGGCTCGACGAAACCGTCTAGCCTACGCCTCCTAGTGAAAATTACCAGTACTGCCTTAGAGGGGTTGACTCTAAGACCCTGGTCGTTACACCATCTCTGTACGATCTGCAAGGCCCTTCGCAAGAGCCCGCTAACCGTATTTGGGAATTTTCCTGAGATGATAATTGCTAGGTCATCTGCGTAACCTTGAGCAAAAAGACCCTGGTTCTCGAGTTTCTGGAGTAGACCATCGAGAACAAGGTTCCATAGCAGAGGGGAAAGGACGCCTCCTTGTGGGCAGCCTCTCCTTACCGAAACTTTTACTGCCGTTGCTCCCTCGATGTCCAAAAAAGCACCGGCCGCAAGTTCCTTGTGGTGCAGCGCCTTCTCGATCCTGGAAACGATCGGGTGAAGGGCTGTCTCCACTGACTTCCCGGCCTGGTAAGCGTGTTGCGACGGATGCAGAGGCGCTAAGGTCAGTGTCTTTAACAAACCGTTCTACCAACCTCTCTAATGTTTTGAGCAGGAAGGATGTAAGGCTGATTGCTCTGTAGGATTTGGCAGAATCGTACGATGTACGTCCTGTCCTGCTTTAGGTATGAAAACAACTTTGACGGCCCTCCAGGGTATGGGAATATATCCGATGGCCAGACAGGTTCTCAGCAAGTGATAGACCGGACATATGAGTGTCTCCAGCCCTTCCTGGAGATGTGCCGGAAACACTCCATCCGGTCCTGGGCTTTTGAATGGTTCAAAGGTGGAAATTGACTCTTTCCACTGTTACCACCCTTGAGGCCGTCCTCCAATCGGCTGCCGTGACAGCAGCGCGGGGAGGCCGAGGGGCTGGCATTCAGGGAAATGAGTTTTCAGTAGATACTTGAGGCATTCCTCAATTATTAGTCTACCATACATAACCTCAGAAAAATCTCAAAAACACCTCATAAATGGTCAAAAATTCATTTTAAAGTAGATTTAAAACCACTTTACTTATATGAATTTTGGAACGCTGAAACTGAAACTTAGGTCGGAATTCTCCCATCATATCAGAATTTTGTCATAACCTCAAAAAATCACCGTAAAAGATCTCAAAAATGGTTAAAAATCCTCTTTTAAATGCATTTTTTTCCATTTATGAGGTGTTTTTTGGGAAATTTTTCAGGTTATGTCAAAATTCTGATATGATAAGAAAACTCTGACTCCGGATTCGGTTTCACAGCCCCAAAATACGTATAGAAAGTGATAAATATGGGTTAACTCGTTTAATCCTCTGATTTACTTTCTACCCGGATTCAGGCTTGTTCCAGGGTTGGCATGATTAAAACAAAATGTTTTAAACAAAGTGTTTAAAACATGTTTAAAACATCGCACTGTGTTTTAAAGAAATGTTTAAAACATATTTAATACAAAATGCAATGTTTTAAAGAAGTGTTTAAAACACAGTTTAAAACACAGTGCGATGTTTTAAATAAATGTGTTATTTTGGAGTTTGTGGAAAAGCAGGAAAAATGCCGATGATGGTCCATTCCGATAAATAATTCCGATATAGTGGTTACGTGCACTAAAATGAGCATTTTATTTGCAGAGTGCTGTAAAATCCGTTTAAGAGCGCCATCTGACATCAACTAGTAGTAACAGACATAGTGTGCCTGGCACCATTTAATTTTAGTTGAATATAGTTTTAAACGTTTTAAACCTGTTTGAAACATGTTTTAAACATACCTTCAAAAATTAAAAAAAAAAACCTGTTTTAAACAAAAAAAACTGTTCAAAACAAAAAAAACTGTTTTTTTGTTTAAAATGAAAAAAAACTGTTTTTTTTCCAACCCTGGCTTGTTCTAAGCTGTTTTTTGAGCTTATATGAAAATATTGACGACATGTGACAATTCTGACCTCGGATTCAGTTTCAGCGCCCAAAAACATATGGATATGATAGTCGGTAAAAAAAAATACATGACCCTTTTTATTTTTTGTGTGTCTATGTGACGATTTACAAATACTGCCACACCACCATGTGAATGAATGTCTCTGCAGTAGGAGCTTACAAGATTGTAACCTGAAGTATTAATTAATTCTAAATTAGCAATATGTTGCGATTTCTGAAAGACAAGTCAAAATTGTAGTCATTTTTTTATTAATAGAAGTTGTAATAAAACAAAATAAATTTTGATTATTTTAAGTTAAAATGTTATAATAAAGAAATAAATTTCTTCAAGAAATAACGTAATCTGGGCCAAATGATGACCCTGCCCTTCTCAAAAGTATATCTCTAAATTGAAAGCCGCCCTATGTCGGTTTAATTGATTTTGGATGGCCCGTGCCCTTCAGGACTCCGATGACTCCTTCCCTGTAGTTTAATAAATTTCGCAATGACACCAATTAACTCTGGTTTTTGTTTCAGTAATGACGATAATTTCATGACGTTTCAATCTAAAGATCCAATAATATCTATACCTCTAGAAAAGTTTCCAAAAGATAAAGTACCTGGTGGCGGAGGAGGAGGACATAGTCATGGTATTCCAGTTGAACATCCCACGTCGTAAGTACGCAGAGGTAACTAATATTTTTTAATTAGGTACCTCCACCTTTTTTTAAATAGAAGCAGACATAACAATAAGGTAAACATTCATTAATCAAATTTGTTATATTTCATTTTTATTTCCTGACAAAGTATTTTCTATAAAATTCATACAATATTTATCATTGATATATAGATGGTACATCATGAATTGCACTACATTGATGGATTTTATTCTATTTACCTGCTTGCATCTTGATCACGTTCTATTTTAAATAAAAATATGTCTTATCAATAAGTTTTTATTATCTACATCAAATATTATTGTTTGATTAGTTTTGAAATAATACCTAGCATAAATAATAGACGTTCCACACAATAAAAAGAAAATAATACACATCGATATTTGTTTTTTACAATTTCAAGTATGTTCTGAATTAATAACACAGGTCTGCGTTTAAAAGTTTTTTAATGTTGCTGTTGTTTTAATAACTGATCTTAATCAACCTAGTAACGGCATTTTTTAAACTGATTGTAGTATTTTGAAGATGATTTACAAACACATTAAAAGAGACAATAACAAAAAAATAAAAAGAAATGTTCACTTTTTAATTTAATATTTATTCTCGATTATTCATTTAAAAAAATTGAACATAAAAATAACAAGTAAGATTTATAAACATACTGAGAACAAACAAAATGTAAACATTTTGAACGTAATAAAAGGAGTAATAGAATAAAAATATAAATATATTTTTATTATTTCTTTTATGCACATATATGGAGACATCCCACTACATCTTCTCTGGCTCCTCATCTTTTCCATTTCTTTGATATTCTTGTGAAATCTTCAACCTCTTTCCTTATTTACAGCGTCTTTTCAAGAAAATGATCCGTGAAAGTGGAGAAAATGAATTTTTGATCTCATGTTGCAACATAGCTGTTGAAATTTGTCAAGCATGTTGCTTACTATAACTTGATTTTTATGATTTGCTAAAACTAGTTGATAACTTTCAGCTCTATTCTTCTAAATTGTTCATTTTTTATTTGAGATCCTGAAAAAAACCTCTTTTTAAGTTTGGCTTCCAAACACATTTCTCACCAATTATTATTTTTTATTTATTTGCTTTTATCATGATTAGAGAATATTATTTAGGTATTTAGCAAATCACAACTTTTCCAGAGTTGAAATAGGATGTAATGTTCAATAATTGTTGATTGAATTTCAATAAATGATTTAAGTACTTTCAGTATATTTTTTTGCCTTAAAATATTAGGAATCCTATCATGTAATTCAATACTTCGTCAGTATTAGCTAGAAGAGTATTAATTAGTTGATTGTTTCTCCAGAAATGAGTGTTTTAAAGTGTTTTCCTAAGTAGTATATTAGAGTGACCAGATTAAGGTACCAATATACAGAAAGTAGATAATTTCATATTAATTAAAAAAATGTGAATTACTGAATTTAAATAAATAATTTAAGTATTTTCTACATATTTTTTTCTTTAAAATGCTAGGAATCATATCATGTAATTCAATACTTCGTCAGTATTAGCTAGAAGAGTTGTTGTTTTGATTGGTTCTCCAATAATGAGTGTTTTAAAGTATTTACCTACTAGTACATTAGCGTGCCCAGATTGGGGCAACAATATACAAAAAGCAGGTAATTTCGTAATAAATAAAAAAGTGTGTAAGTTGTGATTTGCTAAATGCCTAAATAATATTCTCTAATCATTTCTATCACCATTACGTAAAACAATAGCCAGTTTTTCACTTAAAATATTTTTATAATCTGGCATAAAGTTGATTCTTTAGGCAAATCCTTCTTAACCCAATGTTAATCTCTTGCTCTGCTATCTCACTCACACAGAAAATATTCATACCCAGATTGCTGCTCTAATAACATACAAACAATCTTCAAGTTCCATAGGGAAGTAAGTTGTAGTCTTTATATTTAATTTCCATTAGATGTTCGAGGTTTTCATAGGATTCCTCTAATTATACTGAAAAAAGGACAGGAACAGATGCTAGATAAAGAATCCAGAAATCTTGGCAATACCCTAGTAATTTTTTCTTGAAAAACTATTGATTCAATTCTGCTTCTCGATTTCTGCACCACTAAAGTGATGCCACTGATGAAAGCAAATTTTTACTTCGAAGGCTCGGCCCCAGAATTTAAGAACCGATTCTTCAGAAGGCTTAAATCTCTAACTAATCATTTGGTTTATTTTAAGTAAATAGTTGGGGTTCATTTGAATTTGTCTATTGAGACCAATCAGTGATGTTTTCTGTACTATTCTCAGACTCGGAGCTACTTGAAACTGTATCCAACGTACTTGGTGGAAGATTTAGGAAGATTATGTTTTTTAATATTTAGTATAACTTTAAGTGCTGAAAAAAATAGATACACTTAAATGCATGGTAACTTTAGAATCAGCATGCAAAAAGTACATCACAGGTGTTTGCTTAGAAGCTTATAACGAAGAGAATTGATAGATACAAATCGAAAATTCAAGTTTATAAAAAAATTATTGGTGATGAATTGTTTAACTATTTTCAGTGAAATCAGCACCTACAAATCTATAAAAACCAATCAGGGATTTCAGCTCAAACTCAAACAACTTTTCCATCGCAGATCTGTTAATTGACTGTTTATAATGTCATAATGTCAATGTTTCATTTAACTTCATAAATTCATACATAACCACATGATTTTAATTAATTATAACTAGCTGCTGTTTCACTATCTCCCTGTATGCTTATTGTGGCCAACATATAAAAATATGTTGGTTTTCAGGCTATCGCTGCTCTAACATGAAGTGTTGTTGAGTTTCAGAGTGTAGTCTCGCGTGATTACTAGGCTCCCGAATGAACTTATTGAATTTGACAAAATGGGGAAATGAAAGATAAAACATTATAATTTGCTTGCATAAATTATCTAAATAAGAAATAATAGTCAATACCTCATCAATTATATTTTTATTATCTAAAACATATCTTTACAAATATATGTTCTCGTGATTCCTAATCGAATCACAGGGTCTTGATGAAATTACTCCATCTGATCCTAATCCTAGAGAGGATCTTCATCATCAGCCCCCGCCCCCCTAGTATTTTGCCATAGTTCAAAGTTAGTTATTTGCTCTGGTCAGAATATCCTCAACATCTTTCGCAGGCATCTATTAACAGTGACTTGGCAACTGGTTAATAATTTGCTTAGTCAACTTTCAGGTTTCGCAGCCATATAAAACGATATTTTTTACGTTGGTATTAAAGAGCCGTATTTTGATGTGGAGGGAGAGGATACAAGATCTCCAAATATTTTGTAGCATTCTAAATGCTTGTTAGGGTTTTCCTTGTTCTTTCTATATTTTTCTTCTCGTGTCCCTGTTTTCGTCAAATGTGCTTCCAAAATAAACGAATTCTGTCACCTGTTCCATGAGTTGATCCCAAAATATAAAAATATAAGCTATAGTTGTTGCGGATCAATAGGCGCCTTCCTATAGTTTTATTCGCATTGACTTTGAGGCCGACTTTGGCTGCTTCTTCACCTTAATCTTTAATTATGCGTCACTTAAAGTGTGCGCCATGAGACATAATCTAGGTCATCCAGCCTGCTGGTGAGGTTCCATCTTATGTGCCTCTCTTCAACATAGGCCCTTCTGAAGACAGTGCCCAGGGCAGCATTAAATAGCAGTAAGTGGTGATAAAATACATCCTCCGTTTCTGAACACTATCGATACACTCACTTGATTCTTGTGTATAACCTTATAGAAGTACCTACAAATAAATTACAAATATTTAGGACAAATTTCCAAGACGAAAACAGCCAGCTTCCTATTTTTATTGGCGTTTGTTAAAATATCCAGTAGATTTTCTAATTAGCGCAAGACTGTCTCTAATTTCATCAAATTATGAATAATGTATCCGATTTCTGCTATTTATGGGGACACTGCAGACTGTAGTTTTGAGATATTCCCATAGAAAAATAATGTATGGGGGTTCAAATCTTGCAATCTAACCTGCAAAGCTTGAAATTCTCTACGTTCGATCCATCTGTTTGGATACTGATAATCAAATGTTTCCTAATATCAACACCAAAATGAAGGAACTTCGTCATGCTGGCAGTATTACTCTCTGATATCAATATCTTGCATTAAATCAGGAAAAATGATTTCTAAGAAATCTAAATACACCAAACATTTATTGAGAACTTGTGTTAAGAAGATGGACTTTTCTTATAGTGTGAGGGTTGTCTTCGGCCCAATTGGAGTGAATCTGTGACCAATAATTCATTGGCATAACTGCAATCTATTGACATTATCACCCCGTTCAAGCCATTGCACTTGTTGAATGTGACATGGATGTAATTTCTCCTTTTTTAGTGTCCTCCATACCCGTACATGGAAAACTAATATTTTCCGTTCCAGTTTTGATAATGGAAACTCGTCATGATCTCTCGAGTGGTGAAACACAAACGAAAATGTCGAATGATTAGGCGCCTTCTCTTAGGAAAACGCCTATGTTATTCCTTTGCTGCTGCTCCACCGTTACTGTTGCAAAATCCACCGTATTCTTCATTTGTAAAATTATTAGGCATGATTATTTGCAGATTAAAGTAACAATAAAGTATAATTGTGATGTTTCTGACAATATTTAGAAAAGTCAGACTACAATTTCATTGAAAAATTGCTTCTGAAATATTTTTTTGTAATATAAAATAAAACTGAGGTTGTATTGACTATTAATTCTTATTTAGATAATTTATGTATGCAAATTATAATTTGTTTATTTCCCCCAAATTCAATCGCTTGTAAAAGAATCAATAAAGGTTTTTCTTGTTGCAACGATTTAGCTTGTTGCCCACTTATGTATTAACGTTATTTCTAACAACACGTTACAGATACTTATTTTAAATAATGTTTCATCATTGATTATCTAATTAATCAATGGTTTCATGTTTTAATCTTTTCAGTTATATTTTATTTGCAATCGGGGTTAGCATGCTAAGCAGATAAAAATATTCGTTTTTTATTTACTTCTTACTTCATTTATTTAACACGAATTTTACATCATCTAATACAAAAGAATACGCCAGTTAGAGGGAGATCGTGTAATTTCTTTGATTCAAATTTGAACTAAAATACATTTGTGGAATTTTTTTAAAGCTGTTTAATCTTTGACTTAAAGAAGAAATAAAAAGTGACCTTGGTTCATTTATAAATATTTGAATACAATGAAAGTTATAAAAATTCCATTCTTTCTCACTAGTCTTACATAATAAAATATATAATAAAATTACAGAGTGATGCAATGAAGAAGAAACCTTCATTTTCTTTCAATGTGCAAAAGGTATTATAGTACAGGGAGAGATTGAAAAAAAAATGACTGCAACTCGAAACAATTTTGTGCAGACTTTAAACTTTGGTTATAAGTTAAAATAGGACAAAGTTCACGAAACAAAAAAGTTTAGGAGTTTTACGGATCCGCGGGAACCTGCAGGGAGTAAAAATACTCCTGATTTTTAATAAAAAAATCGTTTTTTCTCCATTTTCTCGGGAAATATGGCATTTACAAAAAAAATAGTTCAAATAAAAGTTGTTTCTGGCAAAATTATCTTTAATTTTTTGTTTTTAAATTAATTTTAACCGAAATACGTCTACTTTTCAATGGCGGAAGGGATTTTTTCTAAAACAAGTGTTTTAAAGGGATCAAATAAATTGAGGTGTTGCTATATATTAACGAAAAACAGTATTTTTGAGAGAAAAATTAATTACTGAGCAATTGCAATAACAAAATGCCGACGTTTCGTTAACAAAAATGTGAAAACGCACATTGAATCGGCCATAACTTCTTTATTTTTTGTGATGTAGAAACAAACAAAAACCAAGTGACGGTGAGAGGTAAACTCTCATATGGTCAGATGCTACTGTACGTCGGACAAATGTCACTGACGTACAGCGACTTGCTTTTTTGCAAGTACCAAGAGCGGCGACCTCTAGCCTTAGTGGGCTATACTCACTGTTTATGAAATCGTATTTGAAGGAAACAACTACTCAGCGGGCAAATACCCCGACCTGCATTGAATTATACCTTCAAATCGTGATCAGTAACCAACTATCATTTGTCTGTTCCTAACCAGACATAGACCGGTTTCGAACTTATTATGTTCTCATCAGTATACCATAGGTCATGGAACAGACAAATGATAGTGGTCAACTTGCTAGTCTTATACAAACTGAATCAAATGAAGTGACGGTGAGAGGTAAACTCTCATATGGTCAGATGCTACTGTACGTCGGACAAATGTCACTGACGTACAGCGACTTGCTTTTTTGCAAGTACCAAGAGCGGCGACCTCTAGCCTTAGTGGGCTATACTCACTGTTTATGAAATCGTATTTGAAGGAAACAACTACTCAGCGGGCAAATACCCCGACCTGCATTGAATTATACCTTCAAATCGTGATCAGTAACCAACTATCATTTGTCTGTTCCTAACCAGACATAGACCGGTTTCGAACTTATTATGTTCTCATCAGTATACCATAGGTCATGGAACAGACAAATGATAGTGGTCAACTTGCTAGTCTTATACAAACTGAATCAAATGAAGTGACGGTGAGAGGTAAACTCTCATATGGTCAGATGCTACTGTACGTCGGACAAATGTCACTGACGTACAGCGACTTGCTTTTTTGCAAGTACCAAGAGCGGCGACCTCTAGCCTTAGTGGGCTATACTCACTGTTTATGAAATCGTATTTGAAGGAAACAACTACTCAGCGGGCAAATATCCCGACCTGCATTGAATTATACCTTCAAATCGTGATCAGTAACCAACTATCATTTGTCTGTTCCTAACCAGACATAGACCGGTTTCGAACTTATTATGTTCTCATCAGTATACCATAGGTCATGGAACAGACAAATGATAGTGGTCAACTTGCTAGTCTTATACAAACTGAATCAAATGAAGTGACGGTGAGAGGTAAACTCTCATCCGTGAAAATTACTTTCTTCAAGAAGTCTCTATTGTTTAAATAATTACCTTGGATCCATAAACAATATTCTAGTCTTCTCTCTTCATCACCTTCCTCCAAGGTATGTAAAAATTTTGGTTTAAACGGTTGTAGCTTATGGCGTTTTAAACATCTCCAAATTTTTGATGCCGACAAATTAAGGACACGAGCCATATTTCGAAGACTGGTAGTGGGATTGGCGTTAAACGCCGCTAATATAACATTATCATCTCCGTGATTTCGATTAACATGTACTCTCGGTTTAAGCACATTGCCAGTTGTATTGAACAAGTGACATATTCTTGCTACGGTACCATGGTGTATTGGTTGTCTTAGAGGATGTCTTAAATTAAATTCTTCTGCTGCTTCTCTTGAAGACCGTACATTTTCACCGACTATCTTTATTATTTCAATTTTTTCATCAGTAGTTAAAAGTATTCTAACCATTATGAGCAAAGATATGAAATAAGGAAACTTTAGTATGAATTAAATTATTAAAACAAGAAAAACTAACAAACTCCACAGAAAATAACAACAATTACTTCTGTCATGAAAGCAATGACGAAATAAATAAAACAATACATATTGTCAGTTAATTTCACAGCACTCTTAACATTTAAAACAATAAAACCGTCCATGTTCCTAAATTTCTGAACCGATAAGGAGGAAGGATATGATGGAGAGTTACTCCAGAACAGAGATAACAAAAAGAAAAAAAGAAAAGATATTACATTCAACTTGATATGTAAAAATAAAAAGCCCTTTTAGTGTTTTATTGAATGCTGATTTTTGTTCACAACTTTCATTTGTTGGAAAAAGTTATCTTTATGTGTTCTCTTTTTTGGAAATATTCCGATTTTCACAAAATTTTACAGAGGGGCATATGAAGTGATCCTGAACAACTTTCATTAACAAAATTTTTGTCTATCTCTACTATGATTTCTCGAAAATTGACATTTTCTTTTTATCGCAGTAGGCCGGCGTTTTAGATTTAGACGGCATTTATGTGTTGAATAAAGTCGTCTTATGGACTTGTATAGCTGATAAAAATTTGAAATTAATTCGGCCACAAATAAAAACGATACAGGGGTGTCTTTACGAGAAGTGAAACACACTGTATATGAGGCATTCCCTGATTAAAGTCGCAGTAGGTGAAACGAACACACATATTAGAATATCTTTTGCACATTTGTGGAATAATCCATACTTATCTGAAATGTAATTTTGGATGTAATTTTATTTTCTTTAAATAACTTAGGTCATGACAATTAGGCAAATTAAGATATAGTGAAATCAATATTAAAATCATCACGACCCGAAAAATCTAAAGTATTATTCGGGCTGTCAAAATGAAGATCTCCATACATTTTCAAAAATCTCCCAGTTATTTCCACTGACTTATAATATGACGTCTAATTTTACTGTAATATATCGACATAAATGCAAATGTTGTGGAGTAATGTAAATAAAATTTGATAGTCATAGTCAAGGAATTTTATTTATTTGAATATATTGAAGACACTAATTTGTTTTCGTTATCTATTAATTTTTTTACACAATCTTACTTAATATTTATATCCTTAGGAATATTTATCAATGAAATATTTTTGCAACAATAAATTAGCTTAGAATATTAATAAATATATAGGTAATAAATAATACACTAGTTACAATATTTTTGAATACTTTTGTTTATGAATTTAGTGAATTTGAATATAATTAGTAACATTCCATTATTTTGGAAATTTTAGATACACGGAAACGCTTATGCACTTATTCAAAGGAAACGTGGGATCTGGTATATTTGCCATGGGAGACGCCATGAGAAATGCTGGAATAATTTTGGGACCTGTAGTAGTATTAATATTAGGAGTAATTTGTGTCCATTGTCAACATATATTGGTAAGAAGTATATATTAAGAATTTAATTCTTTTATAAGCGGCTTATCAGATAACTATCGCTTATGATTTCCCGTCTAGGAGGTTTTTTACGAAATTATCTAATGGTTGAATAAGAAATTTTGTATTCATTTTAACATAAGAGATTAACAATTATTAGATTAAGGAATTTCTAATTTATTTTTTTAAATTTAGTAATTACGGTTAGTGTTTTTGTTTTTTTAATAAATAACAGTATCTGAGCAATTTCTAAAGATAACTTCGCCTTAGGTATTTATTTTCTGAATCAGCTCAATAATATGTCTTCTATAGCTCTTGCAACAGCCCAATAACACATGTAACAAATCTTTCTGACTTTGGCTGCTTTGTATATTCTGCGGCTAGAAAAATGCGGTTTGGCAGCTAAACTATATTTTCCACAGCCATAATATAGTCACGACTAGTTTGCTGTCAACTAGTATGTAGATAAGTAAAATATTTGTTATGACATTGGCTTCTTTCGTTTCCACAACTTTAATTATTGCACAGAATGAACAGTAAGAGGGAGAGGTGGAGGAGAAGTTGGAAGGGAGGAGGTGCGATAGGGTGTAATAGTGTGCGATGGGGGAGGATAGGTGCGAAAAGGTGGGTAAAGATGGGGAAAAATGAGGGAGGGTGAGGAAAGTTAAGAAACGGTGGGAAGGATGGTGAAAATATAGGGAAGAAGTTGTAATGCTGAGGGAGATGTGATGGTGGGAGTGGAGTTGGGTGTAAGTTATTTATTAAACAAATCGAAAAAAGCAACATTAGATCATATTTTTTAGTACTTTAGGTGATATGAACATTATGGTATTATCTGAACGTTTTTAAATCCTTAAAAATTCCTGTAAAACTCAGAAATCGGTATTGCAGAACTGAGATTTGCTAAAATATAATTAATCCAGTGAAATTAGACTTTTCTGATCTAATAAAATATATCCTTCATTTTTTTTAAAATCGATTTATTTTGGTATTTTAAATAAAATATTAAAAATCGACAACGAGATCACTTTGGCAAAAAAAATTATTCAAGGTCAAAGTTCACAAAAAACGGCTTTTTGCGAATATCGCGCTTTCTATGGCTCGATGGCCAATTGAAGTTATTATGAAAATGAAAGATAATGAAATTCCGCACAAAAATGATCTCTTCCATTTTTTATTTACAACGAACGGTTTAGGCAAAAATGTGTCTCGAAATTTCCGCGCAAGGCATAATATGCTCCATTTCATATAGTCCATGCATAGAATAAGTGCTTGTTCTATGTATAGTATTTATTAGCTGATCGATATATAAAATAAAATAAATAAATATATACAGTGTGTTTCACTTGAAGTGGTAACACCCCAATAACTTTTTTTATTTTTCTTCCGATTTGAAGCAAATTTTACTTAAGTATAGAACAAATTAGGATCTACTTGTGACCAGAAAAACATTCACCTCCTACAAATGCAGCGGTACCAAAATATGCGGAGAAAATCAAAAAATAATATTAGGCATTTTTTTATTGAGAGAGAATTGTCCAAAAACCTTGAACCCAAAATTTGATCAAAATATAAAAATATTGAAATTTTGAGTCCGAAAATATCATTTTAAAGGTTTTTTTGTTTGGAAAACTGCACTATGACAATTTTGTTTGAAGTTAAACCCAAGCTGCCAGGTAGTTGTCAACAATTTACAGTTTTTTAAAAATAGTTATTTTAAAAATGTTTTAATTTTAATTTTTCAATTTTTTAATTTTGATTAAATTTTGGACATAGCGTTTTTGGACAATTCTCAAGTTTCATTAACAAAATTTTCCGATAGAAAAATGCCTAATATGATTTTTTTATTTTCTCCCCATATTTTGGTACGCAAGTGGCTTTGCCTTTGTAGGAGGCGAATGTTTTTCTGGTCATAAGTGATCCTAATTTGTTCTATACTTAAATAAAATTTGATTCAAATCGGAAGAAAAATAAAAAAGTTATTGAGGTGTTACCATTTCAAGTGAAACACACTGTATATATTTATTTATTTTATTTTATATATCGATCAGCTAATAAATACTATACATAGAACAAGCACTTATTCTATGCATGGACTATATGAAATTGAATACGCTATGCCATAGTGATCTCATTGTTGATTTTTAATATTTTCTTTAAAACACCAAAATAAATCGCTTAAAAATAAAAAATGAAGGATATATTTTGTTAAATCAGAAGCTATATTTTTGTCTAAAATGACTGGGGTAAATATATATTAGGCGATTACCACAACACCTTAGAATAAACTGTGCTAATATTGCTATTAGTGTCATTACTATATAGTATTTTGGTATTTTGGTAATGACTTTTTTGTTAGAAATTTAAAATTCTAGATTTACGTGTATTTATGTAAATAATATATTGCCTGCTAAGTTACGGAAATGATAGTTAAATCCTTTTTTGAATATTGATTATACACACTTTCGTCTTGACAGAATTTTAAAATATAACTCCTAAATGTCGTACTAAAAATGTTCAAGAAAGAATGCTAGGTGTCGTAAATTATGTGTATTTATATCGATAAATCATTTCCAAGTTTAGATTTAATTATTTTCTTTACTATTTTTATCTATCTATACTCGCAATATGTGGCTGTGGCTGCAAAGCCATTCGTACAACACCATTTACTATTTTTAAAACTACTCTGTATTGTATATGTGAGGTAAAAATTAATAACAACAACCTTAATCGGAATCTACTCAATATAAAGTGTGAGTGATGAAATCATCAGTCCAAAGCCATATATCATCGTCATCAACATTGTCATTTATTGATTTTTTATTTTATTTTAAGTATCAGTCATGAGTGTTCATTTAATTTTCAAAGACACATGATATATTTCGCAAAATACAGCATTTCTGCAATAACTTATATGAAATTTATTACAAAAATAATACATACTTTCGAAGTTTCCTCGGTTTGTACTTCCTTCGCTTACCGAAGAGTAGCATTGTAATCTCGAAAAAACACTGTCCGAAACTTCGTAGAATTTTCTCGTTTCATATTATATAAATTAGAAAAATTAGTATCTCTCAATAGAGCATGTGCATCGTATACCTAACATAACCTCAAATTTTAAGTTTTTTTCGTTTATTCTCATTTTTAATGTTTGTATAGGCATTTTTAGTTTGGAGCCATACTGGCTCCAAGCAAATTCACAAAAAATTCACGCAAATAATTTTTCAATATTGTTGATTAATAAAAATAGACTGCTATAGGTTAGATTCCGAACCTGCAAAAAGTGTCTTATTTTATTGTGACAAACTATTTAAAACTTAATAAACATTACGTTGAACTTGATTTTGGTTGAAAGCACAGAAACCAGGCAGAAATTTTAGTAATAGTTACGTAATACATATTGTAATTCGTTTCAGGATGCCACGTGGATTAAACGATAGTTTTATTGATTGCAAACATGACCCTGAATTTGGTCTACTTTGTGACCGCCGGAACATTGTTTATTTAACGATTTATTGTTGAAAAATTCAAAAAAATCGACTTTTTTAAAGATAACTCAAAGACCTTTGACGATAGGTTTTTCAATTTGTAGATACTGTTAGAACTTTGAAAACCGCTTAATTTGAGAGGTGTTTCGTTTAACCCACTTGAAAATTTGTTTAAATAATTGCAAAAAACCGCGAAAATTTTCGCAACTTGCAAATATTTTTCATTCTTTAACAAAAGCACTTTAGTGCTTGAAACTTTAACAAAATATGTCTTTTATCACCTCAAAGTTACCTCTAAAATTTTATCAAAAAATTTTAATTAGTTTAAGAGATATTCAATTTGTTTATTAAAAACATGAATAATGTAAAATGCAAATTCGCCCAGTTTTCGTTGTCGTAGAGGGTTGATCTGGACATAATTGCTTTTGTTGAGACTTAAACTTTATGTTTTCATTAATGGTAAATCAAATTTGCATTATTTTCAACTTCAAAATGGCGTTTGCAAAAGTATCACATTTTGAGGTTAGGTTTTTTGCTAATAACTTTTAAACAAATGAAGATTTTGCAATATCGTTCTGATATCTTTGTTGCTGGGGTTTTTTCACACATTTAAAAAGCATGAGTCATATCTGTAACACGTTCATAAAATGATCGAGATGAGTTCAAATCCGTCAACCAAAAATTTACCGTTTCTCCGATTTTGACTTTTTTTTTTAATTTGGGGTAGCGTGATGAAATAATAATATCTGTCATGTCCTAATTAAACAACAATTTGTTATAAACAATTATTTTTTGTTAAAAATTTTTTTACGAATTTATTAAAAAAAAATCATCTCGGCTTCTAATAAGGCTACAGTCATTTTGTTTTTTGAAAATGTGTGAAGAGATCCCAGCAACTAAATATGAGAACGATATTGCAAAATCTTCATTTGTTTAAAAGTTATTAGCAGAAACCTAACCTCAAAATGTGACACTTTTTCAAACGCCATTTTGAAGTTGAAAATAATGCAAATTTGATTTGCCATTAATGAAAACATAAAGTTTAAGTCTCAACAAAAAAAAGGATGTCCATTGCATTTTACATTATTTATCTTTTTAATAAACAAATTGAACATCTCCTAAACTAATTAAAATTTTTTGATGAAATTTTAGGGATAACTTTGGGGTAATAAAAGACATATTTCTTCAAAGTTTCAAGCATTAAAGTGCTTTTGTTAAAGAATGAAAAATATTTGCAAATTGCTAAAATTTTCGCGATTTTTTGCAATTATTTAAACAAATTTTCAAGCGTTTCAAACGAAATATCTCTCAAATTAACCTTTTTTCAAAGTTCTAACAGTATCTACAAATTGAAAAACCTATCGTCAAAGGTCTTAGAGTTATCTTTAAAAAAGTCGATTTTTTTTTATTTTTCAACAATAAACCGTTAAATAAACAATGTTCCGGCGGTCAAAAAGTGAACCAAGTTCAGGGTCATGTTCGTAATGAATAAAACTATCGTTTATTCCATGTGGCATCCTGAAACGAATTACAATAAATTTCAGTCTTTTTTTTACTAATTCTACTGGACTATTATCATTGTTTACATAATTCGCTTTCAGTTTACTTCCCCTTGAATAATTTAAATGTATTTTTAACTGACTTCAATATTGATATTATTCTGCGTGTGTGTTTTTGTTCGATGATCTATAGAACTTAATTAAAAAATAATAATAATAATAGTAAATAAACTTTTTGAATAACATTAAATAATATGGAGCTCTGATTTCCCTTAAATAAATATTTGTCTATTATTTAATATAATAACAATCATGTTTTTATTGTTGACGAGAGACTAACCTCACAATTGCTGTATAATTGTATACAACGTGATCTACCAGGACATGCGGAAAATTTAACAGTAGGTTGTTCCCACCGAAAGGAGTAAAAAAAATGAATTTTTTTTAAAAAATGACCAAAAAAATTACCTTATTTTTTTGTAGGAATGCGCCGCCAATGACTTCAACTAATCTAACGCCAATATTCTTGGCTAAAGATGTCGGTCTCGGATGACTGGGGCCGGGCAGGACTATTGCCCTTTACCCCAATACATCGCTGTAGACCGGGGACCAGCCTCGTGCAGGGCGGGCGAGCTTACTTTACGTCGGCCCCACTCACAAATGTGAGCGGTGCAGACGATTTCGGCCCACCTCCCTGGGTCCTGGCTCGTTGGACCTTGCTGGCTAAGGCCTCTTCTGGCGTTCTTCTGTCTTCGTCTTCTTTTCTTCGCCAGCTTGTTTGCCCCCCGGGGGGTAGTCATCGGTCTGTTGGGTGTTTTGGGTTTGTGGCGGGAGTGACTGCCGGTACACAAGATGCCAAGAGGCATCCTGTCATCCGGATCATCGGTAGGGTAAGGATGAGCTGTGTAGCTCGAGGAAGGGCAGACCTAACTGCTTTGGTAGCATTTTTGGTCTGCCCGGAGCTAGGGGGACTACGGGTACTGGACGGTTGTTTGTCCGGTACCCGCAGGGTCTTGGGTGGGTGGTTGGGTATCGTCATGTCTCTTCCGTGGGGGTGGATCGTCGGTTGGTGGTATGCTTCTCATACTCACCCGTTATCCAGGAGCTGCACCTTCGGCCGCTTGTGCCTCGGAGCATCTGCTGGGTCATAGTCAGTTGCCTCCCTGACTAGTGGGTTCCCATGCTCCTCGGCAAGGGCGTACATCTTTCTGGCTCTCTGCTTGATGATCTCAGTGACCGGGGTGTATTCCAGGTCCCTGTAGATGTCCTCGTTGCGGATGAACCAGGGTGCATCGACTGCCGTTCTGAGGGCGACGTTCTCCACTCTCTGGATCTGATGGAGGTAGCTCTTTGCTTGGTAGCCCCAAGCTACCGAAGCATACGTCAGCTGAGGCCGGATGAGGGACCTGATAAGCGTGAGCTTGTTCCTCAGGTTGAGTCTGCTCTGTCTACCCGTCATCGGGTAGATTAGGGCTCTCGTCCTCCTGGCCTTCTTTACGATGGCCTCCGTGTTCAGTCTCCATGTTAGGCCTTTGTCCATGACCACGCCAAGGTAGTTGACGGAGTCGTGCCATTGGATGTCCTCTACAAACATGGAAACGTGACCTGTGGGGTTTTGTTTTCTTACCTTCTTGAAGAGTACCGCCTTGCTCTTCTCGGCGTTGACGGCTACCTTCCATCTGTTGCACCAGTCCTCTAGGAGGGTGGCCGCCTCCTGGAGGTTTCTGGTGGCTAGCCTGGCACTCCAGGATCTGGCAGTCAGGGCTGTGTCATCGGCGTAGAGGGCCATGGAGGTTCTCTCCGTCCGGGGTAGATCGGATGTGAAGATGGAGAACAAGTGGGGGGACAGCACTGAGCCTTGGGGGACTCCTGCCTCCATTGTTCTGTACGTGGACACCTTGTCCACGATCTTCACCCTCATCTGTCTCCTGTGGAGGTTAATCTAACGTAACGCGGTACAACCATATCACTTTATCAGACTTGGGATTGACACTACTGACAGCGAGGGGGCAACCGCTGGTGAAATTTTGTACACCTAATACCTATTCTAGAAAAATACCCTTTATTTCCCCTTTAATTCCTTGTAATTCCCCTAATTCCTCAAATACCTTTATTTCCTCCTAATACCTTAATTTTTTCTAGATTATCTCGGGAACGGTGCACTTTTTGATAAAAACACCTATATACAAAATTGTTCCTTATAATATTCTCTATCAAAAATGTATCTACACTTTTTTCCTAAAATTAATAGTACCGTGGGAAATAAGGCGCACACATAAGGGTTGGTTCCGGTCAACACAATAAATTGTAATCTTTACTACGATCTACTTTAAAGTTCAATACTTAACGCTAAAGCAGTAGTTACTAAAGTCCGCCTAAAATTATAATAAATTCCTTTCACCCCTATAAAATAACGCGATTTTTGATGAAGCGAGAATATTGTATACCGGGTCGCTCAGCAGATAGGGACACTGTTGTAACTTTTGAATGGGCGAATGGATTTTTTTCAGATTTGGTGTAGTGATATGAGATATAATTTCCAATTATACAATGTAAAGAACCAAAATGGCCGACTTCCGGTTTCGATTTTACCCGAAAGTGGGTTTAAAATACCCGGTTTTTGCGTAAAATCCTGCACATTGGCAACCCTGAACAGTAATAGCGTTTACAGCAAGCTCTAAAATAATGCAGTGACCTTGGGTCGTCTTGTGGTGGTGTAGAGATATTTATACTTTTTTCGCGTAAAGACAGTTTTGGAAATAACCATACGGATATTCAGCGAATTATATGACCTGCGCTGATTACATTTGCGTCTCATTTACCAAAGTACTATTAATTTTAGGAAAAAAGTTTAGATAAGTTTTTTATAGAGAATTTTATAAGGAATAATTCTGTATATAGGTTTTTTTTTATGGAAAAATGCACCGTTCCAGAAATAATCTATAAAACCTCAAAATGGGGGTAGAAAATGACGTCCCCTAGGGGATGAAGCACGCAATTTTTGAAACTTTATGAATTTTGTCCAATATATTACAATTTTAACTGTTATATTACTGAAGTATTACAAGACATCGTGCACAGTTTTAATAATGAAAAAGCTAGTCATGGAGAAATTGTAGACGTAGGAGACTGATTTGTTCTAGCTTTATACAACTCTACCTCCGCAGAAAAAAGTCTAGATGTATACAGATTCATGACTTTTAACAAACTCGTTGGTAAAGCGAACAATACTGTAATATTATCAAAACTACCAACAACTTCTACTGCTGCTTGGCAACACTCATATCGCGTTTTTTACCAAATTCAAACATGCAAAAATGTTGCACTAGAAGCTACTGATTGAGGATGGAAAAAAGTTGGCGGTATATTAACCCGAATTATGACAACCAAAGAACCGGCTCCCGAATCTGCTATACCACTAATTTCTTGTTCATGCAAGTTAGGGTGCGAAAACAGGTGCAGTGCAGTTGCAGAAGAGCAGGCTTACGTTGCTCCACAATGTGTTACCATTACCACGGACAAGCTATGCATGACTGTCGAATCTATGGAAGACGATGAAGATTAATTAACGTAGGTAACCTTTTGATAATTAGTGGATTCGGCCTACAGGGGACACCACACGCCAAGCACTTTACCTCTAGGGTGGCGTGGAAACAAGTACAATATGCAATATTCTCGCTTCTTTAAAAATCGCGTTATTTTATAGAGGTGAGAGGGTGGAAGTGGTACATTTATTATAATTTTAGGTGGAGTTTAGTAGCTACTGCTTTAGCGTTAAGCATTGAACTTTAAAGTAGATTATAGTAAAGATTACAATTTATTGTGTTGACCGGAACCAACCCTTATGTGTGCGCCTTATTTCCCACGGTACTATTAATTTTAGGAAAAAAAGTGTAGAGACGTTTTTTATAGATAATTTTATAAGCAATACTGGATCAAAAAGTGCACCGTTCCCGAGATAATCTAGAAAACCTCAAAATGGGCGTGGAAACGGCGTCCTAGGGGATGAAGCACACTATTTGGGGGTGGGAACTTTTCGGTTTAGTAATTCTTATGCTATCCTTAACATTTCTACCAATTTTCAAAACTTTATGAATTTTGTCCGATATAAATCTTTATATTACTGAACTAGAAGTCCCTAGTATCATCGGTAGTTTAATTAAATTAAATATTTTTTCTTTACTAGATATTTTTAGCGCTAATCTCGACGCTAATGTTTTTACAACACTGACGTCCTTTAAATAAGAATTGGTATGTAATTCTTCAAGATAAACATTCCATTTCAATATTTTTACGCTCTAATTCCCTTCTAATACCTCATAATAATATTTATTTCCTCCAAATTCTCCTGAATTCCCTTAATACCTAATAATTCCTTCCGAAATACCTTCAATTCCTTCCTAATTCCTTCCTAATTCCTCCGATTTGTACACTATTTCCTCTCAGCGGTTGCCCCCTCGACTGACAGCAAAGCTGGATAATAAGATAGAAGTGACTTTTTGGTTTTAATCAAATCACACTACAAAAATAATGAAATAAATCGAAATAAATCGAAGACATTGATCTCATATACTGAAATGACAAGCAGATTTACGAGATATTTAGTTAAACCGGTCAATGACACGGCCGTGTAACTATTGTTCGACCGGAAGCAAAAAACGCGGGGACTACACACGATCCAGCGGCACGGAGCCAGCCTTGTCAGCATGCTTTGAACTCATTCGTAAAAGTGAATTGGTCCGCTGGAATTCCAATTATCTTCAAAGCGTAGAGTGAAATTACTTAGAGAAGATAACATCCGCACAAACCGATATCGCTAACGCGCGCTGATTGTCTAGGTCGTGTTCGGTATTTATTATATATGTACAGTGAATATTCAACTGTTTCTATGAATAAAACAGATGAAATGAAATTTATTTTAATTGCGACTATCCAATATTATTAATAAACGAAAATAGTAAACTTAGTAGTTTTAGTATGTTATCTTCTCTAAGTAATTTCACTCTACCAACAATGTTGACTACCTGCCGCTGGATCGTGTGTAGACCTCTGTGTTTGACCTCGCCGGCCGGCTTCACCTTTTATGCCAATTAAGGAAATGTAAACAACTCGAATACGTTCTTTGACCAGTAAGTTCGTCGACCTCTTCAGAATTAGGTCAGGACTTACACAACATCAGTAGTGTATCTTCGCAAATTGACTAATAATTTAATATACTAAATTACCTCAGAATCCTCCAAAATTTTGCAGGGGCTTTCCCACATTGAAGACTAGCACACCATTTTATTTTCCGCATTTCTTGGTAGATCACGTTGTATAATAATTGGATAATACCGAAAGCTTTAAATTTAAAGTTTATATCCTAGTTCTGGCTGATTGGACTCGATCTAAGTGCCACAATAAAAATATATATATATTGATAGTTGGTATTAAGATTCTATTAACCGGACGACACCGACGCACAGTGTGGAATTTAGGTCACAATTTGACTCCTCCTTGGTAATTCAACCAAAATCAATCTATTTGGGCTCAAAATGTTCGTAATACTGAGCCTTTAATGAAGAACTGCGAAAATTGCAATCCAGTTTATTTTTGACACATGACAGCTGTCAAAAGCCTGCAAAAAATGTGAAAACCCTATAAAGGCAGAATCTAGACACTGTTATTTCCTATATAACTCCTTGGAAGACCATCATCAATATCATGTTTTATCATGATTCTTGACATGCAGGATCTGAATTTCAAGGATCCGACACCATATACCTAAATAATTTTAGAAATGAGCATTTTTTTGGCTGAAATTGGTATTTTTTGGGCCCTTTTGTGTGTCTAAGAAAATCTAATTTACAAAATACCCTGTTATTTTAAGTTTTTTTATTCGCAGAATATCACTATTTCTATTGCTTCAACTATAATTTGTTCGTCGATAAAATTTGTATGAATATTTTCATTAGGCCAACGTCTGACAGTTTCGTGCTACTGCAATTTCAAAATTGCAAAAAAGAGCACTATAGTAATTTATGTTACAAGACCGCAAAGTGGTGTTTTGCAGGTCGACCCAAGCAGATTGCTTGGGGAGAACACTACAATATTTTTTTTCTGCCGACGCTTCTAAATCTGAATCCACATTTTCCATAACTTCTGAATTGACTTTTGACAACTCGTAAAAGTCAACTGTATTTATCTATTTGACACTTATCTCAACAATTAACACAAATTCGTTTCTATAGAAACGAGAATAGCAGGGATCGAAAAAGACTTTGCCGATCTCTAATGTCACTTTCTAGGCGAGCGGTGCACCCCTAAAAAGATGAATAAAAAAGTCGCAGAACCTCCCAAATAAAGTTGCCGGATTGAAATCAATTGAAATCGTTTTAGGGAACAAAAAACCTAAATAACATTTTTTTGTCCGAGTGGCAGGTAATTTGTTATTAACAATGAAATTGCAAAGTAAAAAAAAAATGTAAAAAATCCATTTAAAAATACATTTTCTAAGTTAATTGGGCAAAAATAAACACTTTTTGTCTCTTGTAATGTTTTCGAAAAATGCACTGTTTTTGGGTTATAGACGATTTAAGGTCCGAAAATGGCCAAAAGTCGACAACTTCAAAAATTCATATCTCGGCTTCTAATGAACTTTTTTTATGTTTTGGGTCGCAAAATGATCGTTAATACTTATACTTAAACATACTATTTTGAATTATTCGAACGTAATTTACGTTACTCATTTGTTTTAATTTGTTTAAACAAGTGAAGCAGTTGTTCAGTTAAATGTAAAAACCCAGAAATAATACATTGTAACACTGAAATATTCGACGAAAGTATAATTGAAGATTAAATTATTTACTTATTATTATATTCTCATAAAATAGTGTCTTGCATTAACATTTTATATTTATATATCATCAAATCTGTATTGTTTAAATAAAATATTTCATTTGAAGTCATTTGCAAAATTTAGCAGATCAGTTCTTCGCCACTTGTGTATTTCACCTATTCTGCGCAAGCAAGAAAAAATAGCGATACTTCGATAATAAATTTCAGGATGAAAATGAAAAGTTGCTTTATTACAAAAAATAGTATGTTTAAGTATAAGTATTAACGATCATTTTGCGACCTAAAACATTAAAAAAAGTTCAGTAGAAGCCGAGATATGAATTTTTGAATTTGTCGACTTTTGGCCATTTTCCGACCTTAAATCGCCTATAACTCAAAAACAGTGCATTTTTCGAAAACATTACTAGATACAAAAATTAACTTAGAAAATGTGTTTTCAAATGTATTTCTTTACATTTTTTTTTTACTTTGCAATTTCATTGTTAATAACAAATTACCTGCCACTCGGACAAAAAAATGTTATTTAGGTTTTTTGTTCCCTAAAATGATTTCAATTGGTTTCAATCCGGCAACTTTATTTGGGAGGTTCTGTGACTTTTTTATTCATCTTTTTAGCCCGGGAAAACGTTATTTTCTGGATAATATCTCCAGAAAGGGTGTACTTTCTGGTCGGATGAAAAAAAATTACTTGTTCGTGTTTGGTACTAGGCATTGGTTTTATTACATGTAAAAACCGTGAATATTGCTAACCCAGATGTTACCATCACTGATTTTTGAAAGCCCGAAGGTTTTTAGTACTTATTACTAAAAATAATAATATCGTGTGAATGATTTGTTGAAAAATATGTCAATATATTTTTCAATCATAATAATAATATTTTTTTCATATCTGTGTTTCATATAAATTCAGTTTTGCGTATAGTTAGTTTTGCACTTTTAGTATAGTAACATCTGCATCAAGATACAATATAGAGAAAGAGTGAGAGAAAAGTAGAGCGAGAAGGAAATAAATGCTATAATTTTATTTATTTATATACCTACAATGGAAATATATCATCTTTCTAACTCAACTAAAATAATTAAACATATTCATTTATGCATAACAAAACCATTGGTACATATAATTAATAGCATATTTGATACAGGAATTGTTCCGAAAGCCTTTAAGGAAAGTGTGGTTATTCCGATTCACAAATGTGAAAGTCGTCTAGAAATTGCAAACTACAGGCCTATTTCTCTCATCTCAAATATAGCCAAAATTTTTGAAAAATGTTTAAAAGAAAGACTAACAGATTTTCTAAATAAATTTAATATGCTGTCCTCAAATCAATTTGGATTTAGAAATAATAAAAGCACCGAGGAGGCTATTTTTGAGTTAATAAATCTAATTAATGATTCACTAAACAACAGTGAAAAATGTTTGACTATATTTCTTGATTTGGCTAAGGCTTTTGATACTGTTCCACATAACATATTATTAAACAGAGCAGAATCCATGGGTATAAGGGGGAATGTTTTAAACATTTTAAAAAGTTATCTTGAAGATAGAAGACAATTTGTAAAAATTAACGAAACCTTGAGTAATCCTCTTATAATTAAAACAGGCGTTCCACTGTTATTTTCTAAATAACACTTGGTCCAATACTTTTTCTAATTTACATTGATCAAATTACTAGAATAAATAACAATGCCAGTATAATATCGTATGCAGATGACACTGTACTTATATTTAGAAGTAATACATGGGAAAAAGTTTACAAAACCGCTTCCGTTGGACTAAATATCGTAAACTGTTGGTTAGATAATAGTCTCTTAACCCTGAATTACAAAAAACTAAATTCATGACTTTATCTGTTTCAAGTGCTACCCAGTGTGATACTAATAATATTATAATACATAATCCAGAATGCTTAGAAAATGAATTAATCGATTGTCATTGTACAAAAAAAAAATAGCTATAGTGGAAGATATTAAGTATTTAGGTATCATTCTTGATAGATACTTGAAATGGAAATCTCATATCGAATATTTAAACAGTCGTCTTAGGAAATGTGTCTATCTTTTTTATAAACTGAGAGAATACCTTAATACCCAAACACTAAAAATAGTTTATAAAGCCTTAGTCGAATCCATAATAAAATATGGGATAATTGTATGGGGAGGTTTGTATGAGTCTTCGCTAACTCTGTTAAATGTCACTCAAAACACGATAATAAAAGTTATGTTAAAAAAAAATAAGCGATATCCTACAAATCAATTATATTTAGAAAATAACATTTTCAATATTCGATTATTATATATACAATCCTCAATTATATTTATACACATACATAAAAATAAATTTCAACAAATGCCACAATCATATATCACACGTGCGGTAAGTCTTGAAACTTTAACCATTAAAAAATTTGAAAAAACACTGTCAACATTTTATTATCTATCTCGGGCCCAAACTTTATAGTTTAGTACCTATAGATATGAGAAATATAAAGCGAATACCATATTTCAAAAGAAAAGCTACTGAATTTATATAAAAAAATAGAAATCGTTTTAGCTCTCTGTTTAATATGTAATTGGTGAATCTTTTGTGTGATTTTCTTGTTCTCTCCAATTGACTTCAGTTCACATATTTTATTTAATATATGTATATATACTGGAACACAACACAAACTGGTTGCAGTTTAGCTTGTTCCAGATTATTTTTTGTATACACCTAATATTCTGTTTATTTCTGTAATACTTATGGATTGCAATAAACTTTACATTACTTTACTTCTTTTTTCTTCATTTACAACTAAAAATCCTTAGAATTTGTTCTATGAATTTTTCCACTTTTTTGGAGTAATTTGCGAATACCTGTTAAAATCAGCGACATATACGTCTGGAATTGTTCTACCCTTGTTCTGGGGGCAAAAACCAACAAATTAAAGAAACTCCCAAAACACGAACAAATGATTCGTTAGAGCTTTTTTTTACATGTTAAAAATTATTTTTATTAAAATAGCTGTAGCCCAGACCTCTGGCAGTTGTATTTTTCGTATCAATTCAGTTAATTTAATACAATAAATAAACGTCGCAATTTTGAAAATATTTTTTTTAAATTAGCAACATCTGAGTTCGTAACCTTGACCTCTCAAAAATTTTATTACCTATTATTCCCAACGACAAACATCATATACTTAAATTGCCACTAGCACTCTAGCTACTAGAACTATGTCTATAATTTAATCGAAACAGATTGTATTATTGATTTTGATAAATATAGTCCTGTTTATATCTGGATAACATTGGATTTATAATTACTAATCCACACTTATGAGACGTAATAACTAACAATTCCTTTATCTTGATAACTGCAAACTTAAACTTATTCAATTTCAACAGGGTGTCCCGTAATAACGTGCAAAAAATTGAACTACCAATTCCCTATCGAAAATAAAGGTGGGTTCTTCATATACATTTTTTTAAAATAAGTCTTTCCTGTTCACCTACGCCCCCCTATACTTTTAACCATTTTGTCTGTTTTTGTTAATTTGCTACCTCAGAAAGTATTTGAGAACACCGACTGAAAATGTATACTCGGGTTTTTTTGAGGTCGCTGATTACAAAATGAAAAAGTCCCAGTGGCCTATTTTTTTTACCAATGTTCCTTAGACCGCAATAAACAATTTGCAAAAAAAATTAGGCCGATTGCCAGAAAAATTCTCAATTTTCAACTTTTTACGTCTATATTGACTCGACTATACACATTCTATGGGATACTCTTCGCAGTTTTTTGTAAATGTTAGTTTTAAACATTCTTAATTTTATCATACGAACTTAGATGGTGAAACACTCAGTATAAAATAAAGTAAAAAAAAAAAAAAGAACTACATCGAAAACCTACGTGGGTCTCGAAACCGGGACCTTTGAGTTCCGAGTCAAAAACGTAAGAACTACACCACCACCTGCCACGCGAAAGAATGTAAATTTTCCATGGTTGGATATTACATTATGAAATATAAAGAGATATTAATATCTTTCAAAATATCATTTCACCAGATTCAATTACAAAAACGTATATTTTTTTCAAATTTAAATAACTAATAACTTTTTTATTTACTGTTAAAAAATAATAGCGTTATTCCTCTAGCTGACACTGACTTACTGTTCAATTTTAAATATAATTTTCTCTTAAGTTATCGTGTTTACAAAAAAAGTGACGGACGGACAGACGGATATTTTGAAAGTTGTTCAGAATTCGTTCACTATGCGAAGGATCAAATGCAATATACTCCTCGTTTTCGTATTTGCGAAGAGTATAAAAAGGAAACATTAAGCAGTTACCCGCAATTTTCCATTGTTTATCAATATTTCACTCTGTCGTCAAAATATTTTTACGTCAGAAGAGTCGTAAGCATTTTTTGAAATTTATTTCAGGTTTAGTTTTTATGAATACCTCATTTTTAACAAGTCTAGCCTTGAGTATAGTTTTTTAAATGCTTTTTATGGTGAATATATTATGACGATAATAGATAATTACATTTAAATTTAGTAATTACATACATATTTAAGAAGAAATCGCAACACTTGCAATACCTGGAAATATTTTGTTTAAATTTTTACCTTTTTATTCGGGTGACATTAGAAAACGATTATAATATCCAATACATAAATCAACGAAACAAACATTGTTTCCTATTAACCGAATTCGCGAATTCGCAGTAAAGATTCCCTAAACACTTACTAACTTGAAAAGGCACATTGGAAATAAAAATAATTAATATTGTCTTGGGACATTAATCCTGCGCTATTCCGAAAGTAATAAATTATGAACTCACAAATAGAAACTATTTTAATACCTCATTCCATTTTCTTTCATCTTGGTCTACCTTTTCCCAGACCACCAGAACCCACGTCTGAAATTAATAGATTTGTAAGGTTTGTAATTCGAATTATTGGTCAAATTGACATCTCTCATGTCTGTTGATTGACCTTATTCTTGGTCATTGCTTTGTTGATACATAGCATATTGATATAGGCATTTTGAAACTAGTTGTCTACGAAACGCGAAGACAGAAAAGAGAAGTTTCTAATTTTAATAAGAAGTTGTATGTATCTAGTACACTTATAAAGTCGAAATGACAGAAAGGTCAGAAAAGTCGTGACTTCCTTATCAAACCATATAGTCTAGGTGCCCGCCTACATAAATGCAATTTATACAACATATCCTCGTATAACTTCTTGTACGGCATAATTGCGCCTAGTCTATCACTTTTTTCCTCTGCGAAAATTTCCGTAAACGCGGCGTTCCTCCTCGGCTTGAAAAAGACGATTTCCACACGTCGGACTGGAAAATCGGCAAATATATTTTGTCCGACAATTCGAAAGTTGGATTCTACATATTTATATTCAGCAATCTTGAAAAAATCAGCTGGCTATCAATAAATGTTTTAAAGTTACGTTATGTTATGTTTAGGGTGGTAGACACCCTTTAACGTTTCAAAATTTTTGTCGGCCAGTTTGTAGAAATATATAGAATATATATGTAGAATTCAATTCTCAAATTGCCCGACAAAATATATTTGCCGATTTTCCAGTCTGACCTGTGGAAATCGTTTTTTTCATGCTGAGGAGGAACGCCGGCGTTTACGAAAATTTTCGCAGAGGAAAAAAGTAATAAACTAGGCGCAATTATGCCGTACAAGACGTTATACGAGGATATGTATAAATTGCATTTATGTACGCGGGCACCTAGACTAATACGTCCTTTATTTCTTGCTCCTTGTTGATTTGGTAATGAACCTAGAGCCACTTCAGTTGAAACCAAAAGTGAAAACAAATTGTTGACTACATCACCAAATTAGTTTTAAAGTCGTCAAAATTTTATATAGAGAACTAATGAAACGGCGTTTTTCTAAATTTCATGGTCATTCAAACTATCAAAATAATTTTCCTGAAAAATATTGGGTATCAGCATCGTTTAATAACACATTCTAACCAGGTAAACAACATAGGAACTATAAATTTTGTATGGTTTGTGCACGAAAACAAACCATACCTTAGCCGGGAAAGGGGGGATTGTAATATGAGTACGTTATCAGTGTGTGTAAAAAGATCCTATTGGCATTTAAATTTGGAGGGGATATAATTCACAATAATTTTTATAAACACTTATCAAATCAACGTCGCTCAATGACATGTGCCGCCTGATGCTATTGGCAGTTCAATTCATTGCTATCCTCTTTTCCCGGTTAAGACGTAAATATTGCCGGTTTATTTATCACAATGTTAAACATTCTGTAGGATACTTTTCGCAATTTTTTGGCGATAAGTCAATGTCCTAGGTGTAATTGCTGTATTTTTTATTTAAATAATCTCCAGATGATGTCAGCTTACGTGACGAAACGCCATTCAGTTGTAGATTGTAGATTGTAGATTGTTTAAGGAGTCGCTTGGCCCTGAGTTGGCCTTTCTTCACTTCGACCTACAACGTCTTTTGTGAATTACCCTACAACTAGGATTGCCCAGGATTCCAAGACTTTTTGCAAAGCCTGTGGTTTTTCTGGGAGCTAGTTTCCCTATGTCTTCAAGCGTTAATTTCGCCTGTTCTAGGTACTTTAGCCTAATGCGGATTAGTACCTTGCATTCACAAAGTATGTACTCTGCAGTCTCGGTTGTAGCTTCACAGTATTTGCATTTGTGATCTTCTGCCATGCCTATGTTCTTGAGATGATATTTCAAGGGGCAATGGCCAGTTAGAAGGCCTGTGATCAGCCTTAAGTCGGACTTTTCAAGTTCGAGAAGCCTTGTGGCATTCTTTGTTGAATAGGTTATAAACCATTTCGCTTGTCCTTGGCCTGGATAATTCCTCTAGTAGGACTTCTTTTGTTTCTTTTCCCATTTTTGGACCTCCTCTGTTGTGTCCCTTAGATAAGCCACAGATCAGTTCGGGTCCAAAAATGGGGCTTCAGCCCCTTTTCTTGTGAGGCTATTGACCAATTCGTTGCCTTCCCTTCTCTCATGCCCTGGCACCCACATCAAGGTAACCTTGTTGTTTTTTGCCAGTTGCTTCAGGGGTGGTCTGCATTCCAAGTCAATTTTAGACTCGAAGGTATAGGACCTAAGAGCCTCTAGCCTTCCCGGTTAAGGTATAGGCGTAAATATTATTGAAATTTTTATCACATTGTTAAACATTCGGTAGGATGCTCTTCGCAGTTTTTTGACGATAAGTTAATGTCCTAGGTGTAACAGGGATGTTCACAAAAAAATATATATATTAATTAATATTAATTAAAACCATACATTAGAGTCCCGAGTACCAAAATCAGATTTTTTTTCTTAATAAATATTTTAATTTTGTCAATTATTCGGAATAGAAATCACCCAAATGCAGCGATGCTAAGAAACAGGCAGAGGCTAGTTATATGACGTCACTTACCTTGCAGGTACGCAGGCCTGTAATGAGGGCCCGTTGTTTTTTATTGAAAGCCGAATGTAACATTATTGATCAGCATGGTCTAAAACTCCTATATCCAAATTTTGAAGATATTTTGATTTATAATTTTCGAATTACGGCCCCATAAAATCATATTTTTCAAATATTAAATAATTAATAACTTTTAAACGAATTGTATTTCGAAAAAAAGTCATTCTTCATTTTCTATTTAAATTCACTTTTTCTACAACCCAGCGACGTCTGTACTTTCAAATTTTCATAAACTAAGAATTTTCATTGAAAAATTACCAAAAATAATATCAAACAATTTATAACTTGGAAACGAATTTCTTTTCGAAAAAAAGTCATTCCTCTTTTTCTTTTTCTATCACCCACTGTCGTCCATGCTTTCAAATTCGGCAATCCTTAATGCTCGTATAGTTTACAGTGCTGCTGGTTCAAAATGTTGACAATTTTTCAATGAAAATACTTAGCTTTTGAAATTTGAAAGTATAGATGACGCCATGTTGTAGAAAAAGTGAATTTAAAAAGAAAATGAAGAATGCCTTTTTTTCGAAAAACAATTCGCTTAAAAGTTAATAATTATTTAATATATGAAAAATATAATTTTAGGGGGCCGTAATTCGAAAATCATAAATCTAAATGTCTTCAAAATTTGGATATAGGGGTTCTAAAACATGCTGATCAATAATATTATATTAGTCTTTCAATAAAAAACAACGGGCCCACATTACACACACAGGCCGGCGCACTATGGTCAATTTGCCAATATTAGGAGGAAAGTATTACAAAAATAAAATTTATCCAAAAATTAAAATTAATATATATGTCGATACCTGAATGTCCGGACCATCAGAAACCAAAAAAATATTTTGTTTATGCCGCACGTGTTCAAGGTGGTGACGTTACATAATAATTGGGTGGTTCCGCGACAGATAATTTACCGCTAATATTCATCCAACCAAGTTGTTTATTGTATCCAATATTATAAAACTGTTGTCGTGTGCTGTTAATACATGCCTTTAAGTATCGAAAAAATGTCACGAGGTATGTGTCCTGTTGGGAAAAACCGTATTACCGATTTATTTCGCGGAAGCCTGCATTTGCGCACTTATATTTGAGTTTTAAAAAAAGTTTCACGAAGTTTCACCGAAATTTCTATTGTATATCGTAGGTCAGTCTCTGTACTTTAGAACATATACTGAGAGTTTACTTTCTTGTACTTGTATTAGAAGATATTTAAGTTTACTGTCATTTCCGTGAAGAGAAATTACCTGTTTGAATTGCTGCTGAATGAAAAAAACCGCTGCCCAAGGAATCACTACTTCCACATCCAAGTCAATCACAACGAAAAAACTTTGTATGTGCAAATAATTGTTTATGGAACTTTAATAATATAATATTTGAAACCCATAAAACGATACCCCACATCGGTAGTGGGGTGGGGGTGGTGAAAGGGGTGGTAGTGGGGGTGGATGAAGTAAAAAAATATTTGGAAGTTTTTGGTTCTTGTACATACCCTAAATCACAATTTTTTTTCATCCCCTTTAATAAGGGGGGTGGGGGTGGTAATGGGGGTGGTTAAAGCCAAACATTTTTTTGAGACCTTAGCTTCTCTTGTATGTACTAAATACCAATTTTATGGGCTCTTACCTGCTTTATTTACCCATTTATTCCAAATTTACCCCAATTTACCCCCCTACCCTTCGTCGGAACAACATGAAAATATAATCTAATTCCAGATCTCGTTAAAGTACATATGTGTACCAAATTTCAAGTCAATATCTTAAACGGTTCCAGAGTGAACGTGCGCACAAAAAAAAGTTACAGACAGACAGACCGACAGACAGACAGAAATTTTTTTTTCGCTCAAACTTAAAATCTCGACGTTTCATGACATTTTAAGCCTATTTGAACAATAAAAATTTTTGAAATTTTTTTTGTCGTTACTATACTTCCACTGGACGTGGAAGTAATTGTTAGCTGATGGAGCATCAGTAAGGACAGTCCACAGGATAATTGAATATATTGAACAAGAGAAAGAAGACTAGCGCGGGTTGTTAGGAGAAAATTAAGAACTTATTCTAATTATTAAGCTATTCTTATGTAATTTACTTACACGCTGGCAATCTTGCAAATTTAATGTGGCTTCGTTTAAAAAAAGGCCCTCTGGTTGGTTAAATGGAGAATTAAAATATGAGACTAATAAAGAAAATGTATGTGAGCCTTCTAGGTCGAAAATAGGTCAACAGTCAAAGAGTTTTAGTGGTAGTGGACAAAGGTCGAAAAGAAAAAAAGTGCAACCATTATTGAAACATACTCCAAAAGAGTTAAGCTTAGCAACTCAACCCGCATATCATGCAAGTGATAAACGTAATGTGGCTTCCGTAGTAAAAAAAACTTGGAAGGAGCTCTCCGCGTACAGTATTGCGGAGTAAATTCTGAGAAAGTTCCGAAATATAAGTTTCCATGCAGCAATAAAAGAGTTAAAGAAAAACGGTGTATATATAGTAGACTTTTTTTTCTTGAAATCGTCGAAAAAAGTTGTCACTATAAAGTATCAGCATGTAGGTGATTAATTGCATATGTCGATAAAAATATACAAGGTGTCTGGTTTGAAAAAATTGAATTATGATAGTTTAAATATGTAAAAATTTAAATCATCGTGGAGAACACCCTGTAGAATTGGTACATGGTCTCGACTAACATTCAAAATGAAATGACGCTCAAATTTACGAAAATGCATCTTTTGCAGATTTTACTATTGGGTGTTCCATTAAAAAAATTCTGACATTAGATTGCTACCACTCTGTGAAACACCCTGTAGATTTGAAACTAATTTTTGAATATTACACTCTTCATCTCCCACAATATTTATCTGAGACATTTTTTCTAATTTCAAACGGTTGAGGAGATATTGACTGTCCCCATGCTACTGACTCACCCTGTATATATTTATGCATCGTATCATAAATTTAACATATGTAAACAAAAATATACTTCTAAACAGAAATATAGCTAGAAATGAAGCGTTAATAATATTTTCCTCCTAAATATGACAAATTGACCACTGTGCGGCGTGCCCACAAGTAAGTGACGTCATATTCCTCTAGCCTCTGCCTGGCAACGTTTCTTAGCCTCGCTGCATTAGGGTCATTTCTGTTATGAATAACTGGCAAAATAAAAACATATATATTATTTTATTGTCACATTAGTATATAATACCGATAAATCTATCATTTTCAATTAAAAAACCGCTGCCCAAGGAATCACTACTTCCACATCCAAATTTTTTATTCAAGTCACTCACAACGAAAAAAATTTGTATGTGGAAATAATTGTTTATGGAACTTTAATAATATAATATTTGAAATCCTCTACCCCAAAAACCCATAAAACGATACCCCACATCGGTAGCGGGGTGGGGGTGGTGATGGGGGGGTGGTAGTGGGGGTGGATGAATTAAAAAAATATTTTGAGGTTTCTGGTTCTTGTACACACACTAAATCACAATTTTTTTTCATCCCCTTTAATAATACTTTAATAATGGGGTGGGGGTGGTAAGGGGGGTGGCTAATGTCGAAACTTTTTTTGGGACCTTAGCTTCTCTTGTATATACTAAATACCAATTTTATGGACTCTTACCTGCTTGATTTACCTAATTTCCCCAAATTTACCCCAATTTACCCCCCAACCCTTCGACGGAACAAGATGAAAATATAATCTAGTTCTAGATCTCGGTAAAGTACATATGTGTACCAAATTTCAAGTCAATATCTGAAACGGTTCCAGAGTAAACGTGCGCACAAAAAAAGTTACAGACAGACCGACAGACAGACCGACAGACAGACCGACAGACAGACCGACAGACAGACCGACAGACAGACCGACAGACAGACAGACCGACAGACCGACAGACCGACAGACCGACAGACCGACAGACAGAATTTTTTTTTTTCGTTCAAACTTAAAATCTCGACGTTTCGTAACATTCTAAGCCTATTTGAACAATAAAAATTTTTAAAATTTTTTTTGTCGTTACTATATTTCCACTGGATGTGGAAGTAATTAAAATTTTGTTAACATGCCTATTGCTGTATTTTTTATTTAAATAATCTTCGGATGATGTCAGCTCATGTGACGAAGCGTCATTCAGTTACTACGCAGTATTTTTTATTTTCTTGGTCTTATAAAGGATTACAGCCTTTTTTAAAATTAATATGTAGAATAACTGACAATAGGCCAATTATTCTGTGTTATGTTTTAGCCTTTAAAGAGAATATATAGTCGAACTTTCATCCAAAATTGACCGGAAGCCCCATTTATTTCGATTTTTTTGATAAATTACGATTTTTTCGTGTTTCCAGTTCAGTTTCTCGAAAACATCTCGGCTTTTGTAAGTTGAGTCGGAATAAAAAATTACATTGTTCATAAATGGCTCTATGTCTCTATAAAACTGTGAATTTCCTAATCTCAAATAAAAATAAATAAATAAATAAAAACCAGCTCCGTTAGTAATTTTTCGTTTTTTCTGAAATTCTTTGATATGAATGCACTTCAACTTAACGAAAATTTAGGAAAATAAACTTTTGAACAAAGCATCATAGAGCGACATTCTTATTTTTTAAGAATAGGTTTTTTATATATCTGGAAATAAGAAAAAAATTTTGGTTATAGTGCGAGTGCAAGTGTATCTTCAATTTAATCGATAATAATGACGATTGAATTGAAGAAGTATTTAAAAATAAAACTCATATATTTTCATGTAGGTATTCGATATCTGACAAGGAGACCGAACTGGAATTGAATCCGTATGACTTAAATATTTTAGAACAAAAATTTAAAGCGATAACTTTGATATTTTCAATAAATATTTACGAAATAAGACTCAATTATTATTGGTAATAACATATTTTAGTAGATATCTTCGCTATTTTTTATAGTATAATTTTCTAAACTGTGGACTAATTTAACGTAATTTAAAATAGCGTTAATGAATTTTATAAATGATTGAAAATTACAACAAAAATTTTTTATTAGCCAAAAAATGAAAAATATGGGAAAATGTTACAAAAAAAAAATTGAAAATATGAATTTTTAAAAAAATATCTAGATACCTACATACAGATGTTTACAATTGAAAAACAAACATGTCGCTCTCTAACGCACGCTCAAAAATCGTTGGAAAACCGAAATTTCTACGAAAATGCAATTTTTAGCACCTTCTTTTAATATTTCAAAACCAAATTTGGTAACTATTAAAAGTATATTTCTTCAAGTTTTCGTTGAAATATGACTCATTCAAACCAAAAATTTTAAGAAAAAACGAAAAATCAAATCCTTTTTGTGATTTGGAAATTCATTTAAATTATTTTAATGCACACACTGCCCAAATTTTAATACTAGTGAATTTTACCTTTTTATGTCATCCTACTTACAAAAAGCGCAACTTCTCCTTTTACAATTTTCATTACCAAGTACAAAATCTCGTTTTTGTAAGTTACACACATTTTAACAATTTTGTCGACGGAATTAAATATAAAGCAGTTTTTTTTACATTTTTTTAATGATATTTATTGTTTAGTTGGAATTGGCCTTATTAGCTACTTTTTTTAACTAAGAATTTCTTTAAAATTGGCTTGTTACCCTTCCCTCGTTGCTTTTTGAACTATAAAGAAACATTCAATTTGTCAATTTCCAACTACATTGACACTATTTGTGAGTTATACTCGTAATAAAATATTCCTATAGATATATATATATTTTAAATAATCTTTTAATAATAGTTCGTTACTTTAAAATACATTGTTTAAATGTAATTGCTTATGCTTATATTTATTGCAATTTAGTTAACATTTATTAATTTTAGCTAACAGCTGGGCACAATACCATACAAAAAGTAATTACAATGATTTGCTTTAATGGATAACACAAATGTCAGGGCCGCAACTGGATTGCAGCGGTTATGTATTGCTTCAAGGCGATAAAGAAACAGAATGTCGGTTTAATATCTTACTCAAGAGGAGAAAATTGATGGAATAATTTGAGCGTGAAGTAAACGTTTATACCTTTACGAATTTAAAATATAAACAAACTTACAGTTGACAAAAGCAGGTGTGGGTATAAGAAATTGTAGCTAGACAATAGTCTTACAATAGCAAAAATTTAGTGAAAATGTATCAGTTCAGCTGGTTGCATCATGAAACAAATAATTTAGGTTAAGGGGCTCGCTTGCAAGGGACTTCACAGTGGACGGGAAATTAACAATGACTAACATAGGGTGACCAGATTTTTGTTAAGTGAATGCTGGACACTTCTGCTGGGAAAAATTGTTGAGCGGGGAGGGCAGAAATCCGAAAAATCATTTCTTGATCCCAACATTTTTTGATGACCGGGGGGAAAAATTTTTTTGGTCACAAAATTTTTTGGTGAGCTGGAGGGAAGTATCCGAAAAAAAAATTTTTTCAAGCAAAACGTAATGCTGTAACTTCACTATAATCTGAATGCTGGACTTTTGCTGGACACTTGTAACACTTTCCAGCGAAATTCCGGACATATGGTCTGAATGCTGAACTTTTGCTGGACACTTGTAAATGCTGGACAGTACTCCAAAATGCTGGACTTTCCAGCGAAATTCCGGACGTATGGTCACCCTAGACTAACATTCCTCTTGCGGCTCTCTGTACGGCCTCCGATCTGGGCGCCGGCACTCGATCAGCGATGTTAAGCAACGTTGGTCGCGTCCAGCGCTTGGAATGGTGACCCAAGTTCTCGCTGGAGATCTCAGTCCATATGCTGAGCGGTAAAAGCCTGACTGGACTGAGGCGGCTCGGCGAGAGAAAGTCAGAGGCTGATAACCGTGCCTGGGGGCCCTTATCAACAGAGACTAGGAAGACCATGTTTGGATGAGGAGCCCTGAGGCACACAAAAAGGAGTACTACAATAGACCTTATAGGTCGCAGTGGGGGAAGTCCAATCGCCCGCTCCTTCAAAGTAATCTAAATCTAAACATTCCTCTTTAAAAAGTATATAGTACATCTGTCTGCTTGTATAGGTATAGTACGCGAAATAGATATAAGATAACAGATAACACAGGCACACAAAAAAAATGTCGAGTGCTAGAAGGCAGACCTATGTATTCCCATGCATTTCGATCCGTTAAACACGAATCCGATGTCCGTTTTGCCGGATTTGCTCTTGCATTTTTGCTAAGCTCAAAAAACACCTTAAAAATGACCGAAAAATCCCAAACAAGTAAATAAAAGGTTTAAATGAGCTGATCACTATATCTATACATAATTTGGGGCGCTGAAACTAAATGTGAGGTCAGAATTAGCCGATCAGTTAGGAATTTTGACATAACCTCAAAAAACACCTAAAAAATGCCCAAAAATCCAAAACAAATAATTAAAAGCTTAAACAAAGAACTGTAAAACTAACATAACCTGACTGTTGACAATGATATTAATGATAGAAAATCTATAATAATTAATAATTTTATTACATTCCTTAATATACAACAACAAAATAATATAATTAACAATAGAGGTCGTTTACTAGATCTTATCTTTTCTAATCTTGATTGTGAAATTTTACACGACAATGCACCGCTTGTGAATGAGGATATTTTTCACCCGGCACCTTTTGTTACATTAAACGTTTCAATAAAATGCAATAACTTTCTGGCAAAAAAAGCAGAGAAAACATATAATTTTAAAAAGGCGACTATCCAGCTCTCTACAGTGCTCTCGAGAACACGGATTGGTATTATTTGCAAAATTTTCCAAATGTTGATATAGCAACTAAGGAATTCTATGATAAATTATATAACATACTAGATGATTGCGTCCCAGAATACAAATATTATAAAAGATCTTATCCAGAGTGGTATACAAAAGAAATTATCAGTAATATTAAAGAAAAGAATAGACATCATCGCAGTTATAAAAAAACGAACAACCAGTATCACTTAAATAAATTCAAAGAATTTCGATCGTTAATCAAGCAACAAATAGACAAAGCATATGATAGCTATCTAGTTAAAATCCAGAATTCTATATCTACAGACTCAAAAAAATTTTGGTCGTTCGTATATTCAAAGAGAAAACAAACACGGATTCCAGGTAAAATGACATATATGGATAAAACCTATGAAACTTCTGAAGAAATTGTTGACATATTTAGTAAATTCTTTAGCTCAGTATTCTCAAAGCCACATGACAATATCAATATTAACAACACTGGAAAGAAGAACCTCTTTGAGAACATTAATATCACACATATATCATTAACAGAAATTGAAGGGGCTATAAAGAAATTAAAGAACAAAATGACATCAGGTCCGGACCTAATACCCTCCTTTTTGGTCAAAGATTGTGCTTATGTGCTATCAATTCCATTGTACATAATATTTAATCTGTCGTTAAGAACATCAACATTTCCGAAAGATTGGAAAATAGCAAAGGCTTGTCCAATTTTTAAAGCGGGAGATCCAGCTAATGTAAACAATTACAGACAAATTTCTATTCTGAATAACTTCGCGAAGGTTTTTGAGATGATTTTGTATAACCACATCTACTCGTCTACCAAAACAATTATATCACAAATTTAGTAGTTTTCACTCAATATGTGTCAAATTCCTTAGATGCGCAAGGACAAGTAGATGTGTTGTATACAGATTTTTCTAAGGCTTTCGATAGAATTGACCATAAAACATTACTAAACAAATTGGAGAATTTTGGTTTTAATACCCAACTGTTATTGTTCTTTGGATCATATCTAGAAAATAGATATCAGTTTGTATTCTATAACGGTTCTAAATCATCTATATATGCATCTACATCTGGAGTACCGCAGGGTAGTAATCTTGGACCCTTGATTTTTCTATTATTTATTAACGATCTATGCGAAACTTTAGAATGTGACAAACTAATATATGCAGATGATTTAAAACTTTTTAAAAGAATAAAATCTGAAGATGACTGCAGAGTACTTCAAAAGGAACTTGACAAAGTCAGTCAGTGGTGTCCTCTTAATAAACTAGATCTGAATGTCGGAAAATGTAAAGTTGTATCATATACGAAAAAGAAAAACTGGTTTAATTACAATTATTCTATAGATGAAACGATACTAGAGCGTGATACATTGATTAAAGATTTGGGTATTTACTTCGACATGGAACTGAGTTTTGGAGAACATACTAGAATCAAATGTAATGAAGCAATTAGAATGCTTGGTTTCATTTTGAGAAATTGCAAATCATTTACCAATCTGGAGGCATTAAAATTACTGTACTGCTCATATGTAAGATCAAAACTTGAATATGGAGCAATAATTTGGAATCCACATTATCAAACTCACAAAAACAGTTTAGAGCAAATTCAGAGAAAGTTTTTAAAATTTATTACATTCAAATCAACAGGACAGTATCCGGAAAGAGGTGTGAACAACAATTATTTATTAAGCACATTTAATTTTGAGAGCCTCGAATTTAGAAGAATTTGTTATTTTTTGGTATTCTTATATAAAACCATTCGTAATAAAATTGACTGCCCAGAAATTCTTTTTCAGTTAAATATTTACGTTCCAAGGTTGCATTCTCGTCGAAATATAATGTTTTATTGTGAAAGTGCTAATACAATTGTGATGTTAAAATCACCTGTACACTGTATGTGTAATTACTATAATAAAATAAGTGAATTTTGTGATATAAACACGTGTTCTCAAAATGAAGTGATAAATTGTGCAAGACAGATTTTTAGTATATAAGTTTTTTTTTTTCCATTAAGAAATTATAAGTATATGTGTGTTTAAGTATACAATTAATGTGTAGATATAGATATGTTTTTCTACAATTAGCTTTTATTTTTAAGTTTCATTTTGTTTTACTTTCCTCTCTAAAAAAAAAAAAAATCATACAAATCTTTAACTTAAATTAATTGATAATTTTTGTTGATTAAACTTTGAATATAACTTTTGCCCTGTAATTGGGTTGTACCTGTTGGGCAAATAAAGTGTTTATTTATTTATTTATTTATTTATAACCTAAGGCAAGAGCATTACACCAAGAACTTTGAACCAAAAACTCTAAACCTAACATAACCTAAGGCAAAAGCTTTAACCCAAAAACTTTAAACTTAGAATTCTTAACCCAACATAACCTGAGACAAGAACTTTGAACCAAAAACTTAAACCTATTATAAATTAAGACAAGACTGTTAAGTTCCTAAGGCAAGAACTATTAAGGTTTAGAGTTATTGGTTCAGAGCTCTTTGTGTAAAGTTCCTGTCTTAGAATATGTTACATTTACAGTTCTTGGTGCAAAGTTCTTGCCTTAAGTTTTGTTAGATTTAGAGTTCTTGGTTTAAAGTTATTTCTGTAAAATCAACGATAAAATAAAAAAATATTTATCTAAAATGTTATAGTATGAAAATAGTGGATAAAGGTTTTCCATGATATGTTATTACATAAAATTTTGGACAAATGTAAAGAATGTTAAAAAGTAAAATATAAAAATCCAACAACATGGAAGGAGCCTGGAATCCGTGAAGAGTGTTATTTTTTAGCAATACAAATATTTACGGAGTAAATGCTAAAAAAAGGTTAATGGAAACTGATTGTTCCGAAAGTCAAGAAGAACACAGTAACAGATGACAGAAGATGAGAGTGAATATGAAGCGCCCTCAGCGCCCCAAAATACGAAGATAGTGAATGTGAGTGTTCGATAAGAACTAAAACTCCTAATATTTGGTGAAATGATAAACTTAATAATGTTATTAGAAATCTTGGTCTATTTAATGGTAGGGAAGAATATTCAGCGGCGATTATGGAAAAATGCAATTTAGTATCAAGTAATGTTCGTTCTAGCTCAAACAGAAAAAGAGAAAAAGACTAGAAAATATTTTACACAAGGAAAAGAACACTTGCTCTTATATTGTCATAATGAAGAAGGGTTGATGAATATACTTAACCCTATCACATATAGATTTTAGATAAATATTTTTAATTGTATCGCTGATTTTTTTTCGATTTTTCGGAACCTCGAATTTACTACAAACAAAACAGAAGGAATTCGCATTATTTACACAGTTGTGCAAATTTCTTGTACTAAGAGGAAGCCAAGTTTCCCACTTCACTAGAGCTGTGATTGCATGATGGCGACGCCCGCGGTCCCGCTTTCCTAACCTGACCGGCCACCGATACCCCCCCCCCCCCTGCATCGTAAACTCTTTCTCTGCTTCTGCCATTACGGCATTTTTCTTACCTAGGAACTTAGCCGAAATAAATCGTTGCCCGCCGTCATCACGTGGAGGTGTCCTAGTCGCAAAAATAGAAAAAGAAACAAATGGCATATGACAATCAAACAGAATAAAGAAAACTATACAATTCTAAACACCTAAGAAAAAAGAGTAAAACATCATCAAGGGAGGGTGTAGGTAAATGCTAAGACCAAACGATATTCCTCTCTCTACAGAGCAAACTTTGTCCGAAAATTTTTTCCTAAAAATGTCACTGTTTAGTAATATTTTCCTTTAGATACTCGAAAATTTAAAAGTTACCCATCTCCGCTTACTAGGGTTGTTGAGAATATATTTTGAAATGATATTTCTCTATAAAGTTTGCAGATTGCGCTTTAATTCTGACTACGGTATTTTGTTCATTCGTGAAAATACGTCGGAAATTATATGTTCAAATATTGTGTAGAGCAAAGTCAATTTCGGGGTATGATTCAGTCATTTTTGGGTACGTTCTCATCCTAAACATGGATTTTACAATCATCGCATATAAATTCTGACCTTGGATTCGGTTTCGGTGCTCCAGATTACGTATAGATATAGTGATCAGTTCATGTAAGCTTTTTATTTACTTGTTTGGGATTTTCGGTCATTTTTTAGGTGTTTTTTGACGTATGTCAGAATTCCTAACTGCTCGGCCAATTCTGACCTCAGATTCGGTCTCAGCGCCCCAAAATACATATGGAAATGGTGGTCAGCTCATTTAAGCTTTTTATTTACTAGTTTGAGATTTTTCGGGCAGTCTTAGGATGTTTTTTGGGGGTTAGGCAAGCGCCGCGCCAATCCGGCAAAACGGACGTCGGATTCGTGTTCAGCGGGTCGAAATCCATGGGAATACATAGGTCTGCCTTCTAGCACTCGGCATTTTTTTTTGTGTGCCTGTGTAATTATTATTTTACTGCCGACCGTTTGTACGCGTCGGTTAATTCCTTTGTCGGCATACCCGCGGCTTTTGATATTTGATAATAGGAATTCTGTTACATTTTTTGCCTCTACTGTACATTAAGTAATAGTAATATTATGGTAATATCAGTAACGTTTCCTGAAGTGTAAAACTTCTTGTTGGAGGAACCTATAGGTTCGACCAGGATTTGGGGTCGAAATCTTTTCTCCATCAGATTTTTGTGCATAGAATTCCATAAACAGGAAGCCATAACGTGGACATTTAGTAGGTGGGGGAACATATATTTATATGCACTTTTATGCAAAAACATTTTTCGTAAAAATGTATCATCTTATTATTATTTAAACTTGTATTACCATATAGTGCCATTTATAAGCGTTTAGGAGCCTTCTAGGGCCCAAAATTGCAAGCGTAAGTGTATAATTTTATTGATTCAGAAAATATTTTTTTGACACAAGATATATTAAAACGGAAAAGTTTATTATTTATTGCTCCATTTCAATTACCTACAATGACTTAATCTACAGTTGTAATGACTGAGAGTAATGAGTTGTTCAAAGTAATTAGCATGTTCTAAGATAAATGCACACATTTATTAATATTAAAAACGTGTTTAAATATCCAATGCTCCACATTTATTCTCTAACATTCAAGTTCCTTCTATGTGTTTTATACTGTGTGTCAACGAGATCACTTTCCGGTCGTCATTTCTTTATTCTTTAATTGACCGAGATGAAACTTGGTATGTGTCTCATGTTGCCAAAACGCCAATTTTTGTATCTATCTGTCAAGTTTGTACTACTTCCAGTTTCACCATAAGCGAGCCAAACTGTTGATTTTTGCATTTTTGATATCTAGTGACCATGCTGCGTATGATTGTACTAATTTCATGATTTTTTACTATACGCTATTTTCAAATTTTTACAGCCAATTTCAATTCTTAGTCTATTGTGTCGTGATCTGATATTTCTAATATTCACAAATAATTGACGAAAAATACGTATTGGATCTTTTTTATTGATTTTGGTTATAGAGACATTCACAGTTGATACTATCACCTGAAACTTCTCAAAATTTTCAAACGGAAGTGTATCACTTCAACTAAATGTGATTTTTAAATATTAATCTAACGATGTATCACAACACTACCTATTTAATCCTCTTGAAAACTTAACCATTACTTGTCGGTCTGTACGTAACTTTTTTTGTGCGTACGATTACTCTGGAACCGTTTAAGATATTGACCTGAAATTTAGTACACGTATGTATTTTAATGAGATCTGGAACTAGATTATATTTTGATTCTATTTCGTTGAAGGGTTGCGGGTTAAATGGGGGTAAATAGGTAAATCAAGCAATTAAGAGTCCATAAAATTGTTATTTAGTACATATAAGAGAAGCTAAGGTCTCCAAAATTTTTTTGGAATTAGCCACCCCCACCCAATTATTAAAAGGGTTGAAAAAATCAAGATTGTGATTTAGTGTGTATACAAGAACCAAAAGCCTCAACAATTTTTTTTACTTCATCCACCCCCAATACCACCCACTAATAACACCCCCACTCCCACTACCGATGTGGCATATCGTTTTATGAATTTTTGGTGACGACGATTTCAAATATTATATTATTAAAGTTCAGTAAACAGTTATTTCCACAAAGTGGAGTGCAAATATAGTATCCAAATTTTTTTTGTTGTGAGAGACGTGGATAGAAAATCTGGATGTGATTCCTTAGTTTACTAAGGCATACTTGATACTTTTCAGAATATTCTGAATAATAGTAATTCCAAAGCAAAACGTGATGAATATTTTGTTGTAATTCAGTTATATCAGATTCAACATTTCTAATATAGTTATTATATCACTACTTTATTTAATTTTTAAGGTTTTGCAATTAAAAGGGAAAATATTTCATAATATTATATACAGTGTGTCTCACTTTTCACCACTACACCTCAATATCTCGGCCATTTGTTGATCGATTTAGATCAAATTTGGTATACTTCTTTTGTTTCAGATTGTGATTAAAAAGTTATTTAAATTTGCAAAAATTAGGAATTTATATTAGCGATTGCGATAGGGTTTTTGTTTTTACAGAATCTTGTTCGGCATGACCTAAAACCTACCAAATTTCGTTAAAAAATATTCGTTCCTTTACAAAAAAAAAACCATATCTAAGATTTCAATAATAATCACTCTACGAGTTATTTATTGTCGGATATTTACATAACTTGATAGTCGTGTAATAATGACGCTAATTAAGCATTAGGACACATTTTTTCTTTAAAGAAAGTATCAAATAACTAAAATTCTATTTTTGTAAAGTCATTGTAACTTAAACAACACTTAAAATTGTTACTTAAACAGGGGCGGCTGGTGAAATTTCAATAATTTTTTTCTCGTCTCTGGCGCATGGGACCCATACGAAATATGGAAACTAACATCTAGAGAAGCACTCCTCTAACGACCCGTAAAAAATTTTGAAAAATCAATTTGCGAAAAACTTTTTCAAAATTCGATTGACCCCCCTAGGTCTAGGGACTCCTGTTGAAAATTATTTTTTTTTGTCATATACATTTTACTTTTCATAAAAGTACAACAATAGGTTTTGGAGTTTATGAAAATATTTTCATTACTAACTGAAATACAACGTATTGAAATTTTATAATTTGTTAAATTGTAAATTACAAAATTTCAGTTCATTGTATTTCAGTTAATAATGAAAATATTTTCATAAACTCCAAAACCTATTGTTGTACTTTTATGAAAAGTAAAATGTATATGACAAAAAAAAATAATTTTCAATAGGAGTCCCTAGACCTAGGGGGGGTCAATCGAATTTTGAAAAAAATTTTCGCTAATTGATTTTTCAAAATTTTTTACGGGTCGTTAGAGGAGTGCTTCTCTAGATGTTAGTTCCCATATTTCCGCGCCAGAGACGAGAAAAAAATTATTGAAATTTCACCAGCCGCCCCTGTACTTAAACAAAAATATAATTACTTCCACATCCAGTGGAAGTACTACAGTAACGATAAAAAAATTTTTAAAAATTTTTATTGTTCAAATAGGCTTAAAATGTCATGAAACGTCGAGATTTTAAGTTTGAGTGAAAAAAAATTTGTGTCTGTTTGTCGGTCTGTAACTTTTTTTGTGCGCACGTTTACTCTGGAACCGTTTAAGGTATTGACTTGAAATTTGGTACACATATGTACTTTAACGAGATCTGGAACTAGATTATATTTTCATGTTGTTCCGACGAAGGGCTGGGGGGGTAAATTGGGGTAAATTTGGGGTAAATGGGTAAATAAAGCAGGTAAGAGTCCATAAAATTGGTATTTAGTATATACAAGAGAAGCTAACGTCTAAAAAAATTTTTGGCATTAGCCACCCCCATTACCACCCCCACCCCGTTATTAAATGGGATAAAAAAAATTGTGATTTAGTGTATGTTCAAGAACCAGAAACCTCAAAATATTTTTTACTTCATCCATCCCCACTACCATCCCCCTGTCCCTACCCCTACCCCAGTACCGATGTGGGGTATCGTTTTGTGGGTTTTTGGGGTAAAGGATTTCAAATATTATATTATTAAAGTTCCATAAACAATTATTTCCACATACAAAGTTTTTTCGTTGTGAGTGACTTGGATAGAGAATCTGGATGTGGAAGTAGTGATTCCTTGGGCAGCGGTTTTTTAAAAAGTAAATATTAAATATAATCTTTCTCCACTAATCTCATCAATTCTGATACATTTTCCAATTCTCTTATTATTTTTAACAACTTTTCTTAATTCTTCAACTGTTACTTCCTTATATGCTTTTCTAATTCTGTCACATAGTTCCGCTCTATTACGTGGCCTATTTTTATAGACTTTATTTTTAATGGTGCCCCAAAAATAAAAATCTGGTGATCTAGGTGGCCACGCAATTAAAGGACTATTTCTTCCAATCCAACGCATAGGGAAGTAGTTATTCAGCCTATTTTTAACTATTACTGCATTATGAATGGAGGCCCCATCTAGTTGGGAATAGAGGTCTTGTTGTATGGCTAAAGGTAAATTTTGAACGGCATCTCGAAATTCATGTGTTAAAAAATGTTGGAATCTCACACTATTTAAAGTGTAATCAAAGAAAAATGGTCCAATTAAGGCCTCATTTAAAATTCCACACCAGATATTTCCTTTTTCGGAGTATTGCAGTTTACAATTTATAACCCATTGCGGGTTTACCGTTGACCAATACCTTGAGTTTTGCGATGAGACTACGCCATTTGTAGTGAAAGTAGCCTCATCATTGAAAAAATTAGTGTCATTTAAAAACATAACCTGTGCCCAGAAGCAATATTCCAATCTCCTCTCTGCGTTTCCTTCTTCCATAGTGTGTAAAAACTTGGGCTTATATGGTCTTAAATTATGACGTTTAAGGCACCTCCAAATTTTATTTCTGTCTACATTCAAGTTTAGAGATACATCTCTGACACTAACACCTGGTTCAGCATTAACAGCATCTAATATTACTTGATCCAATGGACGATCGGCAACGTTGTATTTTTTGGCTCTAAGTTTGGATACATCTCCAGTTCTATTAAATGTTCTATTAATTGAACCAACCGTAGTGTAATGAATCTGTGGGCGTTCTGGTGTCTCAAATTGAAGATCATGGCTGCATGTCGATAAGAGTGCACACTGTCACCAACAATTCTTATTATCTCAATTTTGTCAGCAATACTTGATTGTTGTGCAGCCATGTTTAAGTTTAATTTGACATTCGATCCATTCCAAAGCACTCCATGTTAACAAAGATATTGGTATGCCGAGTTCTAAGTATTTTAAAAAATAACTATCAATTTTCAAATATTCATTTCATAATAGTGTTTTGGATAAAAAAATGTGTCCTAATGCTTAATTAGCGTCATTATTACACGACTACCGTAAATACCCGACAATAAATAACTCGAATAGAAGGGTGATTATTATTGAAATCTTAGATATGATTTTTTTTTGTAAATGAATGAATATTTTTTAACGAAATTTGGTATACAGGGGTTTTAGGTTATGCCGAACAAGATTCTGTAAAATCAAAAACCCTATCTCAATCGCTAATATAAATTCCTAATTTTTGCCAATTTCTTTTGGTCATAGTAGGCGTAGGCGTATTTAACTTCGAAAAAAAAACATTTTTAAATAACTTTTTAATCACAATCTGAAACAGATGGCCGAGATATTGGTGAAAAGTGGGACACACTGTATATATTGTTGCTTTTTTGCATTTTTTGTTGACCTTATTTTCCTCCTCAATACTATTATTTGTGATAACTCTAAAGCACGTAGAAAACTTATTATTTTAATGAAGAATATATGCCGGCCAATACTAATTAAAGAGCTTTTGTTGTTAAAAATATATGGCTGAGTGAATTTATAGCTATTCTGCAAATTCTAGAATCTGATATATAAGAAATTACCTACATCCCGTTATTATGGACCAGAGTGTAACAAACAGAAAATGTATCACACGTTCGTCGTAGGAGTAAGGAATGGTTGCAGTTGTAATTATTATTTCTAGTGGAAATAATTCATTGTACATTTACATAGACTCTATTCATTCGAGTCAAGGTTTATTTCATTTATGCTCGTATTTTTTATAATTTGAACGTGTAAAATTGTTAAATTTGTTAAGGTATATTTGGTCATTATAGTTTAATTAAATAATTGTTCTAATTTTCTTATAAACGGCAATAACATTTCTACGAATGCGGTTTTCAAACAAGGTTGATGCTATTTTAACTATTTAATGCTAGTTGGACTTTAGACGTTCGAAAAGGGTTAATCGAAAAATATTGTTGACAATTTTAGATAATACCTTGAAAGATTTATTGGTTTCTCTAGATTTTTGTGTGCCCGATGTCGGGAGGGAATACATTGAAGTTATTATAGCCTCTAGACTTACCTGGATAAACCTAGATAGATTGGGAGCCATACTGACAACATGCAAATGATCTTATGGCAAAACATGAGTCTTAATAAGACCTACTATCATATTCGCTACTTTAGTTTGGTGCTTAAACATCATCAGTCAAGTTAAGCCAGGTATAGAGACTGACCGAATCTCCACGGAACAAGAGCGAGACTCATGAGAATAGTTAAGAAAGTAGAAGATCCTCTACTGAATCTGATTACACGACATCAATAATCACAAAAACCTTACTATATCATCATTGGAAATAGGAAAGAGTGTTTGTTCAACAGGAGCTTTTGACACATTACGCAATGATCTAACCTGGTACATTGATGGGTCTAGAATGAAAACAGGAGCTGTAGCATGAGTACATGAAAATAACCAGGCGCGAATATAAGCTATAGCGATAATGCTATAATAAAATTAGTTTGATGTAAATATACGTATATTTGAATTATTTAATACATCTTTTTATATAATTGATATTTGTGTATCTAAAAGTATATTATTATTTTTGTTGTCGATTGTTTCTTCCTTTGTTTTTTCTCGACTCCATAGGAACTTCTCGTTTGCGAGTGAATGAGTCGCTATAGTCGCTATATAAGCTTCTGTCATGGGCACCACTTCATGGTACTCCAGAAATTCTAGCTATAATTGAATATGTACGTGAGAATGTTAATCAGCAACACGTTAACTAGCAGATCTCTAAGGCATCAGACAGCCAGGCGGCGTTAAAGGCATTATTGGCCTCTAATTAGTTGTCATCCAGACTAGTAGGAAACTGCCATGAAGAACTGAAAAATTCTGAGGAGTGGAACAGACTGGACATTCTAAAATAGACGGCAATGAAAAAGCAGATGAACTTGCTAGACAAAGAGCAGCTAACACAATCTATAGCCCAGAACCCATGCTGGAAATCATCATAAAGGGGTTAGATTTAAAGAGAAGAACTGGCTGATTGTCACTAACCACCGCAGTCTCTGTAAATCTATTGTGGTGCTCTTGTTCTAATTTTAGATTTTACAGCTTCCTATGAACTGTTGATATATCTGGTTGATACTTTTATTTTAAACAATGTTCAGTTTGTTAAAAAAAAGTTATGCCGTTAATTAATGAAGGACCTTATTCAAAATTAAGCAAGAATCCAACCAAATCAATTGAGAATAAAATTTATAGAACTCTATTCAAGTACAAAAATGAATTTAATGACTTTGAACGAAGGAAGCTCACACCAGAACATAGTATGCCACCTCATTTTTATGGTTTGCCAAAAATACATAAACAAAATATTCCTTTAAGACCTATCGTTAGTTCCATTAATTCGCCATGCCATAATTCGGCAGTTTTTTACTTAATATTCTCAATCCGTTATCTGGAAATACCGACTGGTATATTAAAAATAGTAGACACTTTATAGAAAAGATTTATGAAATCAATATTCATGATACACATCTGATAGTTAGTTTTGATGTAGTTAGCCCCTTTACTAATGTCCCAATAGATAAAACTTTAAAAATAATCAAGGACAAATTGTTGAATGATAATAATTTGGAAGCTAGAACTAAATTAACTGTTAATAGCATAATGGAACTATTAACAATGTATATAAAAACGACTTACTTTCAATTGCAAGGTGATTTCGATCAACAAGACTTTGGTATGGCAATGGGGTCTCCATTGTCGCCAATTTTAAGTAATATATTTATGGAGGACTTTGGAACTAGACATGTTCAAATAGTTAAGGTGCCCGTCGGGAAAAATTTTGCTGATACATACATACTCTCTCCAAACTCCGTGTATGGCTTCATTGGACCTAGTCTGACAGCATTTTCCTCTATCATTTTTTTTGTTTTTGGGGCGTTTTCCCGCTAGATTTTCCGAAACATGTCATTTTGACGGCATATGAAAAATGTATAGATACTGTTATTTTTCCAAGTAGAATAGCTTAAAAACGTGAATTGCAACGTGAAAAAATAATTGTCTGACAATAAATGTGGGTCATTGGGCGTGTCCGCTATCTCGAACATGTCGGAAAAACGACTATAAGAAAATTTATTAATAACCAGCTGATTTTCGCTGTATTAATTTATTAAAACATACAAAAACAAGTTTTCATATTGTCTGACGAAAATTATTTTCCGATTTCCCAGTCTGACGCGTCAAAGTTGTCGGTTTCATGACAGCAAAAAATTTATTCATAACCTTCAGACATTGGAAAATTATATGCAGAAAATAGCTATTTAATTTTTGGTATAAGTGTCTGACAAATACAGTGGGGCATAACGAGAGTCTGACAAAAAAACATAATTTTCCAATAGAGGCCGTCGAAGTTAGGGCAATAAAAACATAAAATTTCGTTTAGTCAAGAAGACGGTTAAAAAAGATACGGTATTTCAACTTACTTATTTTATAATCTTTATTTTGAATTTTTTGAACTCTTTTAGACTATCTGAGTTCGACTTACCCAAGTTTTAAGTTCCATAATATTGAAAAATACGTAAAACTTTTTGTAGAAAAAAGTAGCGAAAAATTGTCTTTTAGTACGTTTAAAATCGCTATATCTCCGGTACTACTAGTCCGAAAATGTTCATCCAGGGCCTAAATTAAAGGTCTTGAAACAAGCTATAAGATAACACTTTACAATATTAGTTATAACAAAGTACCTTTTATAAATGAAAAAACAATTAATCCATTTTCGGTAAATATATGAATTCAATTTAAGTGTGCAATTTTGCATCAAAAATATATGAAATATGCAGGAAATAAAAAAAAATAAACATTATGCACCAAAAAAATTTTTAGGGCGATGCTAAAAATTATCCTATTACATGAAAAACGAATTTCTGCAGCAGAAAAACGACATATTTCCAAAATTGAAAAACTAATTTTCCTGGCATCGCCCTAAAAATTTTGTTCAGTCCGCACTTTATTAAATTATACTCCATTTTTCAAAGTTATTTTATATACTACGTGCATCAGATAAACCGTTACAATTCTCTACTACTACCTACGTTTACTATACTACTACTATAGAATACAATACTGAGTATAGAAAGACGTTCCACACTCCTATGTTCTATTATAGAGCCTGGGTACTAAACAGATGTACACAGGTGAACTTGCATAAAACGATATATTTTTAAGCGCGAAGTTCATGCAATTTATTTATGATTTTTGACACTGTAAAAATGATTTTTCAATGATTAGTATGAGATAATCATGACAATTTGAAGGAAATTACAACATTAAAAAATTGTATTTTCCAGGCGTCAGACTGAAAAACTGGAAAACACCTTTTGTCAGACAGTTAAAAAATTGGATTTGATTTATTTTTATTAAGCTATATTGAAAAAATCAGCTTGTTATTTATAAATATAGCCTCAATATATACATATGAATGTAACATCCAAGCGTAGCTTGACAACCACATAGAAAAACCTTTTATTTAACATTTCCAGCTAAAAGGCTTTATTTCACCGTCAGACAATTTTTTAATCGTATTGTAAATTTTATTTAAAAATCAAAAAAAGTTGTAAAAAAATGTTACGAATAAATTTTTTGCTGTCATGAAACCGACAACTTTGACGCGTCAGACTGGGAAATCGGAAAATAATTTTCGTCAGACAATATGAAAACTTGTTTTTGTATGTTTTAATAAATTAATACAGCGAAAATCAGCTGGTTATTAATAAATTTTCTTATAGTCGTTTTTTCGACATGTTCGAGATAGCAGACACGCCCAATGACCCACATTTATTGTCAGACAATTATTTTTTCACGTTGCAATTCACGTTTTTAAGCTATTCTACTTGGAAAAATAATAGTATCTATACATTTTTTATATGCCGTCAAAATGACATGTTTCGGAAAATCTAGCGGGAAAACGCCCCAAAAACAAAAAAAAATGATAGAGGAAAATGCTGTCAGACTAGGTCCAATGAAGCCATACACGAAGTTTGGAGAGAGTATGTATCAGCAAAATTTTTCCCGACGGGCACCTTAACTAAAAGTTGTATATATGAACCGGTTAGCTGCTGTTGACAATATCTTTGCAATTTGGCTCCATGGAGTCGAGTTGCTAGATAATTTCTTAGAAATTATAAATAATAAGAAACCTTCTAATAAATGTACATAAGAAGTAGAAAATAGAAATGAACTACCATTTTTAGATGTTTTGGTTAAAAGAGCAAATGATACAGTTGAAACAAGCGTTTATAGAAAACTAACACGCACCAACAGGTATTTTAATTTTAATTCAAATCAGTCGATGAATGTTAAAAAGGGTGTCATAAAATATTATATGATGGGGCCAAAATAATTTCTTCTAATTATGAAATATTAGACAATGAGAAAAGCTTTATAAAAATGTTCTTATAAACAATGAATACCCTGAAGCTTTTGTTGATAGAACTTTCACATATATAGAAAATAATAATCGGATACAACAAAAACCTGAACAATCTTACACAACGTTAATTTCTTATGTATCTATACGGATTATCTGAAAAGCTACGCCGTGTAGGCAACAGATTTGATATTAACCTGATATTTCAAACGGGCAATACGTTGAGATCTATTTTAACAAAATCAAAACCTCTAAATCAGGAGTAAAATTTAAAAAACTGCATTTAGAGTATTCCGTGTGAGTGTAATAAACATTATGTGGATGAGTCATCCAGACCATTTAGTGTTAGGTTGGGTGAGCACAGAAATAATGAAATTCAGAAATCGAAGATTTGCGAACACGCTTGGGAGAACGGATATAGAATAAACTGGGACTCGGCAAAAATTTTAACAAAGGAGACAGATAGCAAAAAAAGAAAAATAAAAGAACCAGCAATTCTGTATAAGCAGTAAGTATCTGGATACTGAGAATACTGAGTATAACAAATATATTCTTAAAGCTGTGTATTTAATATACACAGCACACAAACGCTTTCATAATACGCTTTGAGAAAGGAAACAGATTCGGTTTCCAAAATACGTTTTTATTTTTTCATTATTTATCATTATTTGTCAAAAAAGTCCTCTAACTGCTCCTTTGACGTAAAAGTTATTTCACTCCTTTATAGTACTACTCTCAGTGAAAAGTATTGTCCCCAGGGATCGGGGGTGCATGTACAGTTAGGGTGGGCTCCCGTAGTATCTATCTTCAATAATGAAAAAGACAGACTTTTGAAAAAATTCATCTGTTGTCGAATGAAGATATTTGTTTTGTATCAACATTTTCTCTTCGGTAAAATCTTAAGTTCGGTAATCGATTCACCATGTTTCAGAATATATGTGTTTAAATTTTCAATCAGAGTCAATAACTAGAAGGAAAGTTATGGGATGAAAAATGTATAATTCTGTGGAAAAGGGTTTTTTCCGATTTCTTAATTCCGAATCAAATCCATAATCGAATTTGGTAGATGATTTTACAAAAGAATTACAGATATTGAATATAAAGGTTCTAATGTATAATTTTAACTAACATTAATGTATATTATTTTTTTGTGGACATGCTTATTGAATCAAAAGCCATGTTAACCATCAATATTTTTATTCCGAAAAGATTACTTTGTGATTTGCGATAGATCCGAAGCCGCAAAGGACTGAGTGACATAAGGACATATTATTATTTGTGCTCCTATTGAAAAAATCCTCCGCTCGAGGTCGATTCGTTAGTTGTTATATCTGCAAATCTGTTAAATATCATTTTGGACCTTGCCAGGATCTGTCAACATCATGCAAAATGACAGGAATAATATCTTGTGTTTAAACGAAATCGCACGTGGTATTATTTTCGGCAAACGACAATAATTGTGTGCTAATAATTAAAATATTTCCAAAAAATTTTAGGAAACTATTTTTTTGCAATATGACAGAAGTGACGATTTTTTATAAATAGAAATTTCCATTATTGAACTATCGTACTCTCGGAATATTATTAAGTTCAAATGTATGCATTTTTTACCAAGAAGAAAAACATACTTGTAAATTGTTTTTATTAACCTACCTAATTAATTACACCTAACTTATCTAATTAATTTACTTACATTAGTTACATAATTTAAATCTAGAGTTATCTTTAAACGATTGCTTATGCAATTGCTGCCATTGTTCATTACGCCTAATTAAATTAACTAAATTGTTTACATGTTATGTACGTAAAGTAGGTAATTGTATTATTTTAAAAAGGAAATACGTGAATAATCGTGTTTCCTGAACTAATTATTTTGATTTCACCGTTTCGAATTAGATAAATAAATGAAAAAATTGAAGCAGTTAGCGAACATATTATTATACACACCTTTCAATTGTCCCTTGACGTAAGAGACACATATGTAAAGGTCATTTCATAGTAATAAACTGGGTAATTCTATTATTTTGTAGATTCCTTGTATATTACGTCTAGAAAACAATACTTGTGGTAGTAAATTCCAAAAAGAAAAAAAAATTAAGATAACTCCACAAACAATTATCAGACCATTTGGAAATATGTATTAATTTTATCGCTCTACTTTTACTATTTAAAATTGTTCGTTTAAGTCAATTCTAGGTAAATAATTTTGCTGAGGGGAAATATACTTTCGAGATCTACTTAAACATACTCTTCTTAGAAAGGGGAAATGGTAGGAATTTACACGTCCTGTTCTGCCACTTTAATGTTTTTGCAAGAGTTTCATATCTCAATGAGACATAGACATTGTGTCAAACTAAATTGCTCAGCAATCGGGATGGCATAGTTGAACAACTTTCTTATTAGAGATTTTATCACTGTTAAATCTTCTTCTAATTCACAATGTCTAGACAGGAGATTGGTGAGACGTGCATTATTCTATTTGATTTGAAGGCGTCCGCCCGCTTCTTCATGCCATGAGGGTGAAATAGCTGATAGATCTAACTCTGCTGAAGACGATATTGCTCTTTCCACGAGCGTATAGATTATTGTTTTTCCTTCAAAATGTTCTGTCAAAACAGTTTTTTGTTTTCATCTACTCGTAAAAATTCCTTATATTTTTATGGAATTATTGTGGAAGGTGTAACTCGTATGTGCATTCCTATTCCTTTTGATTGGCGTGTGTCAGCTTTCAAGATTTAGAGCTTTACCTATCAAATAATCAATCAATTCTTTGTAAATTTTGGAATAGCCGACAAATGTAGGGCTTAAATATATTGTTATAATATTCCAAAAACGTTTTCACATTTATTGGAATTAGTAAATGGACAATAACCGACCGTCCAGTACCATTTTTTGCGGCAACTTCACGGTGTACAACATGAAACACAAATAATGACAAATACTTTGGTGTTCTGTTTTTACTGCTAAACACTAAAAAGCTGCAATTCCACGCTAGACTAAAAACTTTGCAGCTCTGTATACGTAAACATGCTATAAATACTACAACAGATATCCCGGTATATATTCAAGTATATAAAACATATTTAACGGCACGGTAGCTCAATCGGTTAAGGCGTATTGAGTGGCGAATACGCTGATCGACTCGCTACCGCGCTCTGGGTTCGACCCCCAGCCCCGGTATTGACAACACCGGTGGGTGTGGATGTATGTCTGTGTTTTTCCGAATGTGTAACCCCCTTCCGGACAGCCTTGGCTTTGGATTTGGGGGTTGTCTACTATCTGTGGTGTGAAATATTGAATTTTACTAAAAAATATGGTCCTTAAGTAAGTTAGTCTATGCCTATTCATAGTTTTTTGACCCTCAGTTTGATGACGTCATTACTGGTGGTGGAGGGTCCGATTTTTTTGGCATCTATGGCGTTTTTTGATCTTTGATATATGTAGAAACTATATCCAAAAGGGTATGTTCACCGCCTGCACTGAAATATTTTTATGCTATCCGATTCCACTATAACATGCAACCCAGTGTGTTATTGATATATATATAAAATTTGCAATTATCGCAGACATCTTCTATTCCATGTTTATGTAGTGGGTGGTAGGAAGATTAAAGTTTCTCAGTCATCCAGTGCCAGATTTCCACATATTTTTTTTGCTTATTCTGTGGAAGATTCTCACTTCATGTTTTCCAACTAGATTAAAAGCCTGTGTCGTGATATTGTTGACCCCAATTGTTGACTCCCAGAGTTTTTAGTTTTTGTATTTAGTCTTTATACCAGTCATGGACGAACGTAAATTGAAAATCATTGTTTCATGTATGTAACTTATATATTGATTGATTGATTTTAACCTACGCCCGCTATACAAACTTTTTTATTTTAGAGATTTTGCGAGTTTCGTATTTTATTGTGCTTCACATGTTATAGACAGACACTGTGTACAACCATTTACCTACCGACAGCTAAACTTTCTTATTAGAATCTGGTCACTTTCATATTTTTTATGTGCTTTGTTTAATTTGTTAATTAGATAAATAGACACTGTGTCAAATTAATTTACACGATGAATTATCTTCATTGTTATAAATTCTCCAACCTTTGTGTTTTGGTATGTATTTTATATATTAATAATATGAACAATATGGCTTTCGACGACTAGGTTTAACATACAGTTAGGTAATCTATCTAGAACGTTATGAAATACATAGGTACTTCCATACGAAAGTGCAAGGATATGAGGCGGTATGTGTAGAAGATACTTTGAAATTCCTCGTTTCATCGGTCTGCATGAATCCCTTTGCAACGCATTTCAAAAATTATCATTCAAAAAGTGTGGTCTTTTTGAAAAACTCAAAAATTGATTTTTTATGCAAAATTATTTGTAACTGGACGATTGGACATAACTCAAAGAATATATGTAACTTTGTCATGAAAACATACACCCGAGGGTTTTTAAGATCGATGATTACGAATCTAAGGGTTGAGCTGAAACTCAAAATGGAGAATACAATTTGACAAATTAGCCGAGTCAATGAAGGTTTTTATTTCTAAACCCTCAAAAACAGACCCAATTTTGACGATATATTTTTAAATGTTTATTATATTTAATTATTCAAAATTAGAAACATTCCAGCTGGGGCTAACTTATAGGGGCTAACTTAATTATTCAAAATTAGAAACATTCCAGCTGGGGCTAACTTATAGGGGGCGGATGCCACTCCTTTTCAGGAGGTGGCACCTAAGAAAAAAAAAACAAAAATACTGGAGCTGAAAAAGAATCAAATTTTGTGAAGAAAAAGTTCTATGCAACTTTTCATTTAACTTGATAGTCTTTAAGTTATAACGATTTGAAAATTGGGACAGTAACTTGAAAAGGGAGATATTTCAATACGATTTTTGTCAATTAACAGGAAAGGTATTATATTGACCGAAAACATGCTAGAGACAAATAAGAAAGCTACTAAATCGAAGATGAATCTCGTATTTTTCTAATTTCTGTAAAATTAATGGGAATTTGGAAGTATAAAGATGTCTGAACGTTTATAAGACAAAGTATTTAGTTAAAATGTTAAATATCTGAGAAACCATGGAACTTACGACAATCAAAATGAATGACTATTAATTAGGCTTTCAAATGATTTTTTTGTCTATTTCTATAACATAGAAAACAAAATTTATGACAGAAACATATGCTTCCTCACATTTTTTTAACAAAAACGCCGCCATTTTGTTAATGTAATTAGTCAGTAATTAAAAAAATATATTCCCGTGTAAGTACTGTTTTTCGTATAACCTAAACGTTCAAACTTTTTCGTCCATTTACAGCACTTACTTCAGAAAATTGCATTTTAAACTATAAACAGATTTTCAAAAAAACGTAAAAATTCTTTTTCTTAGCAAATACTTATCTCAATAAATATTAGTTTAAGTGAAGAAATGATAGATGTCAAAAATAAAGAATATAAACTGAGAATGAATATGTTTACTTTAATATTTACGTAGTTAATAGTCTCAGAGATAGGATGAAGTATTTCGTTTAAAATTTTTGTTTGTTTCTGTATTATAAAAAATAAAGAAGTTATGGCCGAAGCAGTCTGTGTTTTCACGTTTTTTTTAAATGTCGCCATTTTGTTATTGTAATTGTCCAGCAATTAATTTTTTTTTGAAAAATGCTGTTTTTCATTAATATATAGCATCACCTAGATGTCCAATTTTTTAAGTTCGTTTAAAACACTTGTTTTAGAACAAAATTACTTGTGTTATACTGGAGCCGCCATATTGAATTTTTCAATTTTGACTTCAGATTCGTAATCACCGATGCCAAAAGCATAAATATACTACTTCTCGAAAATAAATGAGCATATTTTTTATTCGAACTTAATATAAAAACCTTAAATTTCTCAAAATTTTTCAAAAAACTTTAAAGCGGTTCAAAAATGTATCCGCCCCATCACTCATACCTGATTTTGAATAATTGAATATATGTAACAAACATTTAAAAAAATCATCAAAATCGGATCGGGTTTGTTTTTGAGAGTTTAGAAGATATGATTTTTTCGCTTCACTGACTCGGTTAAACGTAAATATAATCATGCATAATTTCAAATAAAGAATACCTAATTTCTTTGTTCAATATCACTATATTTTTCAATTTGCTACTGCAGTTTCGTAGTTCTTTGACTACATCTCAACTACAGTGAACAATGTGAACATACGTTTGATTTCGTTTTTTCTTTATTTTTACACCTACATCAATCTCACCATTAGGTAATAAAGTTCAATTAACTGGGTGAGGGTGAAATTTTATTTTATAATTTCTAGCGACCTTTTTTGAAGGCGGTTCAATTTTTAAAAAAAAATTTTTTTTCGCCCTCATTAATGACCTTTTCATTCAACTTCTACACAGTAAAAGAAAATATTCGTCCTTTTGAATTTTTAGGTTTTAACGTCAAGCTCGTCATTAGAAATTCTGAATTCACCATGTGTCATGAATTTCATTGAAATCTGCAAAAGTGTTCGTAACATTGGAATTCACCATTTTCAGTTCTTAACTTTTGACATCTCTTGATGAAATTATTATGGGACCACCGTGGGCAGTTTGAGAAAGATTTTATAGAAATAGCTTAAGCCAAGTCTAGTTTAATGTTTGACCAAACATACAAAAAAAAAACATTCTTATCGAATTGAGAACCTCCTCATTTTTTTTAAATTTGTTAGGCCCGTTAAAAATTAAATGTGTTTGATGTCTCGAGAAAACGGCATTGAGTTCTTTCCAAATTGTGTGTATATTATAAATTGGACATCACATTATCCAAGCATAATTAAGACGTGCTCTAACAAAAACATTGAAAAGTTGATTTGATGTATTTACGTTATTATTAAAAAAAAAAAAAAAAATGCTGAGTTTCTAATGCCAAAACCGAGGGTTCTATAAATTTTACTACTTTTACTACTTTTACTACTGACAGTAAACGCTCTAGCAAAAGTGGTAGTTCGAAATTTCGGAACTTCTTAAAGACTGGAATTATTTTTGGTAATTTCCACTGCTGTGGAAATTTAGAGAACTTTAGTTATAAGTTAAATAATGTAGTAAGGGGCCTAGCAAAAATAACAGCACTGTCACGTAATAATCCAGTAATTAAGCAGGAAAAGAGTGTAAAATGTGGAAAAGTGGTGGAACAGCACCGATTTGAAAAATTCCTTTTTTCACGTGCTGTTTTCTAGTCCCTCAGGAACATTCATCAGTATTGACCCCTGCATTACCTCCGAAAATTAGAAAGCTAGGGGGGTTTGAAGTGTCCCAAAAAGTAGCTTTCATAAAAAAAATTATAAGATTAATATTTCGCCTCGGAAATGGACTCTAGAAGGGTTTTTGGGTCACTTATACGAATCCGAGGTCCAAATTGAGGAATTCCGTATTCCAGTATGGAATTCGCGCCATTTTTTTATGAAAATTTTATACCAATCATTATTAGCCATTCGGACACGTTTATTTTGTCATTGTTGCTATGACAACCATCAAATTTTTTGGAAATCTTACTTACCCATAAGCACCTACCATGTGATTAATAAGTGGAAATTTCCCTGGTTTAAGAGCAATGATTAGACAATGGCGTTTATATTATGAAAAATATTTTTATATTTATTTTAAATTAAATTAGTACAATTCTGGCTTACTATGTTCCCTTACATCATTAACTAATTCCAAATGCTTTAAAAATTCCTCTTGTACATATTTCTTTCCTCAGAAAATAAAGCACAGAGCCGTTTTATGACATATTCCAAGACACTTGTGAATCCATGGCTAACTATTAGCGATTTTTTTAGGGGATACTATTTGTCACCACTTTAAATCACAGCAAATATCATTTCATCTTGGTTTCCACAATGACGTTCGATAGTAGACCTCGTACAAGTCGGAGCGTTTACTAATAATTGCGTTACATAAGTGAATTAGTGAATTTAGTAGTGTTAAGTTTAATTATTAGTGGTTCAGTTTACTTATTAAACAAAGTGTTTATTAAAAAAACTACAGGCATAGACTAAAATAAATTAACTATAAGTGTCTTTAAGGGGGGTAACCCCCCCAATGAAACTAACCAGTTAATAACTATGGAAGTGTGCGAATCTCTGGAAAATATACAAGAAGAGAGCAACACGAGTTCAAAAGATATCCAATATACACAAGAACAGGGTAGTAGTCTAAAACAAAAACAAAATCGACATAATGTAGTAAGTAATCTTATTCATAATTTTGGACAAACGGAAAATAACCGTGAAGTATCCGATGATAATTCAACGATACCTCCGGCACAAAAACGAGCAGAGCGACCAATTTATATATACAGACAAACCGATACCGGACCATTTCATGTTTACGTTGAAAATAATATATCAGATTTTAATGGAAAATTAAATCCAGTGAAGGTAGGTGATATTGTTTTAAAAGTAGTACCAGAAATTGACAATAAAATAAAAACAATTGAATCAATTGGAAAGAATAGAGTACGAATTGTATTTAAAACCTCTGAATCGGCTAATAAATTGATCAAAGCTCAGTCCTTTTTAAGAGTTTATAATTTAGACATTTATATACCGAAATTTATACTACATAGACAGGGGGTTTTTCGAATAGATGCCGAATATTTTGTTGACTATCTTAAAGAAAAAATCAAACCGTACGATTTACATTGCAAATTTGAAGTAGAATCAATACGACGCATTCATAAAAAAATCATGGAAAATAACGAAGCTAAATATATACCCACGAAAACAGTGGTTGTTACGTTTAAAGCACAAGAATTACCTAAATATATTTCGATCAATCATGTTATATTTAATGTTGAACCGTATGTACAAAAAGTCATTTTGTGCCATAATTGTTTTCGATATGGTCACATGGGTAGCCAATGTAAAAGTAAAGCCAGGTGCGTTAAGTGCGGAGACAATCACAACTCTGAAACCTGTACAAAATTTCTAGATGAACCGGAATGTCTTCATTGCAAAGGAAAACATTTTGCTAATCAAATTAAAGAATGTCAAGAATTTAAACGACAGAAAGAGATTAAAAAATATATGTCACACTCAAATTCGTCTTATAAGGATGCTGAGAAAAATGTCCCAAAAATGACATACGCCTCTATTCTTTCCAATGAACACAATCATAACGTAATTCACATCAAAGAACAACAAACCGCTTTATACAGATAACAACCACTCCAAGGAAAAAAAACACGACCCAATACACTAGATATCACAGAAACACAAAGAAATCTAATAATATCACCACTCAACCTTCCTCAAACTTCTGGTGGAATATTCAACAGTCCCATATATAATTCAAATCTACACAATAAATCAGAACAAACACACACTACCCAAAAAGAAAATGAACTCCCTGTACAAAAAATTTTAGAATTGGTTATTTTCGTAATAGATATTATTAAACAAAATAATTTTAAAGAATTAGAAGAAGCTGAAATATTTAGTATTATAAAAGATCGTCTTAAAACAAATTAATTAATGTTTACATTCACTTAAACATAAATACTTTTATTTGATGTGTTATGGACAAAAAAAATATATATCTCATTTTTCTCTAAATATAAAAGAAGGCGGTTTAAAAATTTGCCAATGGAATTGTCGCTCTGCAGTAGCAAATAAAGGTAATTTAGAAAATTTACTGTCCACTAATAACATCAACATTGCCTTACTGTCGGAAACATGGTTTAAACCCAATGTATATACCAACTTTCATAATTTTAATAATGTTCACAAGGACCGTGCAGATGGAAAGGGAGGCGTTGCAATCCTCATCCAAAAACAAATAAAATACTCGGAAATAGTATTACCTACAATCAACAACTGTATGCAAGTCTGCATTACAATAGATCTGGATAAAAATTGTAAGCTGACATTGGTATCATTATATATCCCACCGCAATCAAAAATCAATCCAAATGACTGGAATTCCTTTTTTAACTGTATACCAAAACCTTTTATTGTAGGTGGAGATTTTAACGCCCACCATATTGCGTGGGATTGTGATTATAGTGATACTTATGGAAAAACATTATTAGATTCATTAGATAATAACAATTTAACAATTATAAATGACGGTAGCCCAACATACATAGGTAACTATTTTAGACAGAAAAGTGCTATAGATTTAACAATATGTACTCCTCAAGTGTACCACAATTTAGAATGGTCTACCTTATCAGATCCTTGTGGTTTGGATCATCTTCCGATTTTAATTAATTGTCAATTAGTTCCAAACTGGATTGTGTTTAAAAATCAAAGAAAGTGGAATATAAAAAAAGCTAATTGGGACTCTTACTCTCTTGAGTGTTTAGATAATATAAGAAATGATGTAGTAAACTACGAAAATTTTACAAATGTTATCAACCAGTCTGCTGAGAAATCCATACCTCGATATAACAATACAGAAATTACTAAAAAAAATAAAGGAAAACCGTGGTGGAATGACAAATGTGAAAATGCCGTTAAACATAGAAAATATTGCTTTTTACAATATAAGAATAACCCTAATATAGCAAATATAACTACTTATAAAAAATCTGATGCTATCGCTAAAAGAATAATAAAAGAAACCAAAAGAGAAAGCTGGCATTCTTATTGTTCAAGTTTAAATAAGAATGTCCCAATAAAACACATATGGCAACAACTTAACCGTTTTAAAAATCGACCCCAAAAAAACACCGTACTCATAGATTCCTCAGCAGAATGGTTGGAAAACTTTCACTGTAAATTAGCCCCCCCAACTGTAACTCCACAACGCCCTCTTCTGGACAGCATAGACCAACCAAACGTTTTGTCAAATCCATTCACTCTTAAAGAACTAGACAGAGCTCTAAAACAAAATAACAACACGGCTCCTGGTAAAGATAACATTCACTATTCGATGCTTTCCAATTTACCTAGATCAGCTAAAATCACCCTCCTAAATATATTCAACGACATATATTTGAACGATGTTCAAATCCCAAAAGACTGGTATGAATACATTATTGTACCTATCCTGAAGGCTAACAAACCGGAAGACAGCTGTAACTCATACCGACCAATTGCATTGGCTTCTTGCGTATTAAAAACATACGAAAGATTAATAAAGAATCGTTTAGAATATTGGTTAGAAAGTAAGAATATACTTCCGAAATCGCAGTTTGGATTCAGAAAAGGCTGTTCGACTCAAGAAAATTTAGCTAGTTTAATTTCGGACATTCAGTTGGGATTCACAAAGAACGAGTCAACCAGTGTGATTTTCCTAGATGTCACCGGGGCATATGATAACGTCAACCTTAATATACTCGCAGAAAAAATGAAGCAAATTGGACTACCCAACAAGCTAATTTTGCACATCCATAAGCTCTATTGCACTAGAAGTATTTTCATAAAAACCCATGACGAACTGATTGGACCAAGGCAGACATCAACAGGCCTACCTCAAGGAAGTATTTTAAGCCCTTTGTTATACATAATATATTCATATGACTTCGAACTGTTATTTACCAATACCAATATTAAAGTATATCAGTTTGCCGATGATTATGCAATTAGAGCTCAGGGCAATGACATCAACTATTGCAATAGAAATCTAGCAAATGCCATTAGAAAAGCAGAAATATGGTTTGAGAAAAATGGATCTCCAATCTCCGAAGAAAAATCATCAATATGTACATTTACAAGAACAAAATTTCAACCGCCCAACACTATCAGAATATCTAATCTCGAAATTAAATATAAAACTTCAGTTAAATATCTAGGAGTCATTTTAGACAAGAAACTGAACTGGAAAGAACATATAAATTATATCTGCAAAAGAAGTGAAAATGCACTTAATATTTTACGAGTATTTAGTCACCAAAAATGGGGAGCTGACCCCAACATATGTCTCACTTTCTATCGTTCTCTAGTAAGATCTATCTTCGATTACGCTTGTGTCTTTTACGGATCAGCAGCAAAAGTTCACCTTCAAAAAATTGAACAAATTAAAAACAAAAGTCTCAGACTGTGTGTTGGATTTCTTCAAAGCACCCCCTTGAACATCCTAGAATCCGAATGCGCTGAACCTCCTTTACACCTCAGAAGGCAAAAATTAAGCGATAACCTACTACTGAAAATCGACAGCAGGAATAAGGATGTTGTGGAAAATATACACAAATTAACCATACTGGGCCACACAGCAAAGTACTGGGAAAAGAAAAAATTGCCGTTATTAGTGGAAAGCTATACATGGATATCTCAATTTAAAGAAGAAATACATCAGTCGGACATTCTTCCTTGTTTCACACCAGAATATTCAAATTATGAAAAATTACCCAGAACATCATTCATAGATCTTCAAGATAACGTACTGTTAAACAACATAATATTTAAATCAAAACTAAACACTAACTGGACCAACTACGAGTATATATTCACCGACGGCTCACTCAAAAACAACAAAACCGGCTGTGCTGTTTACCATGAAAACGAAAATATATCTAAAAAGTACCTCTTACCAACCAACTCGTCTGTTTACACAGCAGAACTAGTAGCAATCAAGGAGGCAATTAAATATTGCTCAGAATATGAGAAGAACAATAAATTTGTTATATTCACAGACAGTAAGAGTGCGGAGATGAAAATACAGAATTGTAACCCAAGGTCTGACGCAAACTATATAATAATTGATATTATAAAATATTACAACCAATTAGTACAACGAGACAAGACCCTTGAACTAACATGGATAAAGGGACACGCAGGTATTACACAAAATGAATATGTTGACAAGTTAGCAAAGGAAGCAACTGAAACTGGTAACATCATCCCTAACTTTAAAATTCCCAGCACAGATATTAATAGGCTGATAAAGGAACGACTTAGAGAAAATTGGCAGCAGCACTATCTAAATTACCCAGCAGGAGAAAACTACAAAAAACTTCAGACAAAAATTAAAATCAGACATCCTTGGTTTAATGGTGAAATAATCGAAATTTCGTAAGAGTAATGTGTCGAATAAGAAGTTAAAGACCCTCAATACAAATACAAACTGAATCTCAAAGAAGATCCGTACTGCACCTGTGGAGAAGAAGGCAATTTACAACATTGCTTGATGGAATGTCCTTTAAAGTTCCAGGAAATAAGTGAAATGTTTTTTAAACTTGCCCGCAACAATATTTCACTACCTACAAATCTCCCCAACTTATTAGCATTAGAAAACAAATATGTGTATAAAATACTTTATGAATTTATAATAAAAAACAAAATAGAGCTGTAAACCAGTTAGGTAAAAGTATATAAGTAAGTATGTGTATATATGTGAATATATACGTATGTATGTATATAGTGTATATATTATATTTTAGGATAGTAATTGTCGTAGGTGTTTTGAAAAAAAAAATAAATAAATAAAATAAAAAAAAAGGGGAAATATTAGCATAATAGAAGTATAAAGGAGGCACAAAAAAAAACAAAAAAAAAACAAAAAAAGGGAATATACTAATAGGTAATAACTGTGGCCATGAAGGGTAATTAAAAAATAAAGAAATAAAAATATTAAAAAAAAAAAAAAAGTTTAAACAAAAAAATATTTATATGTGTATATGTATGTAGATTTGTGTATATATATGTATGTATCTGAACAAATATTCTGTAACAAATGTTTGAAAACAATTCAGTTTATACTTGATAATTATTATTTGATTGTAATTTTTAAATGAAAATGTATATTAATTTTATTTATTACATATTTTAATAGGTGTAATTTTTATTCCACTCTCTCTTCATTATTTTTAACAATCCGTTGAATAGACAACAAATGTCTGGCTATTTGGTTTATGACCAGTGCCATTTAACATAACACACACACACACATCTTGGTTTCCCTTTACTGTAGTATAAAGATTGTATACGAAATAAATTATTATGACTCATATTAGTTCGCTAATATTATTTTTATGCGATTAGAGCGTAGGGAATATAAGAAATAAGTATACTAAACTTGTTTTCATTTTACTTCACTGTCATTCCATATTTTATCTACTATTAAATATTTCATTTTACTAAGATACGAAGAAACCACATAAAAAAATAAAAACCAAAAAAATTAATCTAACACCCGCACCAGCCTACAAGATTTCGCAAACATTTCTAAAGTTTTTTTTTTGTCAAGTAATTTTGGTCTAAAATTTTCTTACCGAATCTCCCTCGCTCTTGAATTAAAAATCCGGAAATTTTTTCTCGCTCACGAATTTTTAAAGAAAATTTCCCTCTGCTAACGCCTCGGGAAGATTTTCAAAAAATTTGGACCTCAAAAAAATTTCCGGAAATAATTCAAGCACTAGGGAGATTACAAGTGAAAATTTCACTTTTTCGGGCGGAAATATAATTATTTAAATATGAATAGTGTGCTGCGGAAGTGTGCTCTAGGCGATTTCTTGGGTCACTGATCACGATTCCGAGATCCAAATTGAGCAATTCCATATTCCAGACTGGAATACGTGCCATGGAAAATTCCATTTTTTCAGAAAAAATTTAAATATTAACGTTTTTCCACGAAAATGTACTCTAGGAGTTTTTTCTTGGTCGCTGATCATGATCTTGAGGTCCAAATTTTAGAATTCCATCTTCTAGACTGGAATACGTGCCATCGAAAATTCCATTTTTTCAGAAAAAATTTAAATATTAACGTTTTTCCACGAAAATGAGTCGATTTGTCCGGCTGAAATGTCGGATGAACAGGAAGATGAAAGTGACACTGAAGAAGAACCAACAAATCCTGAATTACCAGTTCTCGAATATGATTCAGATTGTGATTGGTGTAAATTATATAAAAAAATATAAAAAAGTAATGATAAATTAATAACAATTTTATCACACAGAATACCACCTTTTGTACCAACATAATAAATGCTATATTTTTATAAAAATTGTTATCTTTTAATCACTTACCACACTTGATAGAAGAAAAAATTTGCATGCATTCCTGCAGTGTTTATAAAATTGCCGTGTATATTAATTTGAACTGCTCGTAATATTCATACATAACTTTTTTCTTCAAAGTAAAATTGACTTGAAAAATTATTTTGAAATAGGTACTCGTAATATTCATACATAATTTTTTTCTTCAAAGTGAAATTCGACACGAAAAATGGCACAAATTCCAGTGCAGGATATGGAATTCTTGAATTTGGACCTCAAAATCATGATCAGCGACCTCCAACCTCTATAGTGGAATCAAAATAAAATTTGAATGGAATTCTCTAGCTACAGCAATTTTATTGTTTTAACTTGTTGTAGGTATAATAACAAGTGTTCTGAGCAATTTTCCGTCCATTGCTTCTTGTAGAATTTTAACAATTTATTTTTCAACACAGAAATTTTCCGCTATTTTCCCTATTATCTCAGGTCATAATAATCCGATCGCAAAAATAAAAATACCAAACTGTTCGCTATAAAATTATGAATAAGACTAGACATATGAAGAAACTTCTTGATAATTTGTAAATTTGTAAAAAAATAAAAACCACCAAAAATTGCCTTTTTCTAACAGTTTAAGAAATATGATGTAATATCCATCAATTTTAACGAAGGTTGATGGAACCATGCCCTTTATTGGTCTAAACCTCCGTGCCAAATTTTAGCGGAAAATATTTATTCAAGCGGCTAAAAATCAACAATTATTTTGAAATTTCCATCACATTTTGTTTAAGTGCATCGACTCGTAGGGGGACATTTTTTCTTTTAAAGTGTGGGTTTTTACATGTACTTCACAGTGGAGTTTGGAAAGAAAAAAAAATTTAATCTTAAATCAATTTTTTGGAATTTAAGTGTAATTATGGATATTGCACGTGTAAACAATTTCAAATAACTACGTGATTTTTTTGTGAAACCAAAAACGATAAGCGAACTATGAAAGTATATGAAATAACCAACGTTTAAAAAAAAATGAATGATATTCTACTTGCATTTGAATCCGTGATACGTTAGTTTTTGCGTTTTAGTTGATTATAAGTAAACATATTGTTCCAAAATGATTATATTTCTCTCTCCGCTAGTTGAAAATTATCCACTACTAAACATTTTTAAATTACGTCGCATAAAGCACCATTGAGGACATAACGCACGTTCGAAAAAAAAAAATCTCCCCACTCCTTGAATATTGTAACTAGGCAACTAACTTAATTAATGGTAAACATCACTCCATTTTCATCATTTGAGTTTCTTTTTAACATTTTTAGTCTATTTTCGTATATTCTGATTATATTATTTAACAAAATATGGTTTGTTAAGTTTTTATTCATCAAAAATTCAACAATCTTTATTTTTTTATGATGTTTTCGACTTTTATCATATCTGATTTTCTGTTTCTTTTTTAAATGTTTGTGTTTTATGTTCATTTTCAATTTTTAATGTATTGTAACGTAAAATAATTTGTTTGGCAGTTATTTAATTAAAATGCATTGGAAATTTTAATCTAGGTAGATTGTTTCTATGTTTAATAAAATAATTTAAGACAATATTGATTATTTGTGAAGTGTTATCTGAAGTACAAAACAGTTTTTGTAATTGCGCCACTTTTGCTTCGTTGCTTCAGAGTAATATGAAGAAATGTTGTTTTCGCTAGTGTGATATGAAATGTTGTAGATTTCTAAGTGTAGTTCCGCGTGACTCGTAGAGGAGCTTTTCTGAAGAATCTTTTGCCACTTTCAGATTTTTCGCTGATAAATACGTACTACTGCTTCTCGTTGCTCGAACAGAAATGACGTTCTCCTTGTGTTCTCTGGTCAATAATACGAAGCTGGTTTAAATTATTTTTTTTACATATTTATAAAGTACCTAGCTTAGTATACTTCTGAAATATCCATGCTTACAAAAAGATGTGCAAGTTTTTTACGATCGACAAGCTGCGAAGGCAAGGATATTTGCTGTTGGCATAAGTTGTATCTTAGCACTGTATGGTTCAGATCCAAAGAAAAACACATGTTTGTAGGTTCTGCGTTTTGAATGTTTTAAAAAATGCACTTCAAAAACATCATGCAAATTATCTGTTCTCCCACCAACCGAAGAAGCTGCAAACAAGCATTCATTGAGGGTGTATTTTCAAATACATAGATGGTTAGGATTGAAGAGTATGGTTGGAAAGATACCATAAATGGATTAATGCCACTGGCCACAACAAAAAATCCTTTGCTAGATAATTTATTGAAGACTATTTGCTGTATGTGTAGATCAGGTTGCGAAACAAAACTTTGTTCATGTAAAAGGATTAAATGCACAAATTTGTGTCATTTTTGTAATGGATTAAATTGCAACAATTGAACTGTTCTGAAATAACATTGAAATAAACTGAGGACAAACTTGACGACAATGAAGACGATGTTTTATCGATTTCTGAAATGGAAACAGATGAAGCAGACTTTAAAAATTCATTTGTTACTGCGGAAGACATTGACAACAACGAAGTAAGCAATGTTTCGGAAAATGAGGATGATTTTCAAATTAACAGTGGAAAAAGCTCCGTCAACGAAGATGAATCAGATGATTCAGATTTTGTTTGTAAAAAAAGGAAACTACAATATTATTTTTGTGTATAATTAAAGAATATTTCTATTCTTCTTTTGTCCCACTGCATTATATCTCTATCAACGTTCCCTTACATATGAAATAAATGGTACGGCCAGGCCGAACTTACTTTCTCGACTGACTTACAAATTATTTGTTTATCAGTAAATAAACTTTATGTCTGGTCCCACAAAATAAATATTTTGAAACTAAAATTTCCAATGCATTTTAATTAAATAACGGTTAAACAAAGTATTTTACGTTATAATACATTAAAAATTGAAAATGAACCCAAAACACAAACATTTTAAAAATACACAGAAAATCAGATATGACAAAAGCCGAAAACATTATAAAAAAATAAAGATTGTTGAATTTTTGATGAATAAAAACTTAACAAATTATATTTTGTTAAATAAAAGAATCAGAATATACGAAAATAGACTAAAAATGTTAAAAAAAAGACTCGATATGATGAAAATATACCATTAATTAAGTTAGTTGCCTAGTTACAATATTCAGGGAGTGGGGAGATAATTTTTTTTTTCGAACGTATGCGTTATGTCCTCAATGGTGCTTTATGCGATGTAATTGAAACAATTTTAGTTGTGGATAGTTTTCAACTAGCAAAGAGAGAAATATAATCATTTTGGAACAATATGCGCAAATTTCAAGAAAAAAAAATCGGCAGCTACTGGAAGCGGCTGGAACCTCCCCACCCGGTGAATCTTTGAAGCCGAAAAGAGCACTAAACAATATGAACGATCTCATTTAATTATATTTATTAAGTTGAAATATTTTTTTCGTATTAAATCAGAAAAAAAGTCTTGCGTTCGGTGGGATTTGGACCTAAGAACTTGAATGTTAAATTTATAGTCTGCACAACATTAATATTTTATTCAATGTTTTTAATACAAATATATGCTTCATCGGATCCTAGCCCGGGGCCAGCCAGACGGGGTAGGTCCGGTTTGGCTTGGAGAAAAATAGAAAAGTAGCTCCTGCCTTCTGTAGGCAGGCTTAAAGACTAGGTTAAAATTATAATGTGTCCACATGGACCTAAAATTAATATAAAAATAAACACAATTCTATAAAAACGTTCGTAGGCAAGAGCACTTAATAATTTTGATTATTGATACGGGAAACAACCTCGGAAACAACTAAACGAAAAAACCAGTTCGTTGGTAATGGGATGGATGGCAGGGATGGCCATCTTTGGAAAAACCATATAACTCTTGGTGGACAGCTTCCCTGACAGATGTAGCCAGGGTAGTGTTCATGGTGGCTCGTTTAAGTTTGAGTTGGTATATTTTGTTTTATCTTTTGGTCTCGATCAATTTTTCACTAAATCGGCCGGGGAAGTGATAGCTGTCAAATTTTTGGTTCCAATGTTTCTCTGGGGAATTTGGTTTTTGAAAAATGTTTAGGTTGGTATCAATGTCTTAAAGTGTTTTTAGGTTATGTAGTACTATTTTTAGGTTATGTTGCCGGAAGAATTTTCGGCGGGATGCCGAAAGTAGGGGAAATAGTTTTTAAAATATAATGTCACTGTCACTTTTAAAGTTTTATTGGAAAAAACTCACCGAAAGCGTTCCGGTGGGGTTGCTTACACTTGTAGGGCTTGTAAGCGGTTCAGGATGGCCTCTCACACCATCCGTGGGCTTTATAAACGTCGAAAAAACTTGTAATCTCTCGATGCACTTAACACGTCAAAAATACTCAGCATACAGTCTGCACGCTTTAACACACTAGCAGAGAACTTATACCACAAATGGACCCGTAGTATTTTTTGGAAATTTTCCTTTGAGTCCATTTAATAAAATTTGACAATTTTCTGAAAAATTGACATTTTTCTGAAAAGTGATATTTTTCCGAAAATTTGATATTTTTCTGAAGTGACATTACTCCGAAAATTTGACATTTTTCTGAAAGGTGACATTTCTTCGAAAATTTGACGTTTTTTCGAAAATTTGACATTTTTCTGAAAAGTGACATTTTTCCGAAAATTTGACATTTTCCCGAAAATTTGACATTTTCCCGAAAATTTGACATTTTCCTGAATTTTTGACATTTTTCTGAAAAGTGACATTTCTCGGAAAATTTGACATTTTTTCGAAAATTTGACATTTTTCTGAAGTGACGTTACTCCGAAAATTTGACAATTTTCAAACATTTGGCATTTTTCTGAAAGGTGACATTTCTTCGAAAATTTGACGTTTTTTCGAAAATTTGACATTTTTCTGAAAAGTGACATTTTTCTGAAAATTTGACATATTTCTGAAAAGTGACATTTCCCTGAAAATTTAACATTTTTTTCGGAAATTTGACATTTTTCTGAAAGGTGGCATTTTTCTGAAAGGTGACATTTCTTCGAAAATTTGACGTTTTTTCGAAAATTTGAAATTTTCCTGAATTTTTGACATTTTTCTGAAAAGTGACATTTCTCTGAAAATTTGACATTTTTCTGAAGTGACATTACTCCGAAAATTTGACAATTTTCAAACATTTGTCATTTTTCTGAAAGGTGACATTTCTTCGAAAATTTGACATTTTTCTGAAAAGTGACATTTTTCTGAAAATTTGACATATTTCTGAAAAGTGACATTTCCCTGAAAATTTAACATTTTTTCGAAAATTTGACATTTTTCTGAAAAGTGACATTTCTCCGAAAATTTGACGTTTTCCTGAAAATTTGACATTTTCTTAAAAATCTGACATTTTTCTGAAAAGTGACATTTCTCCGAAAATTTTACATTTCTTGGAAATTAAAAAAAAAAATTTCGTGACTCGTCTTGTAGAAATATTTTTTTGATATCATCATCAGTTCGCCTGTTATAAGAATTTTATGCTTTTACGACGTCATCAGAACGTAGGTGTATTTTTAATTGACTCGTATTCCATCCATCTACAATATTTCCACCTACGTTTCAAACTTTAACTGGATGTTTCCAGTTAAGTCGATATCTGCACCGGTTTCTAAGAATTTTTCTTATTTGTGACGTCATGTGACGTAGGTGTGTTATTAATTCACTCGTAATCCGTCCGTCTACAATATTTATACCTACGTTTCAAATTTCAGTTCGATATCTTCAACCGTTCCCGAGTTATCAGCCGAAATCACTGAACACCTCTGTCATTATTAGAATATCACCCTGTACATTGCACTGCTTTGAGGACAAAAGTGAAATTTTTGTTTTTTAATTTTTTTCACGGAAACCAAATCGAAAAAGTGCAAGTGTGATATATCGTTGAAATCGGAATTTTTACTGCTTTTCAATGGTTCAATTACAAATTGTAAGTAATCATAAAATAAACAACTTGTTGTGCCAAAACGGCACTAAACGTAATCCGATCTCAACCAAAACCTTTTCAGATCTTCTGGACAACTAAAGAAACCCTCATGCAAAGTTCCATCCAAATCCGTTTAGTAGCTTCGCCGCTATCGTGCTAACATACATACACACACACACACACACACACACACACACACACACACACACACACACACACACACACACACACACACACACACATACACACACACAGACTTTTTTCAAAAACAATTTTTTTGGGTTCCTGGGACCTCAAAACGTAAAGATTTGATGTTATCTCAATTTTCGATTTTGGACTAATTGTAGTAACCTCCCACAATTTTATTGTGGGGAGGTTAATATAAATATGTTTACTTATAATCGACTCAAACGCAAAAACTAACGTATCACGGATTCAAATGCAAGTAGAACATCATTCTTTTTTCTTAAACGTTGGTTATTTCATATACTTTCATAATGCGCTTATTGTTTTTGGTTTCACAAAAAAATCACGTAGTTATTTGAAATTATTTATACGTGCAATATACCTACACTTTAAAAGAAAAAATGTCCTACTACGAGTCGATGCACTTAAACAAAATGCGATGGAATTTTCGAAATTATTGTTGATTTTTAGCCGTTTGAATAAATATTTTGCACTAAAATTTGGCACGAAGGTTTAGTTCAATAAAGGGCATGGTTCCACCAACTTTCGTTAAAATTGATGGATTATTACATCATATTTAGTAAACTGTTAAAAAAAGGCAATTTTTGGTGGTTTTAATTTTTTTACAAATTTACAAATTATCAAGAAGTTTCTTCATATACCTAGTCTTATTCATAACTTTATAGCGAACAGTTTGGTATTTTTATTTTTGCGATTGGATTACTATGACCTGAGATAATAGGGAAAATAGCGGAAAATTTCTGTGTTAAAAAATAAATTGTTAAAATTCTACAAGAAGCAATGGACGGATTTTGGAAAAAATTGCTCACAGCACTTGTTATTATACCTACAATAAATTAAAACAATAAAATTGCTGTAGCTAGAGAATTCCTTATTAACCTATTTCGATCCTTAATTTGACTCCACTACTAGAACACATTCCGCAGCACAATATTCATATTTAAATTTCCGCTCGAAAAAGTGGAATTTCATCAAAAAATAGCACTAATTTCACACTGGAATACGGAATTCCTCAATTTGGACCTCGGATTCGTGATCAGCGACCCAAAAACCCTTCTAGAGCCTAATTCCGAGGCGAAATATTAATTTTATAAATTTTTTTATGAGAGCTACTTTTTGGGGCACTTCAAACCCCCCTAACTTTCTCATTTTCGGAGTTAATGCAGGGGTCAATGCTGATGAATGTTTCTGGGGGTCTAGGGAACACGTGAAAAAAGGATTTTTTTAGATCGGTGCTGTTCCACCGCTTTTTCACATTTTCCGGCTTATTTATTGGACTATAATACAAATGCGGTGATACCATCAGGCCCAGAAATTAATTTAGGTTTAATTTTCTTTAATGCAGTCAATGTCAATACTTCGTCTTTTGTGAAACGTTCTATATTTAAACATAAAATACTCTCAACAAAATTTTCAAAATTATGCGTGATATTTTCAGTTTTAGAATAAGGTTGCTGAAAAAATTTAGCAAAATAATTAGTAATGCGTCTGCTGAACCAAAATGCTGCGACAACCTGAAACTGAGCGAATCTTGTTTATATTTTAGTACCTTTTGGCACCTTAACACTTATTCTGTGCCTTAACCCCCAAATTGTCGGCCTTAGGCCAGACTTATGAGTCCTGGTCAGAAGCCAGCCTTGATTGTAGTGAACTAAAACTAATGAACCTATTCATTTTTATATTCCACTTTAAACTTTAAAAATAACATTATCTCAAAAAAATATTTATTTTAGTGTATACACTTTAAAACTTTAAATACGAATGGATACAAGTCATTTAAACGTCAATCATTAATTATTCTCTACGAGCTACCTACGTAATTAAATATTATTACATTCCATTTACCGTCTCTGTCTCGCTTATGGCATTTTTTAAATAGCATAAGTTTGTTATTCTGGATATAACCAGATTTTATATTTAGCTTTGGGCAATCTGTTAACTAGTTAGAATTGCTAAATAATATTTATGTAAATAAATACATCCAATTTAGTAGCAATGATTTAAGATATAATTGGATAACACGGATATTTCGTACTGTTGTGAAAATTTTATGCAAATAATCATAATTTAGATCTGCATAAATTTTTGTTATTTCAATTCAATTTCACAAAATTTACCGTAAATTGGAACATGCAGTTTAAAGATAAATCACGTTATACTACCTGCAGTGTTATTGGCATATGTACCTCGATGTATGAAAATAAGGATGTGCAAATGAAGATCTCATTTTTGTCCTCTACTGCGCCTTCCCAAGCGCCGCCACATTTAATATGTCTGTTATTTATTTATGTTGACAAAGTAGTTGAAAATATCAGGTTGTTTAGTTAAAAGTTGCAAAAACTGGAACGGGAACACCAAAAATAGTAATATTAGTTATTTTCGATTCCCAAAGATTGAAAATATAGCAAAGAGGTAGACTAACTTTTGTGACCGTGACGTAGTTAACCTAAACAACGCAACGGTAAGTTAAAATGAAATTAGAAAATAATTTCTAAATATTTTTCAGGCAAGATAGTTTTTGCATTAAGGAAGTAGAAATTGAGAATGCTAACTTACGAGCTAAAAATCTTCAAGTGAACGGTGAAATTTCAGAATTGAAGCATGAAAATGTGAAAATGATGGATGAAAATGTTAAATTAAAAACTGACTTGAGAAAAGCAACTGAAAAAATGACGAAAGAAGAACAACAAAAAGTAAAACTAATTTTGAAATTTATTTTCACAATTGGACAAATTAAAAAAATTCAACTACCTAATCAGTAATGTATGAAGCGGTTGTCCAATCCGCACTACGAGGCGGGTCACTTCTGGGTTACAGGTTTTTAAGAAATAAAATTGAGTGTATCATAAGATCATTGTATAAAACCAATTATTTAATATAAATATTAAACATATAATATAATAATGGGAAATGCTATTTTATATTGAATATATAAATATAAGTTTTTTGCGTAAACTATTCTTAATTGTTTTATTTATTGTACATCATTCATTATATAGCAAATAGAGACAATAGATCAGAAAATAAGCAAATTGGGTGTTAATTTTCTTTTTAAATCAATAGAAGGGGACTATCAATTTCAAACATCTCTGTAAGCGGAACAGATATTCTGAATTACCTATTTTAATTGCAAACGTCTAATATCTATCACGATACATATAGTTCTTTTATACCGTGCGTGTAGCCGAACGCTAGGCATAGGGAGTAAAATTACAACATCGCGCGTGCCAGCTGGCTGAAATGAAATAACAGACTGGAATGCTCCGCTCGACGGAGGAATTTACGGCAGCTATGTTGTCATATCTATCGCGCTACGTGGATGTACATGCCTAATGGGAAATTACACGCACGGTATAAACCTAATATACTTTTAAAAAAGAGATGAACTTGATGATTTAGCGAAACTACTGATACTTCTAACTAAACATTCTATAAAAAGTCGATCCTAATTGGCCTTACGTGCCTAACTTATTTGATAGATTGCCTATTTGCTCATTTGCACTCAGTAAAAACTATTAAACAAAGTACACAGCAGAAAAAATATAAACTTTTATTATGCCACGGGATTTCCAAATTCAATGATGTTATTTTTTATATGAACTAATTGTTCGGTGCTTCATAAATCTTTTATTAGACTGCAAATTTCATTACATTTTAAAATTGCCGCTATTTAATGCATCTTTCTCGCTCGCCGAAAATTCAACATGGAAGTAATTGGGAAGGGTTACGCTAATGGCTGATCCCGAAGGTTGCTCATAAGCACGCCTTATTTCCTTGCATTATATATGTAAACTCTTGCTAAAGTCAGTTGGAAAATCATAAAAAAAGCCGACAAAGCATCAATGTTTAATCTGTGCCGCTGTTAAAGTACCACCGCGGAAAAGGTCACTGTCGCTTTTTCAATTGAGAATAGATAGACTCTACCTACATTGTTTGTTACTATGTGAGTTGCTTTGGAAATACATCTTTATGTGACATAAATGTTTAAATTGACAAAATGGTCAGTAAACACTAAATAATACCAAGACATTTTCTGGAGAGAATTAACGGAAAAACTTAATATCAAATATGTGTTTTATGTATTTCATGGCATCGTTAATGCCTAGTGGTCACACTTCAGAAGAAATATATGGAGCAGGGCCGTTCCTGGCGGGGGTGCAACAGGTGCAGTCGCACGGGGCGGCACAATTTAGTGGGCGGCATTTTAGCCTACTTCTCTATCTGTATCAGATTTAAGGAGAAATATTTAATGTGGCATCGTCGCGGTTCGCGCGACGTTCATTCGTTAATGTCCTACAAGTCTGTTATTTTACAATAACCACCCTATTTTGAGATACATTAAATGAAAAATAACGCCCTAGGGCATTATAAAATTATAACACAACCCAAAACAAGCAAATTATGATAGCGTTACTAACAAACAAAATGCGTTGCTATGCAACGGCGGCGTTTACAAACAATTTTGCTTTTTACTCTCTCTTAAATTAAATCGTTCTGAACATAATAGATGTCAAATTAATAAATCGTAAATGTCAAAAAAAAATCTAATTAAATAACAGACTTGTAGGACATTAAACGTTGAAGGCACCACGGGTGTTATAGGATAATGACGCCCTCGGTCGACGTACATTCGCTCGGGCCAGAGGCCCTCGGGAAGTACACTGTGGGCGAGCGGGTGGGCGATTCGATGGATGCGTAGCATTTCGGATTCTGGAAATGAAAGAAGTGACTGAAAATAAGTATTATACGTTGTTCTGTTATCTGTGTTGAATTGTTTTCTGATACCCGATAGTAAGGATTGGATTTTGCAGGGAAATATGCGTTTATTTTCGGTTTATTATAAATATTTAAAAAGCAAACATAGTATAATCTTTAAAACTGTTTTAGGTACTTGCTATTGTTCTAACTAATATAACTGTATATATTTTTTTATTGTGAATTTCTGTTGTACTTGAATATTGCAGTTTATCAATGAAAATAGATCCTAATTTCATTATTAAAGAATGGAATTTAACTATATAAAAAAAATTTAATAGCTGTATATAGTTGTATTCCTTAGAACATTGGGAAGTACCTGAAACTATTTTAAAGATTATTATACCATTTATGGGCGGCAAAATTTCTTTTTGCACGGGGCGGCAAAAGACTCAGGAACGGCCCTGATATGGAGTATTGGTTGAAACGTTTGTATTTTAATTCTTTCTCTACCGTGTGGCACTGATGAGCCTGGGAAGGCGAAACGCATCTGCCACTATTGAGAAATGAATGGCTATGCAATGGGTTTCATCCAGCTCTTTTAAGACTTTTAGTTCTATGGTTTGTTGCACTGAAAGGTGTAGAGTATAACCAGACCAAAAAAATCAGAACAGTTTAGTGCGCCATCTATGGTACGCTAAATTTACTATTAATTTATTCGTGAAATGTTCTCCCCAAATATCATCGGTGCTTTTAAATTCTATCTATACATTTTTTCTTGACCTAAGTTATCAAAAGTAATATAATTCGAATACATTGAGAGTTTATCATCAAAGATTAAATGAGATAGAAAATAAACTGTCAATTTACACTCTTTATAAGGCAACCACTCTCTCGAAAATATTTTACCGGTAAAATTTTAAGCAATACTGATACTGCATATAATAAATTTCTAATTTTACTGTACTAGATTTTCAAATTTTCTCATTATAATCGTCAGTACGGACAAAAAATTGCCTTTGCCTTACAAAAAATGGAGTAGAAATAATTTTGATATACCTATTATGTTGTTGAGGCCCTGATGAGAAATACAAGATTTCTACCTTGGGGGGAGGTGGAAGGCGCGAGCCGCCATCTTGATCTTGATTGAAAGGTGCAGGAAATTGGTTTTTCAAAATAAAGGCGGCTACAGACGTAACTGCATACTTGAACGGTATACATGCACAAGTTTATTGTACAAGTAAACTGGAACGTGTGTTTTATAACCCTTGCACAAGTTTTGTGATTGTACAAGTGACATGAGACTTGATGAAATTCTATATTGTATACTTGTACATGTTGGGTTTGCGCAAGTATACTTGAGCGTGTGTACGGCAGGTCGGCAGACTTGTGTAAACATGTGCCGTTATTGCTGGTCTCATTATTGTATTTCTTCTTTGAACCAACCAGGTGACAACTGATAGAAGGTTCAAGTAAGTTTCTTCATCAATTCGTAAGTAATTGTGCCAATCACACACTAAAAAAAATTGTTTGGAGCGAACAAAAATTCTGTTGCGTATATACAAAGCAATTTCTTGGTTGATGTTAATACATTTGTGTTGCTCCAAACAATTTTTATTAGTGTAACAAAAAATTATTAACATCAACCAAGAATTGCTTTGTATATATGCAACAGAATTTTTGTTCGCTCCAAACAATTTTTTTTTAGTGTGCACGAGGATATAAAATCTCACCTCATTTAAGAGATTAATGTGAGAATACTCCTTCCCTTATTTTAACCACTCCTTACACCACATACTATGTTTTTTTCGTTGTTTTTTGAGAATTAAAACAAACGCAGTTAAAGCAAGTGTGTCGTCTTCATCCGTTGATGACATTTTTATTCTTTATTGGCGCTTAACTGTCTCTGCCAAGGGCGGATCTAGAAATTTCAATTTTTTTTTCTCGTCTGTAGCGCATGGGACCCATATGAAATATGGGAAATAACATCTAGAGAAACACTCATCTAACAGCCCCTAAAAAGTTTTGAAAAAGCAGTTTGCGAAAAAATGTTTCAAAATTCGAGTGCCCCCCTTCCCCCCCCCTGGTCTAGGGACTCCTGTTTAAAATTATTCTTTTTTGTCATATGCATTTTACTTTTCATCAAAATGCAACGATAGGTTTTGGAGTTTATGAAAATATTTTCATTATTAACTGAAATACAATGAACTGAAATTTTGTAATTTACAATTTAACAAATTACCAAATTTCAATTCGTCGTATCTCAGTTAGTAATGAAAATATTTTCATAAACTCCAAAACTTATTGTTGCATTTTTATGAAAAGTAAAATGTATATGACAAAAAAGTATAATTTTAAACGGGAGTCCCTAGGCCAGGGGAGGGCACTCGAATTTTGAAAAATTTTTTCGCAAACTGCTTTTTCAAAATTTTTTAGGGGTCGTTAGAGGAGTGCTTCTCTAGATGTTATTTCCCATATTTCGTATGGGTCCCATGCGCCACAGACGAGAAAAAAATTATTGAAATTTCTAGATCCGCCCTTGTAGCACAACTGTTCAAGTATACTTTTGCGTGTAGCGGCGACGCAAATTTCAGTACGTCTGTAGCCGCCTTAATTCGACAATATTCGATCCTACACGAAAAACTTTGCAGGCAATGTTGAAGAGGAGAAAATTTCCTAAATTTCTTGTATATACATTTTTTATTGTCTAATAGGTATGTCGTTACATACAGCGGTGGGAAAATTAAGTTTTAAGAAGTTTTTTTCAAAAAATCGTCAAACTCCATTTTAGTTCGTGAATTATCTATGAACAAATTACGTTTTATTATTTTTAACGTTTTTCGACATCACAATAAGATTGTATAGGGAACCTATTTAACATTGCAGTGATTTTTCTTGTTATATAAACATTCTGTTTTTTATAGTAGATATTTTCTAGAGCAGGTATAGACCGTCCCTCGTGTTTCTTTGTTTCTTTTGTAATGGTCGAAAACGACATGTCTTTCCTCCCTCTTTGAAGAGAACAACACAGCAGCACATACAATCGTTGATGACAGAAAAAAAAAATACATAGACCGCAGAAAGACTTCGCTAATCGAAGAACAAGACATCCGCGGATGTTCTTTTCGATGAAACAATGCCGGTTCAACTTTCCAATGAACGGTTTTTAGCCAATGAAAACAATAAAGTCTGTTTTATTTCGTTGATGAAAACTAAATTCGAACAGGCTGCTTTTAGAGGATGATGGTGTGTGGATTGTCAATACAGCGATTTCCTTCTGATCAACATTTGATGCTATTTTCATCCTTGGTGAAGGCATCGACCTCCTTGTTCTGCATTAGCACCTCGCAAAGCAACATCTACCTCCGTAAACCTGGGAGAGGCAAAACTGCTGAAAGACTGTATTCCGCGAATCGTTTAAAGCATAAAGAAGCTGCTGAGAACATGCTGTTTCTCCATGCATCTAGTGGCTGCGACATAACATCGTCACTCTTTAGCCAAGGAAAACCAACATTTTGTTCGCTTGTTAAGAAACAAACAAGGCTCAATGATATTGACATCTTGGAAATCAGGATGCCAAACTTGAAGATATCACAGACGCTGGAGCACGCTTTCTCGTTGCTTTGTATAGTGGCAGCATGGATAAGGAAGCTTCGGAAGAAGTCCGCTACCAACGTTTCATAAAATCCACATGTGCAAATGGGCTCCTTCCAGTAACAATAATAGAAAAATCAGCACCCGGACTTGAGACTTTATTAAACGTCAATTCATGTAAATGCAAAAATGGATGCGGCAGAGCATGTGGCTGGAGTTCTGTAATGGTGAATCATGTGAAAATACACTAAAGGTTCGTATCGAGAGAGAGAGCGAGGACGAATATGAAGAAATTTTGTGATGGGGGCCCAGAATCCAAGGAGTAGCGACGAACATAATAATAACGACGACAATAACAATCAAAATATATAATAGTATAAATAAAATATAAAATATGTTATTTTGTAAACATACATTATATAATAAAAAATATACTTTTTAAACCCATTTTTCTGCCGATGGGCCTCGTTACACATTACAATGAAAATGTATGTACAAAAAATTGTAGGAAATTGTGTCCTCTTCAACTTTGTTTCGAACATTTTCTCGTAGGATCGAGCGTTGCCGAATTATTTTGAAAAACCAATTCTTTGCACTTTTCAAACAAGATGGAGGTTCGCACCTCCTCCCTCCAAGGACGAAAATTCATCGGGGTCTTGACTTAAACAACATATATCAAAATCATTTCTACTCCACCTTTTGTAGGGCATAACGCATAACCCCCCTACTGATTGGAATATTATTTTAACTATTATATGCATTAGATATCTCTATCTAATTTTGATTATTTTTTTCAGTTATCTTCAGCAAAGATTTTAATCGAGAAACATCAACTTAAAACTGCACCAGATTTTGCGGAGACAATAGAATTATCCTTTGAAAAGGGACCGCCAAAACTACAACGAATATCAAAGTTGATGAAGAAAATTGTAAATATATTTCTGTGCGTAACCCAGTTAGGGTTCTGCTGTGTATATTTTGTTTTTATTTCTGAGAATGTTAAACAGGTAAGAAATTAAATTGTTAATTGGAAACATTGGAGTATGGTTTTACATTACGTATATATTAGGAATTGCAATTTACCGGAAGTTTTAATTACCGGTAAATCGGTAAATAAAAATGTAAGTAACCGGTTAACCGGTAATTACCGGCAATTTTTAGAATGAATGATTAGGGTGGCGAAAATGGCAATTGTCTTTTTCCGTGTACAAAATTATCTAAATTTAACAGAATAGTATATTAAAGTATAAGTGGATAATAGGGTGTTTAAAACACGCGCGATTTTTCGAGCACGACGGCGCAGCCGAGTGCTCGAAATAGAGCAAGTGTTTTAAAGACCAGTTATCCACGAATACTTTACGCTATTTTTTTTTATTGGTACACTTTGAAATCATAAATACTGGTATTATTACTACAAAAAATGGAAACAAGAATTAAGAATGTAAATTGGTTGAATTCGTGATGTGACATCAAGATACCTGTCAGTGTCATGAAAATGAGAAAAACAAAAATTAATTTGCAATCTGTCACATCTGATTAATTATTGTCAATACAGTTACTGATTGTATACTGCTTTAAAATGAGTTCTAACATTGATTACTTAAATAGAAAAGCAGAATCGCGGTTAATACCGCAAAAATCGGAAGGCTTTTGAAACATTCGTTAGTAATATTTTATTTGAGTTACAGTATGTTATATCGACAATTAAAAAGTTGACATTTTGACTTCACGTTTCTTGGATCGTTGATGTTACCATGGTAACTCTAAAACACGCGCGTTTTTAAAACTTGGATTTAAACACTCTGAGGCGTACTTTAAATAAGCAAAATAGGGTACCAATAAAAAAAAACATATTTATGTACGTATATTTAATATAATGAACAAACAAAAGGTTTTTTATCAAAAGGAAAATATAAATTAAATAAATTTAAATAAATAATTATTCTGTAAATAACAAAAATATCAACTTAAATAACAAAAATTATAATTATAGACATAAACTCAGATAGGGCATTTACTGAATACCTAATCTAAAAATACAATATTTTTTAGAAATAGCCCGTTAAAAGGGTTAGTTTTTCAAAGCTATATCTGTTAGTCGTCTGATATTTGTGCGTAGAATACCACCAGCTGAAGTGCCCTTCCTCAATCGATATTGGTGGGCCGATAAGTTTATAAGAATTGATAATAACATACTTCTAAATGTTTCCACGGTAATTTGTGGTAGTGAAATATTCAATTTCCTGTCCCAAGATATTGTCAATGCCTCTCTTGTATTTCATAGGTCTTGGTGTTTGGATTTTACTTTTTATAATATTATTTATTTATTGTTAAAAGTGTTCAGTGTTGGGACAGTCACTTTGTATTTAGTGAATACTAGTCACTGACATAAATAGAAACGTTGAATATGTGACATATCGTAAGTTCAGAATTTACCGAAATAACCGGTACAAAATTAAAATAAACGGTAATTATCATCATGTGTTTTTTGTTCTGATAACCAGTTAACCGGTATTGCAATCCTTACGCCGTCTACACAGTGGCGGCAGGTTTTCTGCTTTCCGAAATTCGGAACCGATCGGCGCTTATTGCCTGCTTTTGAAGTGAACACAGTAAATGCAGGTAGAAGCAGGCGAATTTGTCAGTTCATTCAACTCATCACTAATTTCCCTTCAATATTTATCCAACACATTTCTATTAAACAGGGTTCGGACTCTTATGGAAAATCTGAAGAACCTGGAAAATTCAGGGAAATTTAAATATTTCGCTAAAGTCATGGAATTTTGAGTCACTATATGGAAAACAATAAACTACTTAGGAGCTCCCACTGTTATTTTAAATTATTTTTAAAGTGCAACCTTCTTTCGTCCACTTAATGTCGATTTTATACCGCAAATTATTATTTTTTATCTAACTGAAAATTAAAGTAAAAATTATTTGATTACCTAAAATTACGTTTAAAATAATGATAATAATTATTTGCCACCGAAGAACATTTTTTTTGTCACGTAAAATTCTGGGAATTTTTTAGCTATGTAAAGTCTGAACTCTGTTAAAGTGAAATCTATGTGTTTTATCCCATATAAGATCTCTTACAAATACGGCAGCAATTAATCTTTCAATATCCATTATCAATAGAAAACCAGCGCGTGCAGCCGGTAAGAAAGAACTAAATAATCATTCCGGTAAAATGGTCGGTACCGACTACCAGCGCCGACTAATCGGAACCTGCATCTACTGTGCTATTGCCAATTTAAGAGTATAATCTGCGGTCAGTGAAATGAAGAAACGAATTATTCGGCTTATTTTTGAAGGTAGAAACTTCAAATTTTGTACGTATGCATTAAAATATATATTCTAGTTCGTCACGTTTTTATTTTTTTGTTTTAGTCAAAAACACGTGATCAACGAAAAAATGGACGTCGAAAAATTGGAATTTAGAAAAAACGAAATCGTGACGACCTAGATAGTCCATAATTAATTACGTGGATAAAATATAACCTCTTAATTTTCAAACATAGATTCAATAAATAGTTTCCAATTTTGCCGTCAATAGATGGCACTCGCCTCGGCATTCGCATAGCTTTACACGCTCTCAGACTTTAGGGAGGAACTTGTTGTCATGGAGACCTGACGCGAATGAATGCTTGCCAGGGAAGCATTTAGGAGTTCTGGTAATTGTAATCTTAAATTTATTTATAAATTATTTTGCCCACGACTATTAAATAATATACTCATTATGTGTGTGTTTCCTCAAGGATAATGCTATCCATTATTCCCTGCAGTGAATAATGATTTCATTATTCACTAGTGAATAATGAGGACAGTCAGTTGTTTTCATGTTAGTGACTTTTTACTACAAATTTTAAATGTCAAAATTGCAGCATCCAAAAGACAAGTGTTGTTTCTCTAAGTTTTCTAGGAAGCACTCAAATGGTACATGCCGAAGAGGTACTTTAATGAATACTCAAAAACTACATTAGTAAGTTTATTTCAAAGAATCATGTATTAGCAACACGCGGAAGTCTCCAACATTGTTTTTGAAACCATTTACCTGGGCGCCTACAAACTGTATTATTTTATAAGTAAGCCATGGCAATGCATCAAAGCGTAATTTTGTTATTGATGAAACGTCAAAATTTGTGTCATATTTATCTCGTTCATTTAAGTTTGTTAGTTGTCTAAAATAAAAAAAAGTGAAACTATATATGGAAACCGCCAGACATTACCAAAGCTGTTGAAATCACCTCTATGCATTTATGGCCAGAAAAATCGAGTAAACAAATCTTTTATGCATTGGATATTTGCCAAAAATGCTAATTCGTTCTCAGAATCAGTTCTACTGGTGTATTTTTCAGAACTATCCACAAAATTTTTTAGCATACAATATTGTTTTTAAATTTTATTAAGTACGCGGTTATGTGTCAAAAGAACAGCTTGTCAAATTGAACTTGAACGTCAACGTTATTTACAATAATTTTACATTAAAATGTTAAAAATAGATGGAACTTATAAATTTCTTCAGTAAATAATTTAATCAAGAATATTTAATTGTCGTGGACAAAGTATAGTATTCTACTCGCATATAATGACTACTATTCACTCTGGTGATTTAAGACACTCGCCTACGGCTCGTGTCTTAAACTTCACCCTCGTGAATAATAGCCATCATTATATGCTCGTTGAATAATATACTATTATCTTACAGGAATGACTTAATAGATGAAATTCTTGAAAATGTTAATACATAAATAAAAGGTGCCAAATAGAGAGGACCGTTTTGTATTAACACTCCTACAAATTTTATTATGAAAATTTGAATGCGGTTTTTAGTTAGGTCAGAAATCAATTTATTCGAAATTATTACCAAGCAAAATGTACAGGGTGTCTCAGTCAACGCGCTATGCTGGGTTTTCTCGGTAGTTTCTGAGATAAGTTTATGGTTCAAAATCCAATCTGACGTAGGTTTTCCGAGGAATCTCATACTGCTAAGATATTTAGGAATCCAAAATGACGGACGAATTTCGTCATCTACGATCCTATTCGACTGAAAATCGATATCTGGGGGTTTTCGGGGATGCGGTTTACGAATTTTTGGTCAAAATTTAGGAATCCAAGATGGCGGACGAATTTCGTCATCTATGGACCTATTCGACTGAAAATCGATATCTGGGGGTTTTCGGGGATGCGGGTTATGAATTTTTGATCAAAATTAGGACTCCAAGATGGCGGACGAATTTCGTCATCTATGGTCCTATTTGACTAAAAATCGATATCGGAGGGTTTTCGGGGATACGGGTTACGAATTTTTGGTCAAATTTTAGGAATCTAAGATGGCGGACGAATTTCGCGATCTATAGTCCTATTCGACTGAAAATCGATATCTGGGGGTTTTCGGGGATGCGGGTTACGAATTTTTGATCAAAATTCAGGACTCCAAGATGGCGGACGAATTTCGTCATCTATGGTCCTATTTGGCTGAAAATCGATATCTGGGGGTTTTCGGGGATGCGGGTTACGAATATTTGATCAAAATTTAGGACTCCAAGATGGCGGACGAATTTCGTCATCTATGGTCCTATTTGGTTGAAAATCGATATCTGGGGGTTTTCGGGGATGCGGGTTACGAATTTTTGATCAAAATTTAGGACTCCAAGATGGCGGACGAATTTTGTCATCTATGGTCCTATTTGGCTGAAAATCGATGTCTGGGGGTTTTCGGGGATGCGGGTTACGAATTTTTGGTAAAAATTTAGGAATCCAAGACAGCGGACAAATTATAACTATATTTTGACCCCCCTTTATTTATGTTATTATTGGAGACAAAAAAAAGTTTCGTATAAGAGTTGTAAGGTTGTATACATATTTTTTTAAATGCAATTAAAAAACAATTGCTTGGATATGTCACGTGATATAACAATGAAGGTTGCTTTTTAAATGAAAAACCCTGTATATTTTTACATATTCTTTTAGATCCTTTATCCCTAATTTCAAACATATAAGGATCTAGCTGTAATATTTTTTGATATATCGGACATTAAATATGCTCCAAACATGCATATAGGTATTTTAGGGTTTCTGACGGAGCGCAGTCAGTGGCGGATTTAGGGGGGGGGGCTATAGGGTAAAATCCAAGCGCGGCAATTTTTTTGAAAAACACCAAAGACATAAAAACAAAAAATTATTATTATTAATATGTTCTATCAGAACATGTTTAATTTATTTGAGAACGTGTTTTTTATAATAACTAGACTAAAGTTCCTTATTATAGTCAACAGTACAGGGTGGTTGTGCAAACGTTAGAACCTCATTTAACTTCTTTATTTTTGGAGTTACGTAAATACGTTCAAAAATAAAAGTTATGAGATATCACATGTATTTTCCAAACATCATTTCAGCAAAACAATTCAAACAAGTCGAATTTCGGAGATATGAGCTTTACCTTGGTTTTACTTCCACATCCAGTGGAAGTATAGTAACGACAAAAAAGTTTTTTAAAATTTTTATTGTTCAAATAGGCTCAGAATGTCATGAAACGTCGAGATTTTAAGTTTGAGCGAAAAAAAATTTTCTGTCTGTCGGTCTGTAACTTTTTTGTGCGCACGTTTACTCTGGAACCGTTTAAAATATTGACTTGAAATTTGGTACACAAATGTACTTTAACGAGATCTGGAACTAGATTATATTTTCATTTTGTTCCGTCAGAGGGTTGGGGGGTAAATTGGGGTAAATTTGGGGTAACCAGCTAAATCAAGCAGCTAAGAGTCCAGAAAATTGGTATTTAGTATATACAAGAGAAGCTAAGGTCTCAAAAAATGTTTGGCATTAGCCACCCCCACATTACTAAATTTTTTCGTTGTGAATGAGTTGGATCGAAAATCTGGATGCGGAAGTAGTGATTCCTTGGGCAGCGGTTTTTTTAAATAGAACACCCCCATATATTTTTACACCATTTGAAAGGCCATAGAAAAATCTTTTCAATGATATATGACCCAGTATTTTTCTTAAAAACTATAGTAGATATTAAGTTTTATATTTTCTTACATTAAGTCATGGTAGTCCGAAAAATATATACAGTCTGTTTCACTTTTTAAATTTTTTTTCGATTTGAATCTAATTTTACTTATGGAACAAATTAGGATCTACTTATTACCAGAAAAAAATTCACGTCCTACAAATGCAAAGCCACGTGCGGTACCAAAATATACGGATAAAATCAAAAAATCATATTAGGCATATTTTTATTGGAAAATTTTGTTAATGAAAGAATTGTTCAGAAACCTTAAGTCCAAAATTTAATCAAAAAAAAATATATATAAATTTTTATTAAAATAATGTCCAAGTCCGAAAATATCATTTGAATGGGTTTTTTCGTTTAGAAAACTATACTATGACAATTTTGTTTGAAATTAAACCCAAGCTGCCAGGTAGTTGTAAAACAGTTTTTTTTTAAATAATTATTTTCAAAATTTTTTAAATTTCAAGTTTTTCATTTTTTAATTTTGATTAAATTTTGGCCATTTTGGACAATTCTGAACAAGTTTTATTAACAAAATTTTCCGATAAAAAAAATGCCTAATATGATTTTCCGATTTTCTCCACATATTTTGGTACCGCAGGTGGCTTTGGTACCGTAGGAGGCGAATGTTTTTCTGATCATAAGTAGATACTAGTTTGTTCTATACTTAAGTAAAATGTGATTCAAATCGGAAAAAAAATAAAGTTATTGGGGTGTTACCATTTCAAGTGAAACGCACTGTATCAATTATTGAAATTCTCCATTTTATTTAAAATAAAGTGAAATTAGACAGAACTAACATATTGTTTATTTTAATTTACATACTTTTGTTTTCCATGGCTAATTTGATAAATTGTAAATTTATAGTATTATATACCGGGTGAGTCACGAATTGCGCTCGCCCCGATATCTCCTAAAATATTTGGAATAGAAAATTGAAATGTGGAGGGCTTATTACACGACTAAAATGCCATCTTTTCAATAAAAAATCAAGTTTGGTGCACATCCGGTTTGACCGGAAATGCCCACAACTTTCGATTTTTAAATGGAACACCCTATATATTTTTACATTTTTGGAATCTAGAGGAAATTTTGAATACAATACATCCATTTTGGTCACTTTTTGATAAACATTAAAAAGTTTATTAAAAAATCTATTTCTGAATCCATAGTGCTGTGGTGCCCAAAACATATTTTAGTTTGTGTGCTACGTTACTATAAAAATACAAAGAGCAATATGATTGCATTACTTAATTGTCTAGAGGCGTTTAAAATTTTCAAATGTGATTTTTACCCACTAACTCGGTTTTTTTAAATGGGAAGTTAATCGTTCACCAACAATTTTAAATACCTCATTTTCATACGAATCTAATGATACCAAAATTTTGAAAATCCGCTCAGAAATATTTGAGATTTCAGCCAAAATACAATGCAACCAAGCTTTCAGAAACATGCGGCTAATAGATAATAGATTAGTGGGCTTTGGAAACTAAAATGACATTTCTGTGTAAATCTGGTAACCTAATAACATTGGAAACATCATAGTAGCCATTGAATGTAATAAAACAATATCAGCTGCCAGACAGACTCGTGTAGTTATAGGCAATCTTGAGCTATTAAACATTTAATAATTGTGAGCGCAAAGAACGTTACAAGTAAGTTTAGCATAGGTATGTTGAGGTAAACACAGTTACATCCACAAGGAAATTAGCAATATAATGCGACATCAGTACGGTTTTCAGAGTCTGTCTGGCAGCTGATATTTTTTTATTATATTCAATAGCTACTATGATGTTTCCAATGTTATTAGGTTACCAGATTTACACAGAAATGTGTCATTTTAGTTTCCAAAGCCCACTAATCTATTATCTATTAGCCGCATGTTTCTGAAAGCTTGGTTGCATTGTATTTTGGCTGAAATCTCAAATATTTCTGAGCGGATTTTCAAAATTTTGGTATCATTAGATTCGTATGAAAATGAGGTATTTAAAATTGTTGGTGAACGATTAACTTCCCATTTAAAAAAACCGAGTTAGTGGGTAAAAATCACATTTGAAAATTTTAAACGCCTCTAAACAATTAAGTAATGCAATCATATTGCTCTTTGTATTTTTCTGGTAACGTAGCACACAAACTAAAATATGTTTTGGGCACCACAGCACTCTGGATTCAGAAATAGATTTTTTAATAAACTTTTTAATGTTTATCAAAAAGTGACCAAAATGGATGTATTGTATTCAAAATTTCCTCTAGATTCCAAAAATGTAAAAATATATAGGGTGTTCCATTTAAAAATCGAAAGTTGCGGGCATTTCCGGTCAAACCGGATGTGCACCAAACTTGATTTTTTATTGAAAAGATGGCATTTTAGTCGTGTAATAAGCCCTCCACATTTCAATTTTCTATTCCAAATATTTTAGGAGATATCGGGGCGAGCGCAATTCGTGACTCACCCGGTATATTATATATTATATATATATATTATATATTTATAGTATTATATTATATTAGACAAAATTTGTTTAAGATAAGTACCATGTATTATATTATAAATACAAAGCTTTTTTTATGGCGTTTCAAATGGTACATATATGGAGTGTTCCTTTAAAAAAAAGCAAAGTAAAGTTCATATCTCGGAAATGCGACTTTCAATAGGCATGTCCACAAAATTTTAATTTCAATTGGGAATGATAGAATTATCGATATTGTACACTAATTTAACAATAAAAAAAAACCGCTGCCCAACTTCCACATCCAGATTTTCTATCCAAGTCACTCACAACGAAAAAATGTTGTATGTGGAAATAATTGTTTAATAATATAATATTTGAAATCCTCTACCTCAAAAACCCATAAAACGATACCCCACATCGGTAATGGGGTGAGGGTGGTGATAGAGGGTGGTAGTGGGGGTGGATAAGGTAAAAAAATATTTTGAGGTTTCTGGTTCTTGTACACACACTAAATTAAATTTTTTTTCATCCCCTTTAATAATGAGGTGGGGGCTAATGCCAAAATTTTTTTTGAGACCTTAGCTTCTCTTGTATATAGTAAATACCAATTTTATGAACTCTTACCTGCTTGATTTACCTATTTACCCCAAATTTACCTCAATTTACCCCCAACTCTTCGACGGAACAAGATGAAAATATAATCTAGTTCTAGATCTCGTTAAAGTACATAAGTGTACTAAATTTCAAGTCAGTATCTCAAACGGTTCCAGAGTAAACGTGCGCACAAAAAAAAAGTTAGACCGACAGACAGACAGAATTTTTTTTGCTCAAACTTAAAATCTCGACGTTTCATGACATTCTAAGCCTATTTGAACAATAAAAATTTTAAAACACTTTTTTTTCGTCCCCTTAAAAAGTGGGGTAGGGGTGGTAATGGGGGTAGCTAATGTCAAAAATTTTTTCGAGACCCTAGCTTCTCTTATATATACTAAATACCAATTTTACGGACTCTTACCTGCTTGATTTACCTGTTTACCTCCCCATTTACCCCAATTTACAACCCAACCCTTCGATGGAATAAGATGAAAATATAATCTAGTTCCAGATCCCGTTAAAGCATATAAGTGTACCAAATTTCAAGTCAATATCTTAAACGGTTCCAGAGTAATCGTGCGCACAAAAAAGTTAGACAGGCAGAATTTTTTTTTCGCTCAAACTTAAAATGTCGACCTTTCATGACAGTCTAAGCCTATTTGAACAATAAAAATTTTCAAAAATTTTTTTGTTACTATACTACCACTGGATGTGGAAGTAACCAATATTCTATTTTCAAGAAAAAGAACGCCATTGCCATGTAAACCGGAAGTGATATTTAAAATTTACATGCCTTTTTTTACTTTCCTTTAATGCTTTAATAGTCAATTAAGAATATAAATAATCCGATCAATTCTTCTTTGATGTTCAATTATATGTTTCTTAGCGGCATAGATTCCCCGGAAAAAAAAAATACTTATCTCAAAAACTACCGAGAAAATCGGACATAACACGTTAACTAGGACACCCTGTACACTGTAAATATACATTATGTACCTACAGATAGTTTTTTCTTTTAATTAAAAACCACTGCCTAAGGACTCACTACAACCGCATTCAGTTTTTCTACTCAAATTACTTTAAATAAAAATTCTTGTGCACCCAACGCGAAATTCGACTCTGTACGACAGAAATATATTTGAACTATTTCTCTTATATATTACACAATATGTTATTCTCAGCCTTTTTACTTGGTCGGCATATTTCATTGGTCAAAGGTGCACGCCCACCCGTATATACCTTTTTTATATATATCAATGAAAATATGTTTTGTCTTACCGCAGAATATCCTCTTAAATGCATGCAATCATTCTCGAAGCTTATAAGCGCGGGTCGGCGCCGACTACCTGAAAACAGGTAACCGGCGTTCACTGTGTTCGTGGCGCTAGTATATATTTATTTACTTTTGATCAATATTTGATAAACATATTATATATTATTATGGTATATTATATTATTTTTCTACGACATCGAAATATGTCCATTAAACGATCATAAATTCAATCATAAATAGCTAGATTTTGCACAGAATATCATATTGCATAGCGGACCTAACACGTTATGATTCATACTGCATTTGTTGCCTAGCAACTTGCCTAGGAAGCATTTCATTATGAACCATTATGTGTTAGGAGGGCGGTCCGCTGTGGCTAGTGCGACGACTAGAGTGATGGCGGCTTTGAGAATATCACACTAGCGACGGGGTATTTGAATATAGCACCATACACCCCAAAGAGAAAACACGAAGTAGCTACGGACACGTGTTTCGGAATTACTGTTCCTCATCAGCGTAGCGTAGCACCAAAATTTGTTTTTAACCCTACTAATCCTATTTTATTTGACTCGCCATGTTGAAATTAGGCAGTCCACATAAGGCTCTATGTGCCGACTGTCGGTAAAGGTCTTAAATAGGCCGATCTAGATATGAAAGCACAAATAAGAGTACTGTGTACTGTGCTTTCAACCTTCAATTATTGTTCCTATCTGTCCTTTCCAGATCCTTTTTGTTGCTACGCTACGCTGATAAGGAACAATAATTCCGAAACACGTGTCCGTGCTTCGTGTTTTCTCTTTGGGGTGTATGGCGCTATTTCCCTCACTATTTGTGTTTGACCCTAATAATTCCTTCCTATTATACCTATTTGAATATGTCATCAGTATTTTTATGTTAATTGGAATATTAAACATGAGTAGTAGGTTATCGTAGAAAATGTATAGTATGCAACTCGCACAAAATGGTAATTTTGCACTCGTATGAATTGCAGCACGAGCCGAAGGCGAGGGCTGCATGCCTTGCAAACTTTCACAGTCGTGCAAAATGAGCCTCATTTTGTATTTATTGTATCATATACTATTATTTATAACATAATAAAAGTATGAATAATAATCGAATCTAGAGAATTACAGTAAAAATCGGTGACAAATCGTATCAATTTGATGCTAAGCTAATATCAACTGGAGTTCCTCCTGGATTTCCTGTAGCACAGTAGAACATCTCATTTTTATCATTTTTATAAAATGATTAAATATTGATTAAAGTGCTGAAATATTAATGTTAATTAGATATAATTGTTGATATCAACTTAAAAAGGTTTGAGCTTATTGAAGACGACTGAAAATATATGTTAGATGCTATACTGTTTCGTTCCTATCTAAGTTTGGAAATACTTAAAAGTTATTACTTTGTAGATACAGTCATTATTAAACTATGACATTCTCAGCTGGAACATTTACAGCAGAATTACCATTTATCCACTGGTGACCATATTTTAATTATTTTTGTTCATTTGTATTTCTCTTCCTCTTTGAAAATGCGTGTTTTATTGTTGTGTAATAATTACGTTGATTAGGCTACCAATAATTTTCTTGACAGCTTTACTTTTTCTACATTCCTAGAATCTTGCTGACTGGACTATCATCTAATTTTTGAAAACCACTCGTGACGATTTTGTATACCTGTGTAAAACAGGTATATTTAAGTAAAGAGTATATATATTTATTACTTATTTTATTAATTTTACTCATTTGTTACTGTCCCAGTTTCAACTGTCTAATAAAAAAAATTATCAAAATATTGTTAGGTGTTTCTGTCACATAGTACATATCAAATAAGTCTTATAACTTAATAGTGATATTTGAAATATTTTAGGTATTTGACCATTATGGATTTGACATGGATGTCCATTTTCATATGGCAATAATTCTATTGCCAATTTTGTTGACAGCTTTAATAAGAAATCTCAAGTATCTTGCACCCCTTTCAACATTAGCTAATATACTTATGATTGCTGGTATTATAATAGTAATGTATTATGCATCTCAGGATCTGCCCGCCGTATCAGAAAGACGTTATATTGCTAACTTAGAACAAATACCATTATTTTTTGGTACTGCACTTTTTGCTTTCGAAGGAATTGGGTTGGTAAGTTTATATTGTCTATGTTTACATTTTGTTTATTGTTAATTATTTCAAAATAATTTTTCTGAAATATAAGTGTTAAGCGAAATCATATTTAAACAGGTATAATAATGAGGACGAGTCACTTCTTGGTCAACCCAGATACTCGTCGTCCACCCCCTATGCCCCCTCTAAGGGTGAAATATTCAATTGTATGAAACTCTTTGAGATATCAGATTCTTTAGGACGTCATATTTTCATAATTTAAAGAAGAGCAAAAAATTTCATTACGATATAATATGTCGAAAATTTTGTATTTACCTCGAATTAAGTGTAGCCCCAATTGGATATGGTCATGTCTAAACTTACGATGGCGGGGGAAACAATTAAAATATAGGAAGAACACACGACTTCAGAAATGAGACTGAAGGGGTAAAATAAGCGCATCCACTATTTTGAATTATATGAATTATTATACTCTTCGCAAAAACGAAGAGTATATTGTATTTGATCGGCACATTTCTAAAATCGTAAATATCGCTCGTAGAGAAAAAAAAATCATATCATTGTGTTAGTGAACGAATTCTGAACAACTTTCAAAATGTCCGTCTGTCCGCCCCGTCTGTCACGTTTCTTGTAAGCACGATAACTTAAGAAAGAAAAGTTCGATTGTATTGAAATTTAGAAAGTAAGTTAGTGTTAGCTAGAGGAAGAACCTTATTGTTTTTGAAGAAAATCGATCAGTAAATAAAAAAGTTATTAATTATTAAATTAAAAAAAAATATTCTCTTAATTTTTGTCGCTTGTACTAAAATGGAAATCTTGCGAAATATTATTTCCATAATATATATATTTTTTTTGTTTATAAGTTTTACTAATATACCGGGTGTAAACGAATAGTGGGCCACCCCTGTAACTTCCTTGTTTATAAAGATATCGGGATGAAATTTTGTATGGTGAAATTAGGTAAGATTTCCAACTTTTTGAGACCTATCCGCGATATTTATCACTTCCGGTTTCACCGGAAATGGCCCCAATAGCCTTTTCTAAATGGACCACCCTGTATGTTTTTACATTTTTGAAATAAAGATTACATTTTGGATACATTTATACTATTTTGAACAATTTATACAGTGTTGCACGAAAAATAATTCGAATTTTAGTTGTCAATTTAGATGGCTGCGAATATGTTAAAATTATTTTTGGTCCAATGTAATTCATATAAAAAATACGAAAACGTCAATATGTCCAATGATACATCATACAGGGTGTTGTAAACTCATTAAAATCACATTTTTCAAATTGACTCATTTGTTTTAAATATTATGATATGGGTCACCCGGATATTCAGAAAGCTCTATTTAGTAGGAGTTAAACGGTACCAAAAGTTCCGTAATGTGTAATCGTTACCGGCAGGAATGACAATTTTTCTTAAGAAATTTATAATTTATATCTAACTTCAATTAAATCTTGATCAACTCTGTATATTTGTGGTAATATTTTATGATATGCAACAAGAATGAGCCAGAAGCCCATTCTGTCTCCTGCGGAGGGTGGCATATCATAAAATATTAACACAAATATACAGGGTTGATCAGAATTTAATTGAAATTAGATATAAATCATAAATTTCTTAAGAAAAATTGTCATTCCTGCCGGTAACGATTACACATTACGGAACTTTTGGTACCGTTTAACTCCTACTAAATAGAGCTTTCTGAATATCCGGGTGGCCCATATCGTAATATTTAAAACAAATGAGTAATTTTGAAAAATGTGATTTTAATAAGTTTACAGCACCCTGTATGATGTATTATTGGACATTTTATATGAATTACATTGGAACAAAAATAATTTAAACATATTTGCAGCCATCTAGATTGACAACTAAAATTCGAATTATTTTTCGTTCAATACTGTATAAATTGTTCAAAATAAAATAGATGTATCCAAAGTGTGATCTTTATTTCAAAAATGTAAAAACATACAGGGTGGTCCATTTAGAAAAGTCTATTGGGGCCATTTCCGGTGAAACCGGAAGTGATAAATATGGCGGATAGGTCTCAAAAAGTTGGAAATCTTACCTAATTTCACCATACAAAATTTCATCCCGATATCTTTAAAAACAAGGAAGTTACAGGGGTGGCCCACTATTCGTTTACACCCGGTATATTTCATAGAAGTACGAGTTGAAATATGTATGATTGTCGAAAGATATATATCACAGACAATCAATTTTCGTAACAATATGTGGTGGCGCAGCGTCTAAAGCTTTGCGTTGCACCCACATTCACCACGGCGCTGCGCGCCGTGGTTGTCTGCCTGACTCCGGGCCAGACTTCTAATTATAATAAATTTTTGTTTGTTGTTGTTTGTTGCTTTGCGTTGCAATCCAAAGGTCCCGTGTTCGAATCCCACACAGGTTGGATATTTTTTTTCATTTTTTTTATTTCATTTTTTTCACAACAAAGATGGTATCACAAAATTTAAAGTGTCCAAAAACTAACATTATTTACAAGAAAACTGCGAAGAGTATCCTATAGAATGTGTAACAATTATACATAAAAAGCTCAGTAAATTGGCGAAGAGTACGTTTTTAGCTTGTTTAATATATTAATTTGGAAAGATTCTAATATAGAGAAGTATGGAGTCGGAAAGTATGCAAAATTGTGCTAAAGTTATGAAATCTATCCACCCCATTTTCGAGGGTGCTGAACACGAATCATAGGGTGAAAAAAGTTTTAGTCATACGCACCCACTGAAACGGCTAAAAACCACCTCTTCTTGCTTATTTCTCTTATAACAGCTTGGCATCGACAATTTTTGCAGGGATTCTTTGCTTCTTCATGGGAATATAACAGATGCTGAAAGGTGATGTCAGGTAGTAGACCGCAACCGCCTTTGGGGCTGAAATCTACCCCGTCAGGGGGTGTAAAATTGCTTCTTTTTTTTTCTTTTGTTAAAGACGTTTACTTACCGTTTTTGAGGATGCTTATCAAAGACAATAGTAAGAGTGTATTGTGACAACCTCGGGGGGGTTGGTCTCACCATCCACCACACCCAGGGGGTGTTTTTTTTATTTTCTAATTTGTATATTGAGTAGGAGTGGTTTCACAGTCACCGTTTGTCCATTTTAATCCTCATCAAAAATAAACCTATCCTCGCAAGGATTTGAAATGCATGTTCCTTAAAGCTGGATATAAGGAAAAAAACCGCTGCCCATGGAATCACTACTTCCACATCCGGATTTTCTATCCAAGTCACACAACGAAAACATTTTGTATCTGGAAATAATTGTTTTTGAACATTAATAATATAATATTTGAAATCCTCTACCCCAAAAACCCATAAAACGATACCCCACATCGGTAGTGGGGTGGTGACAGGGGGTGGGAGTGGGGGGGGTGGATAAGGTAAACAAATATTTGAGGTTTCTGGTTCTTGTACACATACTAAATCACATTTTTTTTCATCCCCTTTAATGGTGGTGGTAATGGGGGTGGGTAATGCCAAAATTTTTTTGAGACCTTAGCTTCTCTTGTCTATACTAAATATCAATTTTATAAACTCTTACCTGCTTGATTTACCTATTTACTCCAAATTTACCCCAATTTACCCCCCAACCCTTCGACGGAACAAGATGAAAATATAATCTAGTTCTAGATCTCGTTAAAGTACATATGTGTACCAAATTTCAAGTCAATATCTCAAACGGTTCCAGAGTAAACGTGCGCACAAAAAAAGTTACACACCGACAGACAGACCGACAGACCGACAGACCGACAGACAGAAAAAATTTTTTCGCTCAAACTGAAATCTCGACGTTTCATGACATTCTAAGCCTATTTGGACAATAAAAATTTTTTAAATTTTTTTTGTCGTTACTATACCACTGGATGTGGAAGTAATACATTTGTTAAACATTCCTGTTTTTAATAAATAATAATAATAATAATACGTTTTATTAATTCTAAAATTGCTACAAGGCACGTTACAAGGGCTTATAATATACATATCACACAATGATAGATTATATAAATGAAGTAATTAGGAACTGAACCTAGAAAAAAACAGATAAAAGATATAAGTAATATAAAAAGATGGAAAGATTATTTTATTCTGCTTTGTTCTCTCACAGAATAATTCAATTTAACCATTTTATGCTGGTAGACTAGAGATAAATTTTTTCACATATTTTTTTTAAGCACAGGACGCGATTTTTAGTACAATATAATATTTGTTACAAGACATTAATATAACCTAAGAGAATTACATGATTCATATTCCTAGAA
>OW386285.2:112309342-112351443 GCA_936432065.2 Rutpela maculata
GATTCGGTTTGCCAAAAGTTATTGCATCCGATAATGTAAGCAGCTTCACTGGCGCAAAATTTAAAGAATTTTTAGCAAAATATGGTATACAGCATATTTTGCTAAAAATTCTTTAAATTTTGCGCCAGTGAAGCTGCTTACATTATCGGATGCAATAACTTTTGGCAAACCGAATCTTCAAAAGTACTATGTAAAGCACGGATTGTAAATTCTGAAGTAATTGTATTAGTTTGAAATACCTCAATCCACTTTGAGTGTGAATCGATAATAATAAAAAAATATTTATTCAAAAATGGACCCATAAAATCAATATGAATGCGTGAAAAAACTTCTTCAGGCCATTTCCAGGGATGTAATTGTGTTTTCGGGGGGCTTATTTTGTTTATTGAACAATTTTCGCAAATTTTTGCCAAATTTTCAATGTCTATTTATTCCTGGCCAATAAAAATAGGATCTTGCGATAGTTTTCATTTTGACAACACCTAAATGTGACATATGTAACTGTGAAAGTATTTTTTGTTTTAGTTTATCAGGTATTATTACTCTGTTATTCCATATTAACACACTATGTTCAATAGTTAGTTCATTTCGAATCATATAAAATTGCTTAAACTTAATATTATTTTTACAATTTTTGGGCCACCCGGTTTTCACAAATTTTTTTACGGACTTTAATACATTATCAGATTCTGTAAATTGCTTGATAACATCAAAATTAGTTGATATTATGTCATTTTCTGAAAAATAATTTAAATAGTCCACATCTACTGATTTCCATACTGTGTTTTTATCATTTTGGATAGGTAAACGCGATAAAAAATCAGCAGGATTTTTCTCAGATTTTACATATTGTACTTTGTACCTATAATTTGATAAGATCACTGCCCAGCGCCTTAATCCATTCGCCGAATATTGCGGAATACCCTTTTTAGGGTTGAAAATCGCAAGCAATGGTTTATTATCAGTAACCAGCGTGAATTCCTGATTATATAAGAACTGATTAAACTTGCATAATGCATAAATAATAGAAAGTCCTTCTCTTTCTACTTGTGAATAATTTTTTTCCACAGGGGAAAGTGTACGCGATGCATAAGCTATAGGCTTTTCTTGTCCACCCGGTAAAACGTGAGAGATTACACAACCCACCCCATATGGACTAGCATCTGTGGTTACTCTTATTTCATAATCTGGATTATAATGTATTAATATATCAGCTGATATTAAAATATTTTTTACTTTATTGAAAGCCTCGTCACATTTTTTTGTCCAAGACCATTTCACGTCTTTTTTTAAAAGTTCGTATAGTGGGTTAAGTAAAGTGGCTAAATTTGGTATAAATTTACCATAATAATTTATTGCACCAAGTACGGATTGCAATTGTTTAACTGACGTAGGAATTGGTGCATTTTTTATTGCCACAACTTTGTCAGGTGAAGTATGTAATCCTTCCTTATCAATGATATATCCTAAATAACTAATTTTACTTTGAAGAAAACTACATTTTTCTGGTTCTACTTTTAATCCTGCATTCTGCAATCTACTTAGCACGCGCTCTAATCTTAAGCAATGCTCATTGTCATTTCTCCCACAAATAAGTATATCGTCTAAAAAACACACAACCTTCAATATCGTGAAGTAAGGACTCCATTATTTTTTTAAATTTTGAGGGGGCGCATGCCACACCGTAAGGTAATCTTTGATATTCAAATAACCCTTTGTGAGTCGAAATTGTAACGAGAGCCTTAGATTTTTCATCTAAACATATTTGTGCATAGGCCTGTGACAGATCGATTTTAGAAAATATTACACCGCCTTGTAGTCTAGAAAATAGATCATCAATCCGCGGTAAAGGAAACTGATCTACCTCTAATACCGGATTAATAGTAATTTTAAAATCACCACATATTCGTACTGTTCCAGATTTTTTCATGACAGGCACAATAGGCGTAGCCCATGGAGAATAAAATCTACAGGTTTAAGTACATTTAATTTTACTAAATTATTTATTTCTTCCTCAACCTTATCCCTAATACCAAAAGGTAATGGTCTAGCCCTAACAAATTTAGGTGTGACCGTATCGTCTTTTAATTTTAATGAAACTGTACCTTTATTAAATGTTCCTAACCCGGGCGAAAAAACAGCATTATATTTTTTAAGTAAATAATCTATATTATTCGATTCCGAAGAAAAATTAACTTGGCATACGTTAAAATTATATAACTGCATGAAATCTCTACCCAGAATAGGAGGACCACCGTTTTTAATAACGATAATATTCAAATAATTAGATACATTGTTATAACTAATTTTAAATTTACACATTCCAAGAGTTGACATAGTCTCGCCATTATAAACATTTAAATTTTTATCTGCGGCAAGCAGTTTATAATGAGAAAAATATTTTTTCCAAAAATTTTCAGATATGGCGGATATGCCAGCTCCTGAATCTAGTTGAAATTTATAAAAATCATCATCAATTTTTATGTTTACTAGATATGGTTTACTTATGTTTTTCGTTTCTGTTATCGAAAATATTTCATTACATTCAATAAAATTTTGTACATTTTTTTGCTTGGATTTACTAGTTAGCCTATTATCCTTTTTCTTGGGACACACAGGCGCTAAGTGCCCTTTAACCTTGCATAGGTTGCACACGTAATCACGAAAACGGCACTTTTTTGTAGGATGGTTATTCCTACCACAACAAGCACATTTTTCACAGGCACTTCGTGATGTCTGCGCAGATGACGTAGGCGTCTGACGTTGACTTCTGGAAGTGACGTGATGTACAGCTGGCTCTACCTTTATGAACGGTTCCTTGTTGCCGGAAGTTTCGGCCGCCGTCATTTCTGCAACAGCTACTTCGATGACGTCAGCAAATGAAGACGTGATTTTTTCCTTAAATAGTTTAGCTTGGATTTGGCCCTTTTCAAAACCAATAATAAATCGATCACGTAGCATCATATCGATAACTTCTTCCTTAAAATCGCAATTTAGTGCCAAACTTCTGACCCTCGCTGCCCATTCATTAACACTTTCATGTGGGTTTTTAAATGCAGCAAAAAATTTTGATCTTGCAACAAATGGGGATTCGGCAACTTTGAAATATTTATTAAATAATTCTGTGAGTTCAGTGTATGATTTGTCTTCCGGATTCTGGGAAGGCACAAATTATATATTAATTTGTAGGCTTCTTTGTCCAGAGCATTGAGCAACATTGCTCGTTTTTTGCCATAATCTTGAATAGCATTTACTAGAAAATAATTGTCTAACCTTCTTTTACCCAGTCACTATTTTGAGCACTAAATTCCCCTAATTGTCCATAATATGATGGATTATCTGCCATTTTAAATAACTGTTACCAGAACACACTATATACTTCGCTGGGTTCACACACTTAACTTGAAGTGTTAAATCTCGTCGCCACTGCAAGATATCCAGGGAAAATACTGGGTAATAATAATCACTTTGTTATAAAATAATTATTGTTTAATTAGATCTTTCCAACATGACATACAATACGAAACTGAGTACAAATAAAATCTTATTATAAAAAGTAGATAAAAAGTTCTAACAAAAAAGTACACTTACTTTAGTATTAACTATAAAAAAATACAAGTCCGTTGAAACGGAAATCATAAATATTTTCTATGATTATTAATTAACAATAATTAATAATTAAATATATAACAGTACCCAGCAAATAAGAAAATAGTATATTATTCAACGAGCGGTAATGTAGGTAATAACTCACGCAGATGAAAGTCGCCTACGGCTCGTGCTGTAATTCATCAAGTGAGTTATTACCATTACCGCAAGTTGAATACTATACTTTATCTACGATTATAACAATAAATATTAAATTGAGAAAATTTTGTTTAAATTACTCAGTTTGTTTATTAATAAAATTAACTGTAAAATTTAATTTTTGTTCACCCTTTTATATTTGTTGTCTTCAAAGATTTAGCCACCTTTAAACGGAGGTAGAATGTGATTTTCAATCGAAATAGTGCATAAACTGCTTGTAGACAAAAAATCAGTTTTGTAGATTAATATTACGCGGCGGAAAATGCAAAACTTCTCCACGAACTGCAATAGCCTGAAGCGCATATTCGGTCAAAAGTCTTGTTTTTTATGTTAGAGAAAAAAATTTAAAAAAGCGTCGGAAAGCTCAATCAATTCTTTTTACATAAGCTGTCTACAAATTTTTCGAAAAAAACGATATTTATCGAGATATTCGAGGAAATGTACGAGATTATACGTTTTCCTATAGAGTGTATGTAAATCTTAAAAAAATAATTTTTCCTAGAAACCTTTGTTTCGAAGGGCCAAGATTAACGGAGCGTCAAAGTAGTACATGATATTAAGTGAACATCGTATATGAGATCGATTTCAGTTAATTACCGATTAATTACGGTGACAAAATGGAGAAATTTTACCGAAAAAAAAAAAAGGTCCCAAATCCCGCCCCCTCTAATTCCTTCATTTTTGTCGGAATTCAAAAAATAAAAAAGAGAGTTTTAGCAAATTTAATTCTATTTAAGTTAACTAGAGTAGTCTTTTGGCGTAGAGGGCAAGATTAAAAAGTTGCCAACTGTATGTAGAAGCTCAAAATTTGCGATTTTTTGACGTACATGGCCAACTTTTCAGTAATCTCCGAAACGAAAAAAAAAAAAAAATCAAAATTCTGATATTAGCAAAAGATTCGTAATGGAAAATACTCGTGGTTTGGTTTTTTATTTCGAGCTAACTCCCACCGTTTTGGAGATATCTGCGAAAAATAACAAAAAACAGCTTACATTTTGAGTCGAAAAAATTTGCAAAAACATGCAATCTTGACACGTTCATATCTTTCGAAAAACACCATTGGGATGGCCGTAAGATGTCGCGACGTAAAGAGGAAATCTTCTAGATAAACTTGATCGTAAATTGCACGGCGAAATTCGAAAATTCGGCTCGGAACGAACGAATCAAAAGTACCATTTTGTGACATTTCAGAAAATCTGTATAGATATTAACGCGAATAATCTGTCACTACCTCCCTGGCTCCACCTTCGTGTGTTGCGCGTTACGTCGATTGGACAGGCTAGGCATGAAGATAAAGGTGATTGGCTCTGTACCTAGTGAGTTATAATAACTCACGCATTATAACTCACGCTGTTTGTTTATGGATACTATTAATTGAAAAAAAGCAGTTCATTAATTAGTATATAACCTAATAAGAGTAGATAAACTAATAAATCATCATTAGCAAACTCATTAGATAGCATCTCGGATAACCTGAATGTCAATGAAATACAACGGTCTCGTTCCCAGCAAAGTACTTCCTACGTTCTTGCTGGTGGTGCATTAATTCACCAGTTACCATGGCCCGCTTCTGCAACATTTGTTGAATTCATAAGGCAATGTCAACAAAAGGTATGGAAAAGTGACAATAATAGTCTTTAATGGGCATAAAAAAGCAAATATAAAAGATATGGAGCACAGATTGCTCTGTTGTAGTAGTCTTTGATGAAAATTCGACTGTGATCTTCAAGAAAAACCAATTTCTTTCATGCAGAAGGTGATGCAGATACACTAATTGTCAAGGAAGCTTCAAACATACCCCAAGAAAAACATGTCACTGTAGTAGCTGATGATACTGATATTTTAATCCTACTAATATATCATTCTTTTAAGTCCAAAATCTTAAGTGAATGGGCTTCCCATTTTGGATCATCCGAAGATGTTACTAACGAAGATTTGGTCGAAATTGGCTGTAAAGTTATTGTGTCACTATATGGAGGTAACATTGACAAAAGCAACCTAAATATGCTTCGTTATGAACAATATATTAGGAAAATAGCTTCAGCTAAACAAGAATTTGATATAGCTCGTTTGCCTCCAACACAAAATGCAGCGAAACACCATCTGCTTCGAGTGTATTTGCAGTGTTTTATTTGGAAAAATCTTAATATGCCAACCCCCGATCCTACACTATGGGATTGGCAGTTGGTTGATGGAGAATTTCAGCCGCCGATATTAACTGACTTGAACCCAGCACTGGACAAACTCTTAAATATGATTAAATGTGCCTGCCAAACTACAGTTAAAGAACCATGTGACACCATGAAATGTACATGTCACCGATATGGACTTCCATGTTCGGTAGTTTGTAAAAACTGTTGTGGAAAGGACTGTACAGATACAGGAGAGAGTTTTGATTTAGATGAAGATGAATGATGATTTGATTTTAATGAAATACGATTTTGTTATAAAAAAAATATTGTATAACTTTTTCAAATTTTAAATTTTGTTTAATGTGAAATTTTAACTTTAAATAATTAAAATTTTAATTATTTTTCTTAATTTAACATTTTTTTTTAAATTGTAAGCGAAATTAAAGCTACTTAGGATTTTTAAGCCGTTTAGATTAATAAAAAGATGTTTTTCAACACTGCAAAAGCTTTCAGTTTTTTGGCCACCATTTTGTTATTTCCTTTTACTTTTAAAAACCAATATCATATTCTTTTTCAGCATGAAATTTCCTGTAATTTGATACCACACATGATTTTTTATGATTTTTTAAAAATTGTTTCATGTCTTTTCAAGATGGCGGCCAAAAAAACGAATTTTGCAGTAGGTTGATTAGAAGCGTGTTACCTATCATTTACAACAAGAATCATCTTTGTTGCAATTAGTTCCACCTCAAGGTGTTTTTTCGCTTATTTCTATTATACTATAGAGTGAGGTTATGATGTATTATTTATTTATTCTCCATGCAGAGACCTTGAACTATGTGAAGCTACTAAAAAGGATGAAAAGAATTTTTTTTTCTAAATCGAACCGCCTTCAAAAGATATCTAAAAAATTAGAAGAATGTGAAGTCGGTGCAAAACGTGTTTTTGAAATTAGTAATTTTGGTAAAAAGGTACAGTTTCTTGCTACTTTCCATTAATAGGTAGACAGCTATTTGTAAAACTGAGCGAAATTTAATTTCTTAGTTTTTAGAGATATTTTTTGAAGGCAGTACTGATTTTTGTGCAAAGTGTCCTCCTGCATGTTGTTATAATACTATTGGGTACCCTTGGTCGGATTTTTGAATACGTTGACTTTTCAAAGTATCGTAGACAATGCCTGGTAGTGTTTCTCATGAAAAGAAGTAAATCTATTTTTTCAGAGTTGGCCAATGAATATAATTTCCAAGCATTCACCATAGTGATATTTAGCATATGAGTCCAAAAACACTGAATACTGATCCTGTAATTATATAAACAACCTGGTCTAATAAATCCACACCGCCCATAGAGCTATTGTAATTACTAAAAAGATGAGGCTGTGGAAGATCAATTTTTCCCTTTTCCTGTGAACACCTTTTCACCTTACACAATGGGTCAACAGAATCGTAATTGGTGGCCCTAGTGACAATGTTATTGTCTTTCCATCTTACAAAAAGTAGTTGTTTCTTTTTCTCAAATCTATATTTATAAAATTCACGTTGTTCCCCTTTCTAACTACTTTTGTGTTCGGCAGAGGATAATTATTTGTACGGTTATCTTTGATAGTTTCTGTTGCCCGAAATCCAAGTTGTCGTAGTTGATCTATAAAGTCAAAACTAGATAAGTAATTGTCAAAAAGCATCTTTCAATAAATCTAAAACTATTTTAGAGCCCAGTGGCATTCCTTTTTTAGGTCCAATATAATTTTTTTTCTGAAATCGATCGGCAATGTCTACATTTTCGGCTCGATTTCAGATCGACAAATGCACAATTCCAGTATTTTAGTCCGTTGCTAAGAAACTATCAGAAAACAGACCGGAAAAGATCCGTTGCCAAGCAACGATCAACAAAACCGTACGGGAATGTTACTTTTTCTGAAATCGATCGGCAATGTCTACATTTTCGGCGCGATTCTAGATCGAAAAATGCACAATTCCAATATTTTAGTCCGTTGCTAAGAAACCATCAGAAAACAGACCGGAAAAGATCCGTTGCCAAGCAACGATCAACAAAACCGTACGGGAATGTTACTTTCCCGGCCTAGGCCGGGAAAGTAACATTCCTGGTTTTTTTATGTATATTTTAGACAGTAAATAAATACACGCAGACAAACCAACTCACATTAAAATTGCATTTATTAGTAAGCAGTTAGATTTTAATGAAGAAATGTTATGCATTAATACAAATTCTTTAAGTTATAATAATATGGATTACAATTTCAGAAAAAATAGTATGTGTACTTCGGTGTGAAAGCACATTCCCGAACTTCGATGCTTGTTGGCCGAGGCGCTAGCCGACAATTTGCATCGTCGTCCGGGAATGTATTGCTTTCACACCTAAATACACAATATATTGTTGCTCTGCAGTATACAGGGTGCGCCACTTAAAACTCCCCAGGTTTGTAACTTTCTTATTTTTTAAGCGACGACCATGTTGGGCACATCAAATTGTAGATATTTTTAAGACATTTAAACATGTGTACAGAGTGATTTAAAAAAAAATGTTGAAAAAATTGTTAAGAAAGAAAACTTAATTTCCTTGAATTTTTTTTACCTCATCCTATACATGAACTGCGTTAATGTTTTCTCATGAAGGTTTTAATTAGCTTCAATTTATGTTATTACGTCATATTCTAAATCCTTTTTGTTTTAGAGAAACGCTCGTTCCGATTCCAAACTGATTTTTTTTTTAAATAACTGAAAAATGTAAATAATAATTTTATGCTTTATTTGTAAAAGACATATCACAAACAATCCTCAATGTAACAAAACAGCAACAAGAAACAAAAGAAATAAATATTTTTAAAAACAAACTTTATTAAAATGTACTAACTAATAGGAAATTGCAAAATTTTTATTTAAAATTTTTTTTTTTAATAACATAAATTGAAGCTAATTAAAACCTTTATAAGAAAACATTAACACATTTCATGTACAAGGTGAGGTAAAAAAATATTCAAAGAAATTACCTAAGTTTATTTCTTAACAATTTTTTCAAAAATAAAAAAGTTACAAGTCTGAGGAGTTTTAAGTGGCTCACCCTGTATATCAAAGGTATAACAATAACCAGAAGAACTGCAAAGTATCTAGTCCTTATACACAAATCTTACTGGTTTTCCTTTTATAAATTGTTTAGAGGGATGGTGGCCAAAATACTTAACCATAGCCTCGTCTATGGACATTTCTTTGTGAAAACTTCTCATTGTTTGAAATTTTTATTTAGTTTTCCATTAGTGCTCTTACCTTGAACATTTTGTCACTTTTGTCTAGGTTGTTATCGACAGAATGCAAATACTTCTTTATTTCCTGAAATCGATTTCTCGACATGCTTTTAGATACAACTAGTACATTCCAGCAGCATCGCTATCTTGCAATAAAATTCCGATAAAGATCTTGAGGACTTCTTTAGTAACTGTAAACTTGTATTTACCGGACACCATAGCGTAGTTTTTTGTTTGAAGGACAATATATTCAATTATAGAATCATCTAGAAGTGCTGATATGTCATCAAAATCCGTTTCTAAATTCTTGAAACATTTAGCCGAGGATTTTCCATAAAAGCATTTCGAAAATATTTTCACAAAATTCATAATTCACTTTCAGTAATGCTGTAAAGACAAAAAAAGGAAGCCAACCCGGGCTCAAATGAGTACACCAATATTTGTTGCGAAATAATACACTGCATTGAATGCTGAAAATTCTACCTACGTTATGTAAACTACTTCTATACCTGGTAAAGCAAATTTATAGTTATTCATAAGTCATAAAAACTAAAAAACAAACGAAAAGTATGTCGTGCCTGAAATTATGGGTTGTTTTATAATTTTTTACAGTGGCATCAATTGGTGAAAATCCATAACAATCATGTCCTTACGGACAAATGATTAGAGAAACCTGTAGTAATGAAATAGTTAACAAATAGTAGAGCAGCACGCTGCTAAATAGTTTTGTCAACTGTACTCAAATGAGTACAGTGGGGCGAATTGGGAAAGCGATTTTTATGAAACTACGTCTAGTATAAGGTGAGCAAAAATTTTAAACCAGGTTTTTTTTTTCGAGGATTTAGCGAAGTCGCTAGTGATAATTTAATTTCATTAAATTTAACTTTGCGGTAAAGAAATCAAATTCCATTGGAACTGCATTAAAATGGGTAGTTAGATATTTTAGGAGGAGCTGATAATGAATCTGATATCAAAAGTTGAGAATTGAAAACGGCGAGTCTACTATGGCTGCGATAAGTGTAATATTTCTGCATATTTATATGAAATTTGATATATAGAAATTTCAGGATTCTCTAATAACGAACCTAATGTTACAGATTAAAAAGTCACAACGATGGATATTTTACTGTTTGGAAGCTATAAATAAAGAGGCCACCAAAAAGGATGAAAAAAATTTTTTGAAAAAAAAAATGAATCGCCTTTAACATAATTATGAAATAAAATTCCATCGTCGCCCAGTTAATTGAATTATTACCTAATATCGATATTGAGGTCGATGTAAAAATGAACAAATAACGAATTGATTGGTATTTTTAACCAACTTCATTATAAATTTAACTAACTACTTTTTTTGAAGGCGGTTTAATTTTTTCTTCAATAATTTTTGTTAGGTGAGCAATAGTTTATTTAATAAATTGTGCCATTATTTATATTCTTGATATAACTTTTACAATTATTAGTAATGAGTTATAAAAAATTAAGTACTTATCCAGGATAACCTGGAAAAATCAGTTAATTTTAAATGAGAAATGTGGTGGCAACTTAGAGTTATACTACAACCTTTACATATAATTCTTATCTGAAGGATCTTCTATCTGATTGAATTGCAACAATTTATGCATTCAAAATTTAAAAGCAAGAAATTGAAATAGTAGATAGGCAAGAGTCAGTTTATATAGTATACAGGGTGTCTCAACAGGAACTGCATCGATCGATATAGGGAAAAGTACGCACCAGAAAATTTTGAAAATTTAAAGAGCTACTAATGGCAGTATGGCCAATCCAACTAAACCTTTACCTACGATCACTACTGTAAATAGTAAAAAACACACTACCTGCCATCTATGTATGTTGAACTTTACATACTGTAAACAAATCGCACTGTGAATAAATCGCACGGTAAACAATACGCACGGGACACGCAATTATAGGTGGCTTATATCGCTGGATTTAGTTTACTAGTCAACAATATTATTCAACAAATATTTATTGTCAGTTTTGACAGCGTTTGAAAATTACGTAGGCGCATTTGTTTTTTTTTAAACCCCGCGTAGCGATATGAGCCACCTATAATTGCGTGTCCCGTACGTTTTGTTTACCGTGCGATTTGTTTACAGTAAGTTTTGTTTACAATATGTAAAAGTCAACTTACATATATGACAGGTAGTGCGTTTTTTACTATTTACAGTACAGAGTTGTAAAGCAATTACGCACTCATGGAAATACGCATTCGCCGCTACGAGGCATTGTGCGTAACTTTTCCATTCGTGCGTAATATGCTTCTTACAGCACTCATTACGTTATATACAACTTTCTTCGTGTAAAAGATACTCAGGGCGCGAAATGTGTCTATTTACTTCCTTCTCTTTTCCCCATCTGTGTAGCTGGTTGATGGAACCCGTCCAAGGTCAAAAATTTGGAAATAAAAAAGATAACATGCAATGATTTGAGCAACCTCCCGATATATCAACCAATAATGTCATATAAGCAAAAAAATCTGCACAGTATCATTTACTTGTAGTAACTCAAAAAGTTATTTTGAATAGTAATACAGCGGTTAGGGCATAAAACATGGTGTTTAGCCCGAATAAGTGCGGGAGTTTTAAAACTTTGGGAATTTGTAGATTTAGATGCTCTCAATGAAATAAGAAAAAATGCAAAATGTGATCTCAGCTGCCGGCTCCCCCATATTGAAAAAATGGCGCACAAAAACAGTTCTTTTGAAATATTTCGCTGCGAGTGCCTCATACGGCAAAACATTTTGCTGCACTGCACCCTTTCTTGCATTTATAGGAAAGAAATTTAAGTTGCTTTTCAGAAGCAGGATCTTTCACCATTGTTACTGGTGCAAGCCCAGCTTTGCTCTGTTTCCAGACTCATTCTTCAACAGGTTTACAAACCCCGTGCCACTCCTGGACTTGATAATATGTCCTAAATGAATGTTGCCGTGCCACTGCAGCTGTAGGTGGTAGAGGAGACGCAATGTTAAACTTGCTTTTTGTGAGCGATCTTACGAAACATTGGTCGTAACGATAAGCGTCCAGAGAGATATTGTCTCCATGTAATTTGCAAATTTTGTAACGGACAAAGCTGCGACAATGCACCAGCAACAGTCGACGAGCTTCATGGCGACAAGGAAGTCGACTCTCCAGTCGAAATATTTCTCGCAAGTATGGAGAACAATCAATACGTAGAATCAGTGGACAGCGCATCGGAAGCAATTTCCGAAGAAAGTATTGTTGAAGTCTACAACGAACCTGGACCTTCGACATCAAGCACCCAAAACACCTCAAGAAGCAGGCTAGTCGTGGATTAGGTCTGTAAAAAACACGCCATACCTCAAGGTGGTGTGGAAACGAGTAGTGAACATTGAGCTATGCGTAGCAGACAAGTAAAATCAACTATATTTGAGGATTTTCGGGGAATTTTGTCTCAACACAAAAGTACTCCTTCATAGAAGTCGCACTAAATCGAGAAATTGCAAAATATCATAATTTTGTCAAGAATGCTTGACTCGGCTGCTGCACCGAAACTATTCAGTTTAACGAAAAAATATATAGGCCATATTTTTCATAAGAAGATTTTTTTGTGTGTCATTTTTTCAATATGGCAGCGCCGGCGGCTGACATCACATTTTGCATATTTTTTTATTTCATGCAGGGCATCGAAATCTACAAATTTCCAAAGATTCAAAATTCCCGCACTTATTCTGATAAGAATCTACCTGTCGACTGTACTATAGGGATGAAAAATTGTTATCGGAAAATAACAATGCTAAAGTAGTTAAAGTAGGTTTTATCAAAATGATATGAGAATGAACAAAATGAAGTCATTCCACAATCAGTAAAATCGGCTCCGCTCTCATACTAAGTTGAGCAAGTGGGCCTGGACTCAGCAGCTCCCTTGGTTCCGACGCCTATCAATATGTTTCCAATGGACACTTCATGTCGAATATATCGATAATATGGTGTCAAAGTTTGGAAAAAAGATTTAATGTTCATTTCTTGTATATTTAAAATCAGGTTCGAAATCTACGGCAAAAACTGCATAGTATTTATTTATACAATATCCATTTATCTCAAAAACAATGACAGGAAATTTAGTTTCCAACTTACGTAGATCACAATCAGCCAAAGAAAATTGTCAAACCTTATTTTGTAATCGGCTGTATTTACTTATCAAAATATACTAAGTTTAATGTATTCAGTAGTTGTCTTCACTGAAGTAGCTTTCCCTAGTAATCTTAGATGAGCGTCTTGGAGTTTCCTGATGTTATTTTTCCTCAAGACGTCGCTAAAGTATGAATGAGATTCTTGTCGGTCTTGACAGTTTCTCGAACCTCTTCCCACCATCCAATCACCTGTAATTGTTTCAGTTCCCTCACAAATTCTGCATTCTCCTAGAAAAAGAAACGATCAAATTAGAAGAAAGGGTATAGCCGGATAAGCATGAATTGTCCCCGAGAGAAAGCCTTATTTCTAACTGTACCAACATGTAGATGGGGCAATGAGTAAAAAATTTATATAATTTCCATTACCAGTTTCTGACTTGTTTTGGAGATATTTAAAAAAAATCCAAAAATGATATTTTTTCAAAAATTTATTTCTCGTAGACACGAAAAACAAATCAAAAACTATATGAAAGTGAACATTCTATAGACCAGTTGTCAGGGAGTTCCGAATGCGTAAATTCCGTTTTAAATCGGACAACAGATTTTACTGTTGGAACCAGTTCATTATAAGCTTCTTTTAGACATACTAATGTAGAAGTGGATATATCACAACTTCTGCATTTTTTAGGCTAGGCTGTTAAACTATTACAAAAATCTGAAGAATTACAAGAAACCGTGGAATGTTCTAAAGATTCCAATTCTCACCCTGATGTTATAGATATAGCAGGCCAAAAAGTTACCTTAGCCCTTTAGGGAGCAGAACCCGATCAGTATTTTTTGAATGAATTCAGGTACAAATGCTTCATTAAGTCAGTGACAAAAAGTACATATAACCTTGCATAGTTATCTCCTACTGAGTCTGCTGCACGCCAACACTTTTTTAGAACGTACTATCAAATTCAGCAGTGGTACGGAAATACCAAAAGTCCTCAAGATTGGCGTTGGACGAAAAAAAATACTATCAAAACGAAGCTGCTCCACAAGAACTATTAAAAACAGTGAGCTGCAAGTTTACAAAAGGCTGCAAAGCCGCATGTACTTGCAGAAAAGGAAGATGTTCCGTTATTTGTTCTGGATATCAAGGACAATCGTGTAGAAATGTCAAAATATATGTAGACGACTTAGATTAACCCGAAGAAATCGAAGAAAGGTATTGGCTTTTTTGGAACAGGACAAACACGAGAAGGCTGAATCTGACAAAGACGATGCAGACGATAATGAAATCACAATCGCTGTTTTATTGAAGCAAGGGACCCTCCTTTTGGACCTTCAACTTCAAAAAAAGTCCAAACTAATGTAATGCATTGGCAGTAGAGAATAAAAGAATTAGATGTAAGTTAACCAAACAGACAAAAAGTTGATTAGGCCTATTGGGGACACCACTTAAAACAAAAACGCGCCAAGCGCTCTACCGCAAGGTGATGTGGAAACGAGCGCATAATGGTAGTAACCACCGATAGTTGTAGACATTTGTAATATAAAAATTGATAATAAATGTATTTACTTAAACTACAAAAGTGAAAATTAAACGTAATAGCAAGTACAAAGCGTGAAAATATAGAAAAGTGTCGATATATAGAGCGAATGCGTACAATGCTTAACTCCCCCCCCCCCCCCATAACTCCAAGAATTATAATGCTTCGTAAAAATTTGTCTGAAGCATTTCGATAGATAACTTACTTATCTTTAAATTTGATAACCATCTTTTTTTTTTGGTAGGACCGTTCAGAACTGAGATATTGGCAAACAAATGATTTTTAAGCTATATTGCCCCAAAATTGGGACTGTTCCGGGGGTGTTGGTCTAAAAGAGGGCTATCATGAACTGGTTTCAGCAGCAAAATCTTTTGTCCGATTTAAGACGATGTGGATATACCTGACGACTGGCCTACTAGAGAATATCGCAGTTATTTTTTTTATGTGCATCCCTAATAAATAACAATCGTAATAAACACAAAAAATATTTAAAGCCTGTCCTCATAGGGTTCCTATTGAGTGACCATTTCCACAAACGGTCCTAGATAGGAATGGTCCTCTATTATCAATTAAAGTTTCATGAAAATCTAAGTGATATAACATTTCGAAAAAATACAGAACGACAGACCGACATTTTTTTGCTCAAACTTAAAATCTCGACATTTCATTTATTTGAACAATAAAAATTAAAAAAAAATCCGTTACTATACTTCCACTGAATATGGAAGTAAAAAATATGAATTAACATTACAGGTTCACGAGCAGCCATGAACATGAATATCCGAAAAAATATTTTTATTTTCAAAATCAAAACACGTTTGAATAGTCTTCATCGCTATCGTCATTTATACTTATATTAATGCTGTCTGTCTCAAATATATTTGAAGGTATTTCTGTCGGTTTAAATATTCTAGATAGGTATTGCGCACGTCAAAGATAATACTAGATAATTGCTGCTATATTAGTCGGCGGGGGGCCAAGCTTTCCTTCAAACCTATTTCTGTTTCAAACAGTTTCAGTACTTGTTTTTTTCCTTTTCCATAGATTGCACTTACAGTGTCACAACCGCTGAATGCATGGGCTAAAAGAATGCAGTTTTTAACATCCACATGTTGTCGCTGTAATGAAGCAGGGGAAAAAACTTTTTGCTTGGTTCGACCGATTTTAGGTTTCAACATATCGGGTGACCACGAGGAACAGGGCGTTTTTGGTTGGGACTGTACTAGGCAATGCGAGGTGGGAGGGAGACAGGGTTGACGGCCGTGAGCTCGTGAAGTTATGCCATTTCAGTCAGAACGGTGCAGTGGAGGTTACTTCGGCTTCGGCGTACCTTCCCCACTCGTCTCATTTCCCGGTTTGGAGATGTCCCTTGGCCTCCGAAATGTGCCTTGGCCTCCGCGTTCTCCAGACCTCAGCATGTGCGATTTCTTCCTCTGGGGTTACAAACCTAGAGGAACTTAAAGATGCGATTCGTCGTGAGATCCAACTGATTGATCAACACACATTGGAAAAATTGTGGGAGAACTGCAAAAGCGGAGTGGAAAAGTGCCTCAATGAAGGCGGTCAACATCTCTCAGACATTATTTTCCAAACAACACTACATTTTTATGTCAATAAATAATTTTTCACTTCAAAATTTACCGAATATATTTTTTTAAAAAAGCCCTGTTTCTCGTGGTCACCCGATATATACATTCTGATTCCCAGAGCAGTCATAAAAACCATAATGTCTGTATCTTGAGCAACAATAGCGGTGGAACCTTTTTGGATAGCCGTTTCCATTATATGCTTGTCAGAATCCCCAAAAGAGTGCTTCACTTCAATGCTGTTGCAAGATAATTGATTTTTCAGCTTAGACAAGTTACTTTTTGTTGTCAATATCAGAGAGAAATTTTTCTTGATTAGGGAAAACTGGAGTATCTCCTGTTAATTATGTTAAACTGAGGTGTGAGATGTTTAAATCTACGCAGCAGCTCACATTTTTGTTTATAAGGGTCGTAATACCCATCAAATAGGTACTGACATACTTCACGTACATGTTGAATAAATCTAAGTATATTTGGTTGTGTTGTATATTCCATTTCACTGTGTGCAGCAAGTGGCCGCCATCTACTATGTAGGTGTTCACGTTATTCAAGAAACTTTCTTCTACACTGTCAAAACTCTTCGTACAGCGCGGATTTGACAGTTTTTCGCATTCTCGGTTTCGAGAGCAGTGAAATAGGATAAGATGCGATTTCATGCTTGAAATATTGAGCCAAGTCTTAATTTATTCTGAGAAACATTCTTTGATACAGAATCATTGGATTTAACATTATAGTGGAGTAAACGAAGATTTTCACTTCGGAAAAATTTGTAACCAGGTAGATTTTGGTGAACAATACTCTTCAAGTATGCTAGAATAACGTAGTGAAAAGTCTACCTCAAAAAAGTGTACGCGTCCTATTTTTATTTAACAATTTGAGTGCAAAAATACGTTTTTTGCAAATAACTTTTTAAATTGTATTTGTACGAAAAAACTGATAGCGCCATTCGAAAGAACGGGAAATTTTACGAAAGAAACATGTATGACATGTGTTTTGCGCATTAAATTGGAGCGAGGAGAAATTTGTTAACTAAGGTTCCAAGTGACGCTGCGCCGACCGCCCGCTGACGCTGGAATAGGCTTGCGGTAGCGCGTGTGCTGTACATAAGTGGCTATAACTTATGATTGCAAAAAACAAATGATATGAAACCAATTGGAGATGAAAAAGTATCATTTCCTCGAAGTATCACATGTTTTTAAATAATTTTTTAAGTACTTTAATTATTACATATGTAGGTTGCATGAATTAACGATTATTTAGTAAAAATCATTGTAAAATGAATAATTTATTTAAAAAAAAATACTTGGATAGCACATTTAAAGGGATTATCTAAAATATGTATTGAGCCAAAAAAAATTTAAAAAAATTATTTTAGGAAATTCAGACCCTTAAACTTAGTACTTTTCCGAAAAAAGACGTTTTCCGCTGTTGACACCAAATTTCAATCGTCAATATCAATGCTTAATATCGTGATATCGGCACTTTATAAGTGATCAATTTGAAGGTAAAGATGTGTACTAAAAGCCCCAATGATTTATTTCATGATACATAGGCGTTTTTATATTAATTTTTTACGAGTAAGTCGAATTATACCTACGTTTTAGAAGAAAATTTAACACTATTAAAAGTGTAATAACTTATATATTTTTATTTGAATGCATAGAGGTGTTAGCTAAGGTACTAATCTTGAAAAATATTTCATGGTTTTATTTTTTTAAAACGTAATAACAATAAAACAGTAAAAAAATCGGTAAAAAACACAATTTTTGGACTTTTAAATAAAAAATTAAGTTCAGCACAACTAATAATTCTACAAATATTACACATGCATAAATGGTGACTACTATGGCGTGTTTAAGTTGATAAACAATACTGTGAAATAAATGTATTTGAAAAGAAATTTCAGTACTGACGTTATTGTTGTATTTGATGGGTACGATTCGTGTAGTATTAAATTGGCAGAAAGAGATCGCAGAACTATAAACAAAACTTCTCCAACAATAATTTTTAATGATGAAATGCTGCTGACCATTCCTCAAGACAAATTTTTAGGCAAAGAAAATAATAAAAAGAGGTTTATTGATGTATTGACAAAGAAATTAATTAGCAATAATGTGGTCGTCCTCCAAGCACATGATGATGCCGACCGAATGATTGTAATAACGGCAATCAGTCAACCGCGTGAAGCCGTTATTGTGTCTGAAGATATTGATGTGTTAGTTTTACTTGCGGCTTTATGCCCACCTCAAGAAGTATATATTTTAAAAAGTTGGGAAAAGGATAAACTGAGGAAAAATGGTTCCATTCGAAAAATTTGTTAGAAAACTTTCCAAATTACCAAAAACACATTTTCTTCATTCACAGTTTCACAGGTTGTGACAGTACGTCGGCATGTTTCAACCGGAGCAAAGTAAAGTTTTTAAAAAATATTGAAAATCAAGTAGATTTAATAAAAGCCGCCGAAAGTTTCGCGGAGGATCATCAAAGTCTAGAAATTCTTTTGCAGTCTGGCATTACGTGCGTATTGGCTTTGTATGGTGCAGGCAAAAATGTAGCTGACTTAAACTTATTTCGGTATCACTGCTTCAGGAAAAATAAACAGTGTGAAGCTGCCTTCTTTACCACCCACAGAAGATGCCTTGGAGCAGCACTGTAAAAAAGTGTATTTGCAGATGCAAACGTGGATGGGTAAGCATTGCAGAGAGCTGGGATTGGAAGAAAGTCAATGGTAATTTAGTACCTATACCAATGAATCAACGACCTGCATCAGACGACATACTTAACATGATATTCTGTAGATGCGGATCAGATGTGGGTGTAGAAAATCTGTTTTTTTTGCCCTATGGCATGCTCCGCATGTAGTGGCAACAGTTTTACAAATTGTTCTCCCTGTCAAGACATCGACGACTTACACGAAGAAAGCGACGAACTGGAGCAAGTACAATCAAAAGATTCAGAATGCTAAAAAGTTTTATCTGCCCTTTTCGTTCAACGTGTTTGTATTTAAAAATCGAACAATCACTGTATGTTCATAAATAAATTTTTTTTATTACATTCTTGTTTGAAAAATCATATGTATCATATCTTATAGTTAAAATACTTCCTTTCATTGTAGTGTATAATAAAAGTATTTTTACAGTACATTGTATTTATTTATATTAAACATTTTACATTTATCTACACAATTTTTATGAATTTGACATCAGATTCGTCATCAGCATACCCGAAAACCCGTAAAAACCCATTAATGCTCATTTTTATGGCGAATTCCGCACTCTTAATACGTTTCGCTAGGCCATTTTGTATCCGCCATTTTGAATTTCGCAAATCTGACATCAAATTCGTAATCAGCATACCCAAAAACCCCTAGTACCTGATTTTCATGATTTTTCCTCGATTAATTTTCGAAATATTTCATTTAACAACTAATTTTGCAGTTTTTTGTTATTAATAAACAAATAGAGATTTAGCGTACAATACCAACCGGTAGACTTTGAACTTAAACTTGTTTAGAACACATTTAAAAAGTTTTTATGAATTTTTATGTAGTTACAAATTATTCCGAAACAATGCCTTTTTTTGACTACGTTTACTCCACTATTAATAAATAATTCTATCATGCACTTTTACTCCAGGCACACATACAAAATTTTTTCGTTGTGAGAGACTTGGGTAGCAAATCTGGATGTGGAAGTAGTGATTCCTTGGGCAGCGTTTCTTAAGTTAACAATACTTACTTTGGGAAGTATCTATAATCATATCTATCGAATTGCTAAATGAGAGTATATTTGAAATGAAAGTGCGGATGCAAGTTATCCTACCAGCTCTGGTTTTCTTATCCATCCAATTGTTATTCGCCGGATTAAGTCTATTATACTTTGTATATTTAAGCAAAAGTCTAAATACTACAGTACCTATGAATGTTGCTATTCTCTTCCTTTTAGGTGAAACAGCAGTTAAAATTACGACAGATGAATGATTATATGGAATTTCTCCTGTAACATTCCATTGTCCATCACATAAAAACCCACCATCCACTTCTGGTTCACGTTCCGCTAGCAAGACATCTGGCCATTGAGTGTCATTTGTAGTGCTATTGACTTCAATTCGTAACTGCATCCCTCCTGCGTCACTGTCCCAGTCACCAATTACTGTGCATAATGCTCCTATTGACAAGTTTTTTTTTAATAAATATCTACATTCATTACTTTAAAACACAAAAATAAAATAATATGATTAGCTAAAACTATTCAGCTTTCTGAATAGTAGGGTCTCATATCATCAAAAACCACGTTCTGATTGTGCTAAAAGTGGGAAAACATTTTCACATTAGAATATACAAACTAATTTTTTTGCTTGTTAGTATTTTACTCCAGGCGTTTTACACTTTTGCTGCCCTACGAAACAATTTTTTTTTATTGTGTTTATTTGGACGTCTTGAATAACACTTGGTAGTTACGCCATGATACACCTGAAGGAGTTCATGAAAACCGCATCGGAAGGTCGCGGAAACCGCGGATTCGGGATTAACTCAGTTTTTATGGCCCAAACGGGAACAACACCTATTATAAAAGTTGTACATCTGTAAATTTTCTACCTTAAAGGTCCTATACATTTTTTTCGTACGCCTAACCGTTTTGGAGATACGACGCGGACTAAGTGAAAAATGCATTTAGTTCCGCCAAACCTCTTTCGCACCACATATTTCGCAATTATCTTGCTTTCTATGTCTCAGAATATAAATATTGCTGTTATAGAGCTCGGTGATCTTTATTCTCTACCAGAATGTCTTATACATTTTATTTACATTTATTTACAGTGAATAAATCAAAAAATGCATTCTTTCTCGCAGCACCTTGGAGGTAGAATGCTCGGCGCGCTTTTTTTTACATGGTTTCCCCAGGAGGCCTAATCCATGCCGGATCTTAAATTAGTCAATATTTCCTACTCTTTCAGTATCTGAAACGTTGTCGTCCAATGACAAATCGTTGTCATTACTTTCATTCTGATAAGATTCTACGACGTCCATTTCGCCATTCATAGTAATTATAGGTGCGGTATTCAAGCAGGAGTGACCGTGGCAATGGCCACAAGCTGTTGAACAATTTAGTCCTACATTCCTACAGCTACATTTTCCTGCACAACACTTCGTACATTGAAAAAAATTGAATTTAACAATATGTCTGGTGCTGGTGGTAACTGCGTTTTTACTGGCCGCAAAATATCGTTCTTCCTAATCCAGCTCTAAACTGGAGAGGGTCCGTAGTAATGTGGCAGCTGTAAGCAGTTCAAGGCTACTTGATAGAATCAATAGCACGTCTCAACAATTCTGCGCTGTCCAATATAAAAAGAATATTAAAAAAACAGAAAAAACAAACGGAACAATGCATTTTTCACTTATTCCGCGTCGTATCTCCAAAACGGTTAGGTGTACGAAAAAAATGTATAGAATCTTTAAGGTAAGAAAATTTACAGATGTACAACTTCTATAATAGGTGCTGTTCCCGTTTGGGCCATAAAAGCTGAGTTAATCCCGAATCCGCGGTTTCCGCGACCTTCCGATGCGGTTTTCACGAAATCCTCCAGGTGTATCGTGGAGTAACTACCAAGTGTTATTCAAGACGTCCAAATAAACATAGTAAAAATTTTTTTTTTCGTAGGGCACGAATTTAGCACAGAGGGCAATTTTACAATACAACTAAAACGCCTGGATTATTTTAGGATTTTGATTTTGGTTTTTTAAAAAGTTTAGATTTTAAAATTTGGTGAGAACGCAACAAATAAATTGTTGCTATTGTTGTTTTTTCTTTAAAACCTTTATAGCCCTGTCAATGAACGTTCAATAAGGCGGTCTAGAGGGAAATATTTAGATCACAATTTTTGACTTAAGGGCTGTGTTTGGGCTATTTAGGAGGTAAACATGCCAAAAGTCCCCGAACATAAAGTGCGAGGGGTGCAGGGGGGCGCGAAGTGTCCCAGTTTTTGGTTTTTCGCTCACATCTCGAAAACGGTTAGCCATAATTAAAAAGTGCCTATATGCAAAATTTTCTACAATAATGTTTCTATTAATTTTTGTCGTATCTGTTATGGTTCAGTAATAGACTGTATATCTTTTAACTGTCTTCCAACTTTATTTTAAATTTATTATAAAGTGAAAAAAAATTTTAATAATCATCGTGGAAAAAAATTTGTTGTACAGATATCCGTTTCATAGCAGACTGAACTCAAATATCGAATAAAAAATGTCTTTGTGTCTGTGAGCGTGTGTGCGCGTGTATATGTATGTGTATGTGTTACCGTTTCTTGTAAAGACGACAACTTCTGTTAGACTTAAATATTTCATTACAACTTGGAACTTACGTAAAACAGCATTTGAAATTGGGCCATATTGAAATTGGGCCATATCTGTAATACATGGTCATAACCAAAGGCCTACAAACTCTCGCCCTTACGTAAAATAGGTTTTATTTCAATTTCAGAGCAAAATGCGTTTTTTTGATTAAGCTTACAAAATTACGAAGATGTATTAGATTTATAACTGCAATATACCAACTTTATTTAAACTAGATGATACATCAATGTTATCCTAAAATTTGGAACATGGTGTTTTTAATAAGATTATTATATTGTGAGTGTTTGTAGGCCTTTGGTTATCACCATGTATTACAGATATGGCCCAATTTCAATAGAGATTATTATACTATGCTATTTTACATATGTTTCAAATTGTAATTAAATATTTTAAGTTTAACAGAAGTTATTGTGTTTACAAGAAATTGTACATACATACACACACACACGTACGTACGTACACACACGCGCACACACTTACAGACACAAAGATATTTTTTATTCGATATCTGAGTTCAGTCTGCTATGAAACGGATATCTGTACAATATTTTTTTTTCCACGATGATTACTAATTTTTTTTTCAATTTACAATAAAACTGGAATACAGTTAAAAGATATACAATCCATTATTGAACCATAACAGATACGACAAAAATTAATAGAAACATTATTGTAGAAAATTTAGTCAGCTTTAATTTTGCATATAGCCACTTTTTGATTATGGCTAACCGTTTTCGAGATATGAGCGAAAAATCAAAAACTGGGACCTTGTTCGTGCCTAATGTGTAACAAATTAATACATAAGTTTGAGGTATTACTGCCAAAATAAATAATTTTAAAAGAATGTATGGAAACACTTTCGTACCTTTTTTTTATAAATCTTTCATTTTAAAATTTTATTTTTAAGTTGTACACTTCTGTGCAATAAAATCCCGTACACCTATTTTCCCCTATATTAAATCATTCTTTATTTATTTGTCATAGCACAGAAGTTTTAGTCAAAATATCGCTTCTACCCGGAATTAATTATTGTAAAGCTGAAAATTTCCAGGATTGTAGTTTTGGTCCAGGACAACACGTAGCAAAAAGTCCCCTACTCTCCCCCGTCGACTTCCCTATTTTTTTGGAGCAACAAGTGCCTAAGTAGCAAAAATTGCAGAGCTGGCTATAAAGTGTAACAGAAAGGTTGTTACTGGTCCGATTTGGGTCGAAATGATCATAAAAGATTAGGAGAAGCATATCCGTCATTATTTGAAATGTCCATGCATATTTTTGTTCATAATTTTCCGTTCTAGTTCTGTCAATATTTCAAAAATTTAAAAAAAATTAAAAAAATTCCGAAATGGCGCCATTGCGGATAAATGAAGACTCGGAGGGGAAAACGTACCCCAATAAACATTTTTCTTCCTACTTTGGGCTTTCCATTGGTATGTCTACCTTCTCTGTAGCGTCACCCGTTACGGAGTTACACCACTCTGAGTGTCGCAGCGGCGACACTCGGACATGCATGCAAGTGCTTTCATTGTTGCGTCTATCACATCTAGTCTAAACAATCAAGAAAGCGCAAGACGAGCTATACCTTTAGTTCTTCAACTTTGACAGTTCTCTAAGTGTATGCATTGGTTCATTGGTGCGGCAAAATTGAGTGATCTTAGTTAAGCCATGTAGCACAGGAATTTTAGTTTTTGACCCGGAATTAATTATTGTAAAGCTGAAAATTTGCAGGATTGTAGTTCTGGTCCAGGACAACACGTACCAAAAAGTCCCCTACTCTTCCCTGTCGGCGTCCCTGTTTTTGCTGCAGCATCATGTGCCGAATCTGTAGAGAATCCAGCTGCACAAACAGCCCAGTCGTGGATATGGATGATGATCCGGACAACCTTACTTTCCAATAGATCAATAATGTCAATTGTCTAACGAATAAAGTCATTTTCTGAGTCTGACAAGTTAAATTCCCATTCAATAAATCTTATAAAACACCAATAATATATAAACAGAAATTCGCAACTGATCTCATCAGCGCAGCCAGGGCAGTTCGACCGGGCACATGGCGGATGCGGCCGCCTCGCGCTGGTTCTCAAAATTGCGTAGCTCCGTAACGGGTGACGCTACAGAGAAAATGGAAAGCCCAAAGTATGAAGAGAAATGTTTATTCGGGTACGTTTTCCCCTCCGCGTCTTCATTTATCCGCAATGGAGCCATTTTGAAATTTCTACAGCGAAATTTTGACAGCACTAGAAAGGACAATTATGAACGAAATATGCATGGAACATGTAAAATACGAACGGATATGCTTCTTCGAAGCTTTTATGATCATTTTGACCCAAATCGGACCAATAACAACCTTTTTTTGCTGCACTTTATAGCTAGCTCTGCAATTTCTGCGACTTAGGCCCTTGTTGCTCCGCAAAAACAGGGAAGCCGACAGGGGAGAGTAGGGGACTTTTTGATACGTGTTGTCCTGGACCAGAACTACAATCCTGCAAATTTTCAGCTTTACAATAATTAATTCCGGGTCAAAAACTAAAATTCCTGTGCTACATGGCTTAACTAAGATCACTCAATTTTGCCGCACCAATGAACCAATGCATACACTTAGAGAACTGTCAAAGTTAAAGAACTAAAGGTATAGCTCGTCTTGCGCCTTCTTGATTGTTTAGACTAGACATGAAAGAAAGAAAGAAAGAAAATTATGAACAAAAATATGTATGGAACATCTGAAATATGAACGGATATGCTCCTCCTAATTTTTTAATGTCATTTAGGTCCAAATCGGACCAACCTTCCTGTTGCACTTTATAGTCAGCTCTGCAATTTTTGCGACTTAAGCCCTTGTTGCTCTGAAAAAACAAGGAAGCCGACGGGGGAGAATAGGGGATTTTTTGCTACGTGTTGTCCTGGACCAAAACTACAATCCTGGAAATTTTTAGCTTTACAATAATTAATTTCGGGTAAAAAACTAAAATTCCTGTGTTATCAGTGTCAGTGTCATATTTTGGAAATGCCGAAATTAACTGAACATGAAAAAATTCTAATTCTCTCTAAAATTGAAGAGGGATGGTCTATCAGAGCAGTTGCTAACCATTATCGCTTAAATAAAAGTAGCATTATGAGTGTGAAGAAACGGTGGGAGGAGGAAGATATAGACTGGCGGTACACGACCAGTCAGGTGCAACGTTTTTAAAATGCATGCCAATCATATATATGAATGAAATTACCATGAAAATGCCAGAAACGCAAATTTTAGGCAGGCAGAAGGCAGGCAGGCAGAAGGGTGTGCAAATCGATTTTTTTTGTTTTTTTTTTAAATTTTAAAATTGATGCCAATAGTGCCAAACGAAAAGCCGTGAAAAAAAAAATCCAAAATAAAAATCATCCAAAATCAAGAATACCAAAAAATTTTACGATTTACTGTGCGCATCAAAATTTGTTTTGCGCGCGGAAACTGCATGCAGCTGGATTCTTTTCCATGGCTTTTCGTTTGGCACTATTGGCATCCATTTTAAAATAAAAAAAAAAAAACAAAACAAAAAAACAAAAAAAATCGATTTGCACACCCTTCGGCACGCGACGACTGCCTAAAATTTGCGTTTCTGGCATATCCATGGTAATTTCATTCATATACATGATTGGCATGTATTTTAAAAACGTTGCACCTGACTGATCATGTACCGCCAGTCTAATATCATAAAGAGAAAAAACGGTTCAGGCCGACCGAGAAGTTCAAATCTCGCTCAAGATGAAGCGCTCCTTGGCTATTTGAGGGAAAATCCGTTTCAAACAGCAGAGTAGACGCTGTGTCCATGACTGGAGGCCTTTCTGCAGATTTGTCTATTTTACCTCGTGTATCCGTAATTGATATGGTAAATTACTTAGTGTTGCCTCACAGCTTCTACACAGTCCGGCAGTTAAAGGCATACAAATCTTTACAAGCATATAAATATTATGAGGCTAGATTTGTGCAAGAAGTATGTGCAAGAAAGATAAACTCAAATGTATTTATTGTTATGGGCAAGGCAAGTTTACTTTTAAATAACTAAGTGATAGATTTCAGTGATAAGCATGTTTGTTATATTATGCGTATGTAGTATTAAATAGACTCCGCCAGAAAGTGATTTCTTTACCTTTCTCCTTAGCTTTTTTACATTCAAAATAATCCTTATCTCACAATCGCACCTTATCGCACGAAAGGATGGCATTTTATTTTTATTTCACGTTTAAAACTTTGTTTACAATGGAATTAAAAGTTTGGTTGTCCCTCGGGCAATATGACGTCGTGACGTCATCCTAAAATGGTCCATTAAAATTCAGATGACAATTAAGAATTTTAGGTTATCTTCTTCTTCTCAACTCCTTGGCCAGGGTACGTATCCTTTTTACAGTAAGCCTAAAATTTTCTAACTACGTTTACAAATTTTTAGGGGAAAATATATAACTAAACTTTAACATTTTTTTTTCATATTTATATTGCTTTAAAAAAACAGGTCTCTTCTTTTAATCTAAAGAACTCATTTTTGAATTAAAAAAAATTGCCGATATTTCCCATTGGCAAGGCACACGCACGTGCTAGTTTTCATGCTTTTACGGAAACAGATGTGAATGGTATTTTTTTTAGAAAAAGCAAGGATGCATGTTGGAAATTGTTTTTGAAGTTAGAAAGCACGATGATTCTCAGAGCATTTGCTAATCTAGGGTGTACTTTTTCTGATAATGATTACAAATATTAGTTTGTATTCTTTACAAGTCTGAAAATATATTTATTGTAGCGACTTGCAACATACTGTAATCGTACTCTATAAAAAACCAACAAGGCAAAAATCTACCGCCAACACCAAATGCACTCAGACAACACATCTCACGTTAAAACTTCCTTAGAAAATTGAAAAAACTACTTACAATTAATATTGTTAAACTTTTAGAGCAAGATTTATGGCTACAAAAAATCTCCGAAAGTATTCCATATTTGCCTATACTCGAGTCAATGAAGCCTACATATTGGCGTAACTTCGGAATTCTCAGAAACAGTACCAATTATGATGAAACTTTTTTAAAAATGTTTCTTATGCTATACTTATTACTTGAAATCAGAAACATTTAGGCGAGCGGAATAAAATTTTTGAATCCTAATTTTGAAGATTGTGATTTTTTTTCGTTACGCTTTGAATAATTCATAAATTTCATAGATAAACTCGCATGTTCGACGAAAAAAAAAAGATTGTGGCGGTTTTTCGGATCGCTGATTACTAATACGTTGTTAAAAAAAAGATTTTCTTGAAATTTTTTCCAAATTTTCCGAAAATTTTCCGAGGATTTAAATTTTTACTGAAGCAAGTGTTTTAAAAGGACAAAAAAAATAAGCATCTAGGTGATGCTATATATTTACAGAAAAACAGCATTATTGAAAACAAATTTAATCGCTGGACTATACTAGTTCACAAGTTCAAAGCCGTATTAATTCTTGATAAAGCTCGTAAAATTATGAGTGAGGGCTCATTGGATTCGAAATGACGTCTAGAAAAACGTTCAAAATTTTCAAACCCGCACACAAACAATTGCAAAAGTTATAAACAAATGAAGATTGAAAAAAAAATAACGAGTTTTGTTTTTTGTAAATAACTCGAAAACTATTAGTATTTAAGAAATTTTAAAGACTGGCCGTAATAAGTAAAAATATTTTTTTATGTTATTAAATATTAATTTAAAAATTTAAAAAAATTGTGGTATTATTTAGACACTTAAAGGAACAATATCCCGTTGTAAAAAAAATGTTTCACTGATTTTTCATAAAGTCGGATAATTGTTAAATAAGAGCCACTAAAATTATTTCGCTTCGTGGAGACCCTATGTGAATTATACTTTATGGGATTATGATATTGCGATGTTTTTAATTCTTATAGTCTATTAGTTATTAATTATTATTTAACCTAACAAAAAACAAAAAAAATTGAAAAGTGAGGTTGAAATTTTTTTTTATTAACTTTAATTATTATTACTGTTTTTATATTCATAAGTACTATAAGATCACATAAAATTGTCATTGCTCATTATTGTTTAAACAAATTTTATAAACAAATAGATAAATTACTGTTATTACTACTTATTTTTGAAAAATTCTTTTTTGCCATTTTATTGGTTAGAAAATTTTATGATTAAAAGAAAAAAAAACTTAAAAATTTTTTTAATTGTCTATAATCATTTTTTTCCTTTTTTCAATATTTAAACAAATTATTAAGACAAAATTTTATTCTTAATATTCTTAATATTTATTATTTGCAATTCTCTACAAGCTGGAAAAATGATTTTTTTTGTTGTTAATTTACTTGTTTATTTAATAAACAATTTGTTATTAACAATCGCCGAATGTGTTTATATCTTTTTTAGATATATAAACATGTCAAAAAAAATTAAATCTAAAATTCTATAAAAAATGTAACAAAATTTTTTTGACATGTTTATATATATAGTTGTTTTTGTTATTTTTTTTTCTATCTAAAAAAATATAAAGACATTCGGCGATTGTTAATAACAAATTGTTTATTAAATAAATAAATAAATTAACAACAAAAAAAAATTTTTCATTTTTCCAGCTTGTAGAGAATTGCAAATAATACATTTTAAGAATAAAAATTTTTATTAATAATTTGTTTAAATATTGAAAAAAGCAAAAAAATGATTATAGACAATTAAAAAAAAATTTTAAGAATTTTTTTCTTTTAATCATAATATAACCAATAAAATGGCAAAAAAATTGTTTTCAAAAATACGTAATTTATCTATTTGTTTATAAAATTTGTTTAAACAATTAGCAATGAAAATTTAAAGTTTATGTGATCTTTTGAATATAAAAACAGTAATAATAATTAAAATTAATAAAAAAAAAATTCAACCTCTCTTTTTCATTTTTTAGTTATTGTTAGGGTAAATAATTAATAACTAATAGACTATAACAATTAAAAACATCGCAAACATCCCATAAAGTATAGTTGACATAGGGTTTTCACGAAGCGAAATAATTTTAGTGGCTTTTGTTAAACAATTATCACAATTATCCGACTTGAAATATAAATACAAACTCTAAAAAAATTTGTTAATTAACAATAGGTTCATTTTATGAAAAATCGGTGAAAAAATTTTTTCCAACGGGATATTTGTTCCTTTAAGTGTCTAAATAATACCATAAGTTTTAAAAAATTTTAAATTAATATTTAATAACATAAAAAAATATTTTTACTTATTGCGGCCAGTTTCAGAGCTTCGTATCGGCTTAGTGTTCGTCACGCCAAGCTCTATTCTCAAAATTAAATTAAAATTATTAATAATAGAGATAGAGTTTCGGGAGTCGGGACTTTTTTCTTGGAAATTTCTTCCTCTTTAAGATTCTTTCTTTAAAATTTCTTAAATACTAATAGTTTTCGAGTTATTTACAAAAAACAAATCTGGTTATTTTTTCAATCTTCATTTGTTTATAACTTTTGCAATTGTTTATGCGCGGGTTTGAAAATTTTGGACATTTTTTTAGACGTCATTCCAAATCCAATTTCTCATATTTTTACGAGCTTTATCAAGAATTAACACGGCTTTGAACTTGTGAACTAGTCTAGGACCACTACAATAACAAAATAGCGACATTTTGTAAAAAATATTGTGAAAACGCACATTGCTTCGGCCATAACTTTTTTATTTTTTATGATTCAGAAATAAACAAAAAATCATTTAAAAAACTGATTAATTATCTTTAATTCTGCTTCCTAGAAACTTTGATAGACATTTTATAGTTTCTAAGATATTGATCATTCAAACTAAATACCTCATCCTATAATCTTTCGGATGCCATCAATAAACTTAAATATCTCCGAAACTATTAATCAAACGTAAATATTAAAGTAAAACAAATTCATTCTCAGTTTATAACCTTTATTTTTGATATCTATAATTTTTTTGCTATTTCTGGAGATATTTGCTTAGAAAAAAAATCTGCGTTTTTTCGAAAATCCGTTTATAGTTCAAATAGTGGAGTGGCTGGAGCGTTAAAAACATGAAAACCTCGGATTTCAGTTACAATGAATGAAATTTAAAAATTCAAAATGGAATGTTTAGCTAATGATATATATAAAAAAGTTTACCTATTAAAAAATTGTGATCTTGATTTGAATAAAAAAAAAATGATAATTGCAATAATAGTACAGTACCTAGAAGTAAAAAATATGCAAAACTTCGGAATAATGTCATATTGAATGGATTTCGTTCATTTTTGGCAGTATAATAGTAAATTCTTCCCAGAAAAGTTTCTATATTGTGCGGGGGCTTGCTAATTTATAGGGGGTGGATGCCACCCCCTCTCAGGGGGTGGCATTTAAAAATATATATATTTATTGGAGCTGAAGTAGAATCAAATTTTAAGAAGAAAAGGTTCTATGCAATTTTTCACATAAATTGGTAGTTTTTAAGTTATAACGACTTCAAAATTGCGATTTAAAAAAAAAGGAATTTCCAAACGGCTCTCGTCAAGTATCTCGAAAAGTATTGCTTTATAGAAAAAATGTTACAGACCAATTATAGAAAGTACAAACTGGGATTAATTATATCTTTTGTTTATTGATGTAGGATTAATAATTTTGGAGATATTTAAGTTTACATTTGGCATTCAAGTGTTGATAAGATAATTATTTATAGTGAGAGTTAAATATCTCAGAAACTGTGACACCTACGTCAAGGATGCTAATAGGTAGAATAATAGGTTATTAATTATGCTTTCAACTGTTTTCTTATTTGTCTTAATAACAACGTCGCCATTTTGTTACTGTAATTAGCCAGTAATTAAAAAAAAAAGGAATTTCAAACACTGTTTCTCATTAATATATAGCATGACGTAGATGCTCAAATTGTCTGGTTTGTATACACCACTTGCGTTAGAAAAAAAAATACAGTTTAAACTGTAAAGGTATTTTCGATGAAACGCAATTCTTTTTTTTTTTCTTTTCCAAATATCTCAAGAAATATTAGTTTTATTGAAAAATGGGTAGAGACATAGATTTAATTGTTTCGGAGATATGAAAGTTTACAAATGGCGTCCGAACGTTCATAAGACGAAAAATGCAGTTTAAATGTTAAATATCTCAGAAATTGTGACGGATACTAAGAAATGAAATTAAAGATAATTAATTGCGCTTTCAAATACCTTTTTTAAAAGCTAAAATCATAATTTTGAAGTCGTTATAAATTAAAAACTATCAATTTATGTGAAAAATTGCATAGAACCTTTTCTTCTTAAAATTTGATTCTGTTTCAGCTCCAATAAATATATATTTTTTAAGTGCCACACCATGAGAGGGAGTGGCATCCACCCCCTATAAATTAGCAAGCCCCCGTACAATATAGAAACTTTTCTGTGAAGCATTTACTATTATACTGCCAAAAATGAACGAAATCCGTTCAATATGACATTATTCCGAAGTTAAAACCTCTAGTTACTGTACTACAATTCAAATAGTATAATACATATTAGGCTGTAGAGTATTTTTGTATAAAGAAATTAAGTTAACGTATCTATTATATAAAGACAGTAATCGGGGAAAAGAAGTAAATTAAGGAAAATTAAATAAAAAAGAAAATTATTAATAAAATATCTGTTTATTTAAACAATTTACATTTTTGTCCATATCAAATATTTTCTTCGACTTCATTTATTTGAATGAAAGATGGAGTATTAAAACAACTATTTTCGCTGCACTGTAGACATGCTACACTACAATATAAGCTACAGACATCCACAAGCAGCTCCACATCCTTTTTTGCAATTACAAAATAACATTTGCAATAGATTATCCGGAGCCGGCAATTGATTCATTGTTATTGGGATGAACATGTTATTGGAATACATCCATTCCCAATTTTCAATATCTACGTCATTTCCTAGCCATATCTGGATTTGCAGGTACACTCTCTTTAGGTGTTCAAATGCTGCATCAGTTGTAGGAGGTAATGACGACAAAAGAACACTTGTATTTTTGGCCGTTGCTTTTATGAAAGAATTGAACCTCAACATATTCAAATCTTTAATTTTTGCAGAATTGTTATTGGCAATTTGCAACGATGTAATAACATGCCTCCATCAATGACGTAATGAACATTGTCTAGACTTTTTAAATTAATGGAAATTTCCGGGAATAACTCGTAAAAAGGTGATTTTTTTTTTGTCTTTCACAGTTCGCTCGCCATTTTCAAATAGAGCAAGCGGATTTGGTGCGAGTTCATAATTCATATAATTTTTAAGCTCTTCATCGTTTTTTTTTTAAATACAAATACGTTGAAACAGCAGCAGTGAATCAACAGGAATCACATCGTCATGAATTTTAATTTTGTTATTTTTCGCCAATAAAGGATTTATTATATCTTTCCTTGATAATTTCAATTCGCGAAAATTTTTTCCCTCTGTTTTCTTCATTACATTTAAACCTTTTTCAAAAGCATCGTAACAATTTGTATCTTTATCTCCAGTAATTCCGGTATCAATGGACGCAACAGCAGGAAAAGGGCTGTGTTACTTGAAGAAGTCCACCAATCTTTTTACATCGACATCATCCCTTTCTATTCTAGCATCTGTCGAATCACTATGCTGATGACTTTTTTTGAATGATATATCACAAAAATGTTCTATGCCTTCAATAATATCTTGGCTATAACGGACAACTAACTTGATTTTTGCAATTAAAAATCTAGAACTACGTCCGTAAAGTAGAACATTGCAGCTGTCGCTGTCGTTCTCCCCTCCACGTTTTACTACCTGTTTAAGGTCCCTATGACCCTTGTTACACTCAGGTATATTTGAAAGATATTCTTCTATGTATATTTACGTGAAATTCAACGTATACATAAAAAAAAATATTATTTAAAATAAAAGTATATGCTAAAATATTAATTTTTTATAGTTTTTTGTTCAAATAATGATAAAATCAAAAGCACAAAAAAATTTTTGGTAAACTTTGAAATTTATAGTATAAAAAACAAAATCCCACCTCGACCATATAAATTCATTCACTGTAACAGAAGTCCGAGGTCAAAACCCCCAGGCGCTCCACTAAAAATGCATTTTTTTTTCTGAAGCATGTGCTGTAAACGGACGAAAAATTTTGAGCGTCTAGGTTATACTATATGTTAACGAAAAACGGTATATAGGAATATATATTTTTTAATTACTGACTTCTTACATTAACAAAATGGCGGCGTTTTATTAAAAAATGTGAGGAAGAATATTGTTAATGTCATAACTTCTTTGATTTTTATGTTATAGAAATAGACAAAACATAATTTTAACTGTCAGCATTTTTGACGTAAGTGCCATAGTTTCTGAGATATTTAACGCTTTAACTAAATACTTCGTCTAAAAAACGTTCGGACGCCATCTTTATATTTCCATATCTGTAATATCATTAATTTTACAGAAATTAGAAAAATAAGAAATTCATCTCCGACTTAGTAGTTTTCTTATTTGTCTCTAGCATGTTTTCTATCAATGTAATACTTTTGGAGTAATTTGACAAAAATCATATTAGACTGGCGGTACATGACCAGTCAGGTGCAACGTTTTTAAAATGCATGCCAATCATATATATGAATGAAATTACCGTGAATATGCCAGAAACGTAAATTTTAGGCAGTCGTCGCGTGCAGAAGGCTGTGCAAATCGATTTATTTTGTTTATTTTTTTTTGTGTTTTTTTTTTAATTTAAAGTGGATGCCAATAGTGCCGAATGAAAAGCCGTGAAAAAGAATCCAGCGAAAATTCATTGGCATGCAGTTTACGCGCGCAAAACACACGTTGATGTGCACATTAAATCGTAAAATTTTTTGGTGTTCTTGATTTTGGATTTTTTTTTAAGGCTTTTCGTTTAGCACTCTTGGCATCCACTTTAAATTAAAAAAAATTAAAAAATAAACAAAAAAAATCGATTTGCACAGCCTTTTGCACGCGACGACTGCCTAAAATTTGCGTTTCTGGCATATTCACGGTAATTTCATTCATATATATATGATTGGCATGCATTTTAAAAACGTTGCACCTGACTGGTCATGTACCGCCAGTCTATGTTGAAATATCTCCTTCTTCAAGCTAATGTCCCAACTTTCAAGTCGTTATAAATTAAAGACTATCAATTTAAATGAATAGTTGCATAGAACATTTTCTTTCAGCTCCAACATTTTTGTTTTTTTTTTAAGGGCCACCCCCTAAAAAGAGGTGGGCTCCACCCCCTATAAATTAGCCCCAGCTGGAATGTTTTAGATTTTGAATAATTTAATATAACAAACATTTAAAAAAAAATCATCAACATCCGACCTGTTCCTAAAGATTCCGAAGCCAAATTCTTCATTGATTCGACTACTACTTTTACTGCGGTTGGGAGCTCAAAGATGAAAGGCACGCAGCTGTACCCTAAATAAAGGGTCCTGCACCGGAATTGATTATTGATTTAATTAAGCGTGGATGTAAAAAAGGCTACAATGAGAAAGAAATCATTGCCTTGTTCCGAGTTACAAGTATATGTTCCGAAATCGAATGTTCAAATACCAAGGCAGCTAGATTAAACGATCCTTTGGATGTATCATCGGACTGAGATAGCGATTGTGAAGTACCTATTATTTATTTGTTCATTTAATAATCATTATCTTTTATCATGTACAGAAAAATATTTTTTTTTTGTCTTTGTTGCAGATATTTTGAAGACAAAAAAACAGCGTCCAGTATTTCAAGAAAACTATGTAAAATGTTCAGCGTATATTATTTTATTTTAAATGCTTCTATTTTTTTTTATTCAGATTCGAATGAAAAAAAATTAGATAAAGTATAAAATACGTGTGTATTTAAATAGAATTTATTACATATATTTTTTTATGTAACAGCCGAAAAAATATAAACGTCTTTTAAAAAATTTCCTTATATGTCGCCTTCGTCATTTTTAAAACGTAAAAAAGCAACTCTAATAGTTTTGAGGTTGGCAACAAGTAAAAAAGTTTCATTTAGTGCTATTCTATATGACCATTTGATTTACCAATTTTAGCACGTGTTGAAAACGAAAAATCATTTCAGACCCTACTATAAAATACAAGGAGTAAAGCGATTAAAACATATACGGCCTTTTCTAAAGAGTGTCGCTATAAGGATAGAGGCATTGAAAGATGTAAAGTTGGGAAAAGATAAAGAGTAGGGTAGAGAAAGGTTATCGTAAGAGAAAGTGTGGCTAGGGGAGTTGCCGGAAAATAGGCAACACCTACTATGGTAAAAGATGTTTCAGGGTGACAAGTATGGCATTATGCTGTCTGATTCGGGTAACGTTGCGGGTTAGCGGACTACCGTCCAGTTTGACCTGGTAGAAGTTTTGTGAGATTTCCTGGACGTAGTCCGCTGGTGGGGTTATGTCGTGGCAAGAATCTGAAAAGAGGTGCATAAATTTATGTTCTAAAGCTTTTAGTTTCCGCATTGTCGTTGCTGGGATGCTGCACCACACCGGTGCTGCGTATGTGATGGCCGGCCTGATCACCATTGTGTACAATATTTTTTTTATTTGTCCTGTTTAGTCCGCTACCCTGCCCCAGGAGTGGCTACAGACTCCTGGACACGGAGTTCACATGGGTGTTAAACATCAGTCTTTTGTCCAAGTTCACCCCCAGATATTTCACGCACTGCTTTATTGAAATTTGGTGGTTCCCTATCGAACGTGGTGTTAGAATGCGACTTTCGGCGAAGCGGTGCGTGAAGAGAGTCGATTCCGACTTCTCGGCGTTGATCCGAATTTTTCACTTGTCGTAATACGCCGTAGCACGGGCCATACGTGCCTTCAGCGCAGCATATTAGCCGGTTATGCGTTATGTGAGTGCACGTACATGGACGTGTCGTCAGCGTACTTGGCAATGTTTGAATTCGGGCCCTTCGTAAGGTCGGAGACGTTATAGTTGTACAACTTTGGTAACAGGCACAACCCCTGGAGGACGCCCGCTCGAATATCTCGCCGAGTTGATAGTTTATTATTCACTCGAACTTACAGCGATCTGTCTGATACGAAGGAGTGAATAAGTTTGATTATATGCGTAAGAAGGTCCAATGAATTTAGTTTTTAAAGTAAACCCGGGACCACACGGTATGGAAGACTTTCTCAATATCGAGGAGCACCATGACGGTGCTCTTCCCGAGGTTGCATTGCACCTTGACGTCATTCACGATCCTGACGACTTGCTGCATGGTGCCCCTGAACCCGAACTGGCATTCGTCTTCGCAGGCCCGCCCCTAAGGATATGCGCGCCCGTGTGCAAGTCTTCATTCGGCGTCTCTTACACTATCAAGGGCGGATCTGGACCTTGAGCTTGGAGGGAATAATAATAATTAGACGCGGGCATGCGTCTTCGATATGAAGTTCATCCTGAGCAGCATCTAGTCTGATCCGGATGACCCTGTGCACCAACTTGGAGATCGCAGACAGTAACGAGATCGGTCGATAACTGGCGACGAGCTGCGCGTTCTTGTTCGGCTTCAGGATTGGCACGACCACGGCGCATTTCCACTGGCTGGGCCAGTGTTGCAGTCGCAGGATCGCGTTGACAATGTACGTAAATTGTACAGTGCCTTTTCTCGGGAGATATTTGAGTAGCCTATACTCGATGCCATCTGAACCCGGGACTTTGTCGTTTGGTAAAGTTCGGGCAGTGCCTGCAGTTTCCGAGGGCTTGGCCAAGACTTAGAAATTCGCGTCTCGTTAATAGGATGCCATGGCGAATCAGTTCGTTTACGTCATTTTCGATGCGGTCCCGTTCCGGGTTGTATGTATATTTTGGAATTGGTCAGCTAAGTTGTTTGATTTGCGTGTGTCCATCATTGACGTCTGTCCGTTTAGTGTTGTTAAGACGAGTATGACCTCCCGCGTATTTTTCATGGCCCTCGACAGCTTCCTCAGCGAGTTGTCCTGAGGATTCAACGCGTCCAGCCTATCCCGCCATTTCCGTTTTTTTGCTGTGTTGATAGCGGTCCTGATCTGCCGTTCAGCCTATCCATCTCGGCCTTAGCGTCGACATCACGATTTTGCTGCCAAAGCCGTCTCAGTCGATTTTTCTCGCTTATGTCTTGTGTGACCTGTGCGTCGAGTCGGCCTTGTATGGATTTATTGTTATGATTGTGGCAATACTCTACTTGATGTCTTGCAGTATCCTCGTGAATTCGCCCACTACATTTTCCAGTTCGGCGATTGTGGTGATGTTGTTTGCAAGTGTTATATGTGTCTTATAGAGACGCCAGTCGGCGTCTCTATAAGATGTGATCTTGCGTGTCATGTCTCCTCTCGACATGTTATCCAATTCCAAGATTTGATTTGATTTGTTTGATTTACCTGCATACGGCAGGTAAATCACTTCCGGGAAACATACCGCCTGGTCGGCTACGTCTACGCTGGGTTAGATTTGAGTGATGCTTGTTGCCGCCAGCAGCGAGAGCCACATGACGCATTGTACAAGAGTGTAAGATGGAAAGTGTAGGTATTTGTGAAATGCGTTAAGCATTATTAGGACTTAATGAGAAACAGATTTTAAGGGTGTGAAACAACCCAAAAACTTACTAAAAATAATATAACTATTGCAAAAAATTTCTAACACTTTTATATTTTAGGGGGTGATAGAAAAGAACTTTTTCAAGAGAGCATAATTGGGATTAATGAAAAACGGATTTTAAGAGGGCGAAACACCACAGAAACTCACTAAAAATAATATAACCATTGTACAAAAGTTTTTACCACTGTCATCTCTAAGGGGGTGATAGAAAAGAGCATTTCCAAAATAGCGTAAATTGGATTTAATGAAAAAGTGATTTTAAAGAGGTGAAACGCCCAAGAAACTATATAAAAATAATATAGCTATTCCCAAAGTTTTTAAAATTTTCATATTTTTCAGGATTATAGAAGATTATTATATTTTTCTATATTAGTTATATTATTTTTTGTTAGTTTTTGGGGTTTCTCACCACTTTAAAATCAATTTTTCATTAAATATGAATTATGGCGTCTTGGAAATGCTCTTCTCTATTACCCCATAAAATATAAAAGTTTTAAAAACTTTCTTACAATAGTTATATTATTCTTAGTTAGTTTTTGCGGTATCTCTCTAAAATCTCTTTTTTTTATTAAGACCCAATTACGCTATCTTGGAAATGCTCTTTTCTATCACTCTATAAAATTTGAAAGCGTTAAATTTTTTTTACAATATTATATTGTTTTTGGATAGTCTTTGGGGTGTCTGACCCCATTAAAATCACTTTCTTGTTAATTCCGAACTATGCTGCCTTGGAAATGTTCTTTTCTATCACCTTTTATGATTTTAAAGTGTTAAAATTTTTTTACAATAGTTATATTATTTTTAGACAGATTTTGGGATCTCTCATCCCCTTAAAATCTGGTTTTCATTAAGTCCTAATTATGCTTTCTTGAAAATGCTCTTTTATATCACACCATAAAATATGAAAGTTATATCATTTTTAGATAGTTTTTGAGATATCTCACCCTCTTAAAATCTGTTTTTCATTAAATCTTAATCACACACAATCTTGGAAATGCTGTTCTCTATCACCCCATAAAATATGAGTGTTAGAAATTTTTTACAATAGTTATATTTATTTTACTTTTTTGTTAAATCCGAAATATGCTTTCTTGGAAATGCTCTTTTCTATCACTCCATAATACTCCAGGCAATAGAGACTAAATAAAAGGCTCACCTGGGAAAAATAGGAGAATTTAGTTTTATAAGCTTACCTTATGTTTTTTGGGTCGCTGATTCCGAATTTTTCACTTCGCACCAAAAGTTCCCACCAGAACCCCCTCAAATTTAGAAAAAAAAACTTTTTTTTAGTTTTAGATAAAAAATACCCAGATATTCAGAAATAAAACAAAATTTACAAAAAAAAAAGGTTCTTTGACCTTTTGACGTACCACGAATGGGAGGGGAGCGAGTGGGTCCCGAAACATGCGCCGAGGATCATGTTTCGAGGCGTGCTAGTGCTTCCCCGTTCGTTCAACGTTAAAATGTTTTTTGTTGTAAATTTTGTTTGTTTTCTGAATATCTGGGTATTCTTTACCTAAAACGAAAAAATAAATAAATAAATAAAAAACCATTTTTTGTTTCTTTTTCTAAATTTGAGGGGGTTCCAGTGGGAATTTTTTTTTTGGCTAGCTGAATCCAAATTTTCAACTTTCCACCAAAAATTCCCACCGGAACCTCCTCAAATTTAAAAAAAAAACAAAAAATTGGTTATTTATTTATTTCGTTTTAGGTAAAGAATACCCAGATATTCAGAAAGCAAACAAAATTTACAACAAAAAAGGTCCTTTGACATTCTAACGTTGAACGAAAGGGGATGCGCTAGCACGCCTTGAAACATGAGCCTCGGCGCATGTTTCGGGACCCACTCGCTCCCCTTCCGTTCGTCGTACGTCAAAATGACGTAAATTTTGTTTGCTTTCTGAATATCTGGATATTTTTTATCTAAAACGAAAAAAAAGATAAAAAGAAGATAAAAAACTTATTTTTTTGTTTTTTTTTTCTAAATTTGAGGGTGTTCCGGTGGGAATTTTTGATGGGAAGTGAAAAATTCGGAATCAGCGACCCAAAAAACATAAGGTAAGCTTATAAAACTAAATCCTCCTATTTTTTCCAGGTAATATTCTCTGTTGCCTGGAGTATAAAATATAAAATGTTAAATATCTTTTTACAATAGTTATATTATTTTTAGATTGTTTGGAGCTGTTTCACCCTCTTAAAATATGTTTTTCATTAAATCTCAATTATGCTGTCTTGGAAATGCTCTTTTATATCACCTCTTAAGAGTTGAAAGTGTTAAAAATATTTTTACAACAGTTATGTTATTTTTAGATAATTTTTCGTGTGTCTCACCCCCTTATAATCACAATCATAAATGTGCTGAAAGTGTGAAAGATGAAAGTGTTGAAAACTTTTTACAATAGTTAAATATTATTTTTAGATAGTTTTTGGGGCGTCTTACCGCCTTCAAATCACTTTTTCGTTAAATACGAATTATGCTGTCTCGGAAATGTCCTTTTCTATCACCCTATAAAATATTAAAGTGTAAAAACTTGTTTACAACATCTATATTATTTTCAGATAGTTATTGGGGTATTCCTCCATATTAAAATCCGTTTTTGCTTTAGATAATTTTAGCTGCTCAGCTCTTTTAAATATACATTTTTCGTTTTTTAGGAACATACTTTTCAATTCTGCTATTACTGGAATTTTCATGTTCATTACTCCATTGGTCCACTGTAAATAATCATTTCTTATTTCTGATTGAATTTCTCTCTTCAGCCACATGTTTTTATTTTCACTCAATATTTTATACGTTAATTATAACGAAATTATACGAAATTATTAGAAGAAAATTAAAATCTAAGTTAGCTTCGTATCCTCTATTGTTTTTCCTCTGTTACATCCCTAGGATAGCGATTGGCTGTATGTGGCCAGATGCAAAAAAAAATTAAATCTACTTAGTCTGTTTTTAAACCAGGAGGACTGAATATAGAAGTCCCTTTCACACCATAGAAGTAACCAGAAAATACACTAGATCCTTTTTGGCGTTTTAAGCAACCAATAATACACCACTACAGTATATTTGTGTGCATTTTATTACATTAGATAATGTATCGACCTCTATTTGTCCTCTATGTATTTGATATCCCATCCATACAATATACAGAATATAAAGGCACCAAGTAATTAACCACTTTTACCTTCAAATTTATGCAAAAGGGATTAAAAACTGATATATAATGTGCAAATGATAAAATAGAAATTAAAACAAAATAATTTATGACATGAGATTAAAATTTATTATATGTTAAAAGGGGGAGGGTCGAAAAGGCCGGTTTTCGGCCCCCCTCAAATTTGGCAAAAAGAAAAAAGAAAATGTTTTTTAAGAGTCTAGGGTCAATTTAGAGTCGATTCGACCACAAACGGAACCAACCCCACCCCCCTCTTGGGGTCATTTCAAGGTCAAATTATGAAAAAGCCGTGAAATAAACTCGCCTTTTCGGAATGAGTAGGCTTATTCTGGGACTTCGATTTAATATATATATATATATATATATATATATATATATATATATATATATATATATATATATATATATATATATATATATATATATATATATATATATATATATATATATATATATATATATATATATATATATATATATATATATATATATATATATATATATATATATATATATATATATATATATATATATATATATATATATATAGGTTTTTTT